>BSBM01000132.1:1200000-1800000 GCA_027924585.1 Larix kaempferi | reverse complement strand
CCTCCAGTGCTATTCAATACGGGTATAGAAAGGTCCAACGACTAATTCTTTGAGATTCTAGCCTTCATTGGGTTTATCAAGCAAACCCAACCTTTTCTCAGTCGTTCACACTTGGATTTCTCAGAACTCTGTCATCAAATAACTCAATCCCGTCACTTGTTTTCTATGGATCCCCCATTGGTTTCCACTATCAAATACTAAATCTGGCCGTTTTTGGCTCTTCAAAACGTGGGTTCTTGCAAAGTTGCGATTTCTGGCTTTCTTCAGTACTTGTAATTCATCCTGAATCAAAACTGATGCTGGTAACTTCCACAATGGAATGAGGATGAGGAATAATCCATTCTCATGAGGTAGAGTGACTTGTGGTACAAGAAAACAAATCCCATACTCTGCCATGCGAATTTCTGGGCTGCTCATGCTCCATTGAAGCCATGGACTGAAATCTTCAACAACTTCCTTACAACATAAATATATGTCATCAAGGAAAGTCAAATGGGTTCTCACAATGACATTTGGAAACATATGGTTCATCCCTACAACCCCCTCACCACTCCCTAGTGGATACACATGGCCCCTTCTCATTCGTTGCTTCCATAGCCAGTTTTGGTATTTTATTGAAATATTAACATTTACATCAATTTACAATATTCCAGGCTTAATAGCACATGGGTATCAAAATATCAAATACTTGCTTGTTTTAATTAAAATCCGAACATACACTAGCAGGGCCTTGGCCTTGAGCTCCACGCTAGAGAAACATACAACGCATGTATACAATATTTACATTAGAAGCCAATATTTCATAAGGATCAAAATTGGGGTATTACATTCCCCTCCCCTTAGAACAACACCATCCTCGGTGTTCTCAAAACTGAACAAAAATGGGAATGCCTCCTTCATGGCATCTTCCAGCTCCCATGTATCCTCATCGGGGATAAGGTGCTCCCATTGGACCTTTACCTGCCTGATGGCTCTGTTCCGGAGCAAAGTGACCTTCTTATCGAGGATGCGGATAGGCTCTACTTGGAACTCTCCCTTGGGTTCCACCTATATCACATTCCAATCAATCATATGATTATGATCATGTACATACTTCTTAAGCAAAGATACATGGAAAACATTATGAGCTCTTATGTTAGCAAGAAATGCAATTCTATATGCAACTGGCCCTATCCTATCAAGGACTTCAAATGGCCCACAATATCTTGGTGACAACTTGGCACAACTCTCCAACTTGAGGGAACTTTTCCTTGGTTTCACTCTCAAGTAAACATGATCCCCAATCTAAAATTCCTTATGCACTCTTTTCAAATCTGCATAACTCTTCTGCCTGTCTAGATTTGCCTTTAAATTCTTCCTAATCTTAGTAACTTCCTGTTCCATTTCCTTGATCATCTCTGGTCTAAGTACTACCCTGTTCACCAGGATGTCCCAATTCACTGGAGTCCTGCATCCCTTGCCATACATTGCCTCAAATGGACTCATCCCCAAGGATGCATGATGTCCATTATTGTATGCAAATTCTACCAAGTGTAGGTAATCCTCCCACTTGGATGGTTTATCCATCACATAAATTCTTAGCATGTCTTCAAGAGCCTGATTCACCCTCTCAGTTTGGCCATCTGTTTGAGGATGATATGCTGTACTGAAATTCAATTTAGTTCCCAATTCTGAAATAATCCCTTCCAAAAATTGGAAGTGAACTTTGTATCATGATCATAAATTATTGCCTTAGGCAATCCATGCAACTTGAATATCTCTCTCATGAAGATGTTTGCAATGTCATTAGCCTTGTGAGTGGACTTGATTGGAATAAAGTGAGCTACCTTTGATAGCTTGTCCAACACAACCATGATTGAATCATGCTTCTTCACTGTCATGGGAAGACCTGTTATAAAATCCATAGAGATCACTTCCCACTTCCATTCTGGAATGGGTAAGGGCTGCAACAATCCTGCTGGATGTTGGTGTTCTGCCTTGACTTGCTGGCACTTTTGACATATAGCAATGTACTCAGCTATGTCCTTCTTCATGCCATGCCAAACGTATTGCTTTCTTGCTGCTGTTATAGTCTTTTGATATCATGGGTGTCCAGAGTATGGCATTTGATGTATTTCATCCATCACTGGCTTCTTCAAATCTGCATTATTTGGAATGTACAACCTATCTTTATAGATGAGGATATTGTCTTCACCAAGCTGATATCCTGCACACTTTTTATCCACATTACCCTGCTTCAACTTCTCTTTAATTTGAAGGCAAGTTCCATCACTGTTCTGGGCCTCAAGAACTCTTGTCTTTAAATCTGACTTGCACATACTTACTGCTGCAACATGAAATTTTGTGCTAAGAGCATTTGCAACCTTATTCTCCTTCCCTTTTACATGCTTAATTTCAAAATCAAATTCACAAAGAAACTCCATCCACCTAGCTTTCCTAACATTCAAGTTTGGCTGATCAAACAAATACTTCAAACTCATGTGGTCTGTTCTAAGCTCGAATCTTCTTCCCATCAAGTAATGTCTCCACATCTTGAGAGCATGTACTATGGCTGCTAATTCTAAATCATGTGTGGCATAACTCTTTTCATGCTCTTTTAATTTCCTTGACTCATAGCAAATCACAACTCCTTCTTGCATGAGCACTCCACCTAGCCCTTCAATGCAAGCATCTATGCACACTACAAAATCCTTCTTTGGATATACTATCTTCAAAACAGGAGCGCTGGTAAGTGACTCCTTTAACTTTTGAAAACTTTTCTCACATTTTTCAGACCATACAAACTTGATGTTCTTTCATTGCAATGAAGTGATCAGATGAGCTATCCTGGAGAAGCCTTCAATAAACCTTCTGTAGTAACTAGAAAGACCCATAAAAGATCTAACATCTGAAACATTTCTTGGAGTTGACCAATCCATTATGGAATTAATCTTCTCTGGATCCACTGCAATTCCTTCTTCCGAAATGGCATGATCCAAATATTAAATCCTCTTTTGGTAAAATTCGCACTTGCTTAACTTGGCATACAATTGATGTTCTCTAAGAACTTGTAACACCATTCTTAGATGTTCCTCGTGTTTTTCTTCATTCCTTGAATAGACAAGAATGTCATCCAAGAACACAATCACAAACTTATCCAAATATTTGCTGAAGACACTATTCATGAGACACATGAATGTAGCAGGTGCATTGGTAAGACCAAATGGCACCACAGTGAACTCATAATGACCATATCTAGTTCTGAAATCTGTCTTGTGAATGTCTTCTTCTTTAATTCTCACTTGATGGTAGCCGGACCTCAGGTCAATCTTGGAAAACACTTTAGCTTCCTTCATTTGATCAAACAAGTCATTAACTCTTGGCAATGGATACTTGTTCTTGACTGTCACTTTATTGAGCTGCCTGTAATCAATACACAACCTTAGAGTCCCATCCTTCTTCTTAACAAATAACACCGGTGCTCCCCAAGAAGACACACTTGGGCTAATATACGTCTTGTCCATTAGTTCTTGTAGCTGCATCTTCAACATTACCAAATCCGGTGTACTCGTTCTATAAGGAGATTTGCAATTTGGTGCTGCCGCTGGAACAAGATCGATGGTAAAATCAATATCTCTCTTTGGTGGTAGTCCCGACACTTCATCTGGAAATACATCATGGAACTCTTGCAATAATGAGAAATATTCTATCCTTGGACCCTTGTCCTCGGACGAATCTGACATATGAACTGTATATAATTGAAAACCCTTCTTATAAAACTTTTTCAACTGTAGGGATGAAATTTGTCTTACTGAAACTTGCTTGGGAATTCCTCTTACCAATCTTGGTCTTCCCTCTTCATCAATACATTCAAATGATTTCTCATAACAATCCAACTTGGCTCTATGTTTTTCCAACCAATCCATGCCAATCAAGGCATCATAAGATCCTAAAGGTAGCACATTTAAATCTGCATGTGTGTGGAGTCCATTCAATTCTATGGGGCACTCCACCACTACTTCACTTACTTTCCTCTTGGTCCCTGTGGCTAATTGAACTAGCCAAGACTTATTGTGCTTCACTTTTCTAAGAGAACAACCTTCAACCACTTTTGGAGAAACATAACTATGAGTAGATCCCGGATCAATCAAAACAGAAATAGATTGCGTAGCAATCTTACCTTCAACTTCCACCACTGATGATTGATGATCTGCTTGATGATTATCTAATGCGGCATAAATTTGAGGCATTTCCCTTGCCATGTCATCCACTGTAGCTGCTCCCTTTAAGTTGTGCAACCTTCGAGGATTATCCTTCCGATGTGGACAATCCTTTAGCATGTGGTTTTCTCCACATCCCCAACACTGAAGCGGTCCCTTTGATGCTTTGTCTGCTGCTACTGCTGGTTTGAATCCACTCCTTGCTTGCTGCCCCTGTGGAAAGGTTCTAGGATGACCTTTGAATGGTGGCTTGAAGCCACTCTTCTTCTAATCAAATCTCTCTCTTGGATTTCCTTTCCATGCTGGGTTAACCTCTAATTTTCCTTTATTCTGCTCATAGCAATGCATTTCCATTCTAATGGCTTCATCAAGACTTGATGGATTAACAAATTCAATCCTATCTCTGAAACTTTGGGGTAGACTCCCAAGAAAACATTGGATTTTTACTCTCTCATCTTTGATATAGTCAACATACCTCAGTAATTCCAAAAATTTGTGGACATGCCCTTCCATAGATTTTCGCCCCAACCTGAGTTCATTGAACTCCTTTCTCTTCCTATCATAATACCTAGCTGAAAGGTATTTCTCCTTGAAATACTTCTTAAATCTTTCCCAACTGATCTTCCTCTCATTGACTCCTTTCACTTGCAATAGGTTGTCCCACCAAATTGAAGCTCTGCCATTTAGATTGTAAATGACAATTCTAGCTTTCTCATTTCCTGAGTAGTCTTGAATTCTGAAATATTTCTTCATTCCAAGAATCCATGCCTCTGCCTCTTGGCCTGTCTTTCCTTCTCCATCAAATGTGGGAGGCCTTGCCTTCCCGAATTGTCCCTGTGGGATGCCTTTGAACTTCTTTCTTCTATCAAATCTCCTGGGCATATGCCTTGGACTTCTTTGAGAACCCCTGGAGTCACACGATTTGCTACAAGAAGATTTAGAGGAAGGTGTTCTATGCTTCTTGCTCATAGAACCCTTCCTTGGGCTTGGAGTCCTCTTCTTTGAACGACCTCTAGAGCGACTCTTTGCCTCTTTTCCTTCTTCACCTGCATTGCTTGAGTTGGACCCAAGGTTTATCCTCTGCTGCATGTTAGTGAGACTTTGCAATATAGCAGCATTGAGTTGGTTTTGTTCTTCTTGAGCCTTCATCAATGTTTTATTGAAGCTCACCATGGTTTCAACCAAGTTTTGAGGGGTCACCTGCTCCCTTCTCCCATTGGTTTCAGTATCAGCATTGTCTTCATGCACATTTCCTCCTAGGATGTCTTCTTCATGCTCTTAAGGATCTTGAGCATCATTTATGATCACCATTTTCTTTGGAGACTTTCTTCCCTGTATGTTACTTCTGCTACACTATTAAATCCTATGAGCTACAAGCACTGTGCATTATGAAAATATTTGTTAGACATATTAGGAATGCATATAGAAATATAAAACATCAATATTTAACACAATCAAACTCATGGAATAATTCACATAGCTGTCATGCATTCATTTCTTTTTCCCATTCATGCAATTCTGGAAATTGCCCATATTGTCAACAATTTGATAAAACAGTCACTGGCACTTTTCTGCTCTAATTATCTATGATGTCTGATGTCCTCATTCAAATTCTGCCTATGCACCATTATTCCCTGCCGGACAAGATTTCCAATTCCTGTTCTTGTGCTCCATTCCGACTTTGGGTGTGGAAACTATGTTACTTCAAAAATGACTACTTTCACCATAATTCTGCACATTTTTACATAGTTGTAATATATCATGAACTGCCAACTTCAGCCACATGTGGAAGCAATTCCATAAAGATTCAGAAAATCTTTTCTAGCAGGAGAAGTTAGTCCATATAGCAAGGAACACTTAGAAACTTGTGGATCTCTGTTCCGATGCTCCATTCATCTTATATAAAATTCTGGGTTTGACTACTTTCCACTTTTCACATTTTTCCAAAATTTCAAATTTTGGACCAAAAATGGCCATTTCCCAAACGGTGCATTTCTGGGAAATCTTTGTCTAACGGAATATGTCTGGTTTATTGAGAATATGAAATGCTGAGTTGAGTAATTTTCTTGATTCCGAATTATAGGGTCACTTTCAACCATTGCAAGATTTTCAAAATTCCCAATACGTGGCCCTAAATAGTGCTTTTTGGCCTTCTTACACACCCCGACTCCACATCCTTCGGATTTTGGCTCCAAAACTCCAAACTTAACACTGTGCCTGCTCCATGACTGCCCCATATCAATTTCGGCTCAATCCAACCTTCTGTCAAGTGTCAGGACATTGATTTGTAAAAGCCATTAATTCCAATTTTATGCCAAATCGGAGCATAATGGGCTCGGGATCTTCACTGGTTCATTCATGGCCTCCGTCAATGGCCTCAGAATGCCCCTGAACTCATCAAATTCCGACCTCGCAAGCTCTTGTAATACAAAAATCAATTTTCGGGCTCTATACTTTCTTTTTAAACCCGAATCACACAACCCGTAACCCGAAACTCGAAATGCGGGATCGGGAAGCTAAGTCGCAATCTCGGGAATGTGACCAACCTGCAACCCGCAACCCGAAACCCGAAATGCAGGACCGGGAAGCCAAGTCATGGTCCCGAAAATGTGACCATCCCACAACCCGCAACCCGAAACTCGAAATGTGGGATCGGGAAGCCAAGTCACGGTCCCAGGAATGTGACCATCCCGCAACCTGCAACTCGAAACTCTAAATGCGGGATCGAGAAGCCAAGTCGCGGTCCCAAAAATGTGACCATCTCGCAACCTGCAACCCAAAACCTGAAAATTGCGGGTTTGGGATTTCAGAAATCCAAACGCAAATTTTGAGAATTTGCCTTCCCGAAACCCGACATCCCAAAACTGCAAAACACTTGTGTTTCCTGTAACTTCCAGGATTCATAACTCCCTCGTCCCTTAGCCAAATGGGATGAGTCTTGTACCGTTGAAAAGTTGTTGGAGATATCTATGCAATTTTGCGATCCTCTCCCACACCTGAGAACTCTAACCCTGGCATTTTTCCAATCAAAAAATGCCACCCCTACTTCACCTATACTGCGTTAAAACCATTCTGTTACTTGTCTGTAATTCAGGGTTTGCCCCAAGCAACCCCAGTGCTGCAAGCTAGGATCTGATACCACTCTGTCACGTCCCCTTCCATCAATCCAATGCAAGGGAGGGAACATGACTATAACATGGGGTGTCTAATTGTTACAACGTAATCTTCCACCTTGTGAGCATCAGCATTCTTTAGCTTGTAGGATCCATTTCACTGACTCATATCCACTTTATATTCTTCAGACATACTATTTCCTTATTTTCCCTCTTACCCACTTGTTGCATCACTATAGCAAGCATACCCGCGAGTTGCATCACTATAGCCCGCGGGTAGCATGTAAAATGGTAAAAATCACTAGTTAATTACTTTTTACTCCCACAAAGCGGTTATTGGGTGACCTTTGACCCTCCATCTGCCCAAGTAACATCTCGATGTGTCCTTTCACCTACCTTTGGGAGGACTATATATTGAGCACATATGGCTTATGGACGGGAGGAGAAAGAAGAGCAAGAGAAATCTAGTGGATTTTTTCCCTATCTTGAGTCTACACTCATTGATCCTTGTAGTTGTGAACCCTTTATGTTCACCTTCCAAACTCCTACCATAGTTTGAGTTTGACATTCATGGAGGATTGAAGTGGTGGAGGTACAAGTGGATTGATCCAGATCTTGGTTCAGATTGGTTTCCGATAAGAGGTCGTATCACATTGTACTTCTTTTTGTTTATTAATAGAAATATTCATATTCTCATCCATTAATGTTGTAAATGTTGTTTATCTTACATTGGGTTGCATTTACTTGTTATATCATGGACCTTTGCTATTGATGATGTTAATTTTGTTTATATATATTATGTACTTGTCGTATATTGGTTGTCAAGACTAATTTGCAGATTCAAGTTCACAGATTGGAAAAGCTCCAACAGGGATCTACATCAAACGTTTGGATCGAAGTTGGTTACATTCTCCATTATCTTAGCATTGTCATTTATAATAGCATAGTTCTGAGAATTGAGTTAATTTCTGGTAGTCAGCTGTCTGTTATGGTCTCCCAAGCCATAGTGAGTTTTCTCCAACACAGAAATGGCGACTCCGCTGGGGAAAACATCCATGTTTGGGAATTTTTTTGAGCATTAGTCCATAATTAGAGTTGTTGTTTATCGAAGCTCCGTGTCACTGATTGGCCATTAAGATACACTATAGAAAACTTTCTTTTTATGGGCCATTGGACTCTTTGTTTTCCCATTTTCCTTTCCTCACCCGCGGGTTAGCTTAGCTCTGCCCGTGTATACCCGCCTCTGTTTACATTGTTGCTCGCGGGTACCCGCAGGTATTCCTTCGACAGTAGCGTACAACTCCGGATTTTGTTGGTTTATGACTATTGGTTGTTGTTGGGTTGGCTTTGGATGATCCTGAGTCTTTGTTGGCATGTTTCTTGACTGTTCCATGCCTTGGTTGTGACAAGAACTCTTCGTTTCTCTTGGTTGAGCCTTGTTGGTTTTTTACCCATCTTTGGATTTATCCTTGTTGGTTTTTTCCGTTTGAGCTCATTCCTTTGGCTGGGTTTTACTGTTTGGAATCTGCTGGGTTGTCTTAGTGATCTTCTCGGCACTTCAGTGACTGAATAGTAGGATTTTGCTTGCATTTTTCATTTCTTTATATTGAAAAATACAAAAAAATACATATAGTTTTGCATTTTCCTTTTGTTTATAAGAGAAAATATAAAAAAAAATTTACTTTCATGTACTGCATCTTGCATTGAGTGCCTACTGCTTTCATTTAGATTCTGATTGTGCATCGAAAATATAAAAGGATTGCATTTTTATTTCGAAATCGTTGGGTTGATTGTGCATGTTAGTGACATTGTTTTATAGGATAGATGAGTCTAGGATTGGACGATTTTGCATACTATTGAGTCTTACACATCACTAGTTTCATGACCATATCCTTTGAGTAACCACAACCATTAAAATTAACGTTTAATTTTGAAATTGATTAGACCAATTTTATTTATAGGGTACACCAACTAGCATAGGTTTAGAGTCTTGGAATAGATCATTGTGAGTTAACAATCCAAGACTACTAGACGAAACATTAGGTGTCTGACCAGGGAGTAGAGGAATCCATGGTATATATCGATGTTCTCAGGAATCTCTACTCAAACCAGAGTTAAGCACGAGGTCACGGGAGGTTAGTTGAATGGATATCCCTCTGAGACTGGCTAAATGTGGGAGATATTTCCAGGGTTTGTTCGTATCTGGGGGTACCGGAGGTTTGTCCTCTTGTGCTTCGGGCTTAGCTACCCTACCCATACGATGGATCTAGGGTATTTTTTAAGGATTCTAATATTATACTTAAGTATAGTATCCTAGGCGATTATTTTGGATTGAAAAAAACATGTATATATATAGGTAGGCGAATATTAAATATGAAACATACAATTTACTACTAAAACTGTGTAAATTTTGACGAATATTATGATAAAAAAACATATTTTATGTAAATATAGGTGATATTAGAGACGAAAAATGACCAAATAGCGAATTTATTTTTTGAAAAAAAGTTCAAAAAATAGCCAATTGGCGAAATTTCTCCCTTAAAAATTACCCTGGACGGATCCCACCTGTGACTATCCCCCTGAGCATTGGTTATATTGCGGTGACCATAGTTTCTTTACCTAGGTATCACATAGGGTACTTGCAGTGGTTATGCTATTTGTGTCCCAAGTCAGATAGGGATTGGACAGCACAGTTGTTTGTGCAGTGGACTTGAACCTGTACATGCAGTGAAGCCTGGGTGTCTCTATAACTAATTCTGTTACCTCCGGCTATAGTTTGGGAGTCTCAAGGCTCTCCTAGGCGAGACATACCAGCTCTAGTGTCAGGAGCTCATTTAGCCACTCTGTTTGTTTGCTCTTGGCTGTAGTTTCTCTATGTGTGTGCTTTTGATTTACTGTTTTTTATCGATAGTTGGTTGTAGGAGATGTTGTGATTTTATACTCTTTGGAGATATCGTGGCACGGAGTACTACTCTCTGCCATTCCCATCGGTTATCTGGTTTAAAATTAGCCGAGTTTTCACGCTGTGCTACTCGGGGACGTCGGCGGGCTCCTTCCAAGTCTTTGGATTCTTACGAGACATACATAGCTGACATTATGATGGCTGCACATTCTGACACGGAGGATATCCCTACGATTCCATTGGTTGGAGTCGAACATACTTCAAACACCCCCACACCTCGTGAGGCCTGGGGGGGTGATCCACCTATGACTCAACCTGGTTCTATTTGGCCGAATCCACTTGAGAATGATCCATTTGATCCTTCGAATCCGGATAATTGTCTTTATGGGAGGCCAACCTTACTTGAATATGAAGACGAAGATCCTGTGATCAAAGTTAACCCATTCTCACATAGTATGCCCGGTTTCAGTACAGTTGCTCCTCCCACTGCTTTTGGTAGTCATCCTGGCACTAGTCATGGTGTTAGAAGCACTGCACCCACTAGGGGCAATACCCTCGTCGGGGGCACCACGTTGTCCACTCACGCACATAATATGAGGACTGGTCACAATCCTCCTAACAATGCTAATGTTGGAAGAAGACCACCTCCTAGGATTGCCCCACCTAATAGGAACACTGTTCGGAACCCGACTCACCATCCACCACCTAACACACATATTGCTACCCGTCAACCCAGGGCCACTTTCGCAAATGTTAATGCTTCTCCTAACTATGGGGGTGGACAAGTACCACACACTTTTGCATCCACCACTGCTACTAGTAATGCTAATGTAGGAGGTGGGAATATATCTTATCCTCATGATTATAATGCCACCATTCCTGCTACTAGTAACACCAACGTTGGGGTTAGGAATATTTCTCATGCTTTGGGTCACCACACGACTGCTCACACTAATCCTAATGCTGGGGATGGGAACATACCTCACCATTATGGTCATTATAACTCGGTTCCCACTACGAATAGTACGTATATGCCCCATACTTATGGTGGAAACCCTTACTACAACACAGTCGGTGCTGGCCACTAGTTTAACCCACCTCAATACGGTGCCCCAAACACACATATGCCTGCTTACTCTCATACAAGTCAGGTCAGAGGAGGTTATCAACCTTATGGCCATGGTCAAGCTTATGGTCCCCCAGGTCCTCATTATCATCCGTTTAATGCTCATGGTCAAGCTTTTGGTCCACCTTATAATCCAGTTCCGTTCAACCAACCTTTTACGGGAGTTTATAATCAAGCTTTCTAGCCGCAACTCCCATTCCTTGCATGCTTGAATCTTCCAGATCTTTTGAAGCTCACGAATGATCTGGTGTGTCATGACCCTAGTTGGCCCCCGGTCCCTACCAAGCTCCCTTCGGACATACCTAAGTTTGAGGGGAAAGGTGGTGAGGATCCGGGTGATCATGTCAAAACGTTTCACCTTTGGTGCTCCTCCAACTCGTTGAATCATGATTCTGTTAGATTACGACTATTTCAATGCACCCTCACAGGGGCAGCCGCGAAGTGGTATGTGGAGTTGCCTAGGAACACCTATAGGGGATTCAACGAGATTTCTTTGGTTTTCTTGGACCATTTCCAGTTTCCAGTTCATTACGATACTGGTACTGAACTATTGTCTACTTTTCATCAGAATAAGGCCACACGTATTTCTGACCACATTCAAGAGTGGCGTTAGCGGAAAAGATTAGTGAAAGCCAACATTCCTCCAGAGTTTCTGTTGGAGTGGTTCCTTAAGTCTCTACTCCCATACATTGCTAAGGATGTTTTGATGTCCAGCATTGTGATTGAGGAACAAGCTATCTTGAAAGTCCAGTAGTTAGACCTACTATACTCTCAGTCTGGCATTTTATATGACATTATTCCTGACGCACCGAGAACACGACATGATCCCATGTCAGTTCCTGGACCACATGCCGATGGCATCATGGGATCCGCAAGCACTCGCTCTATAGACTTGGTAGCTAATCAAATGCAAAATTTGTTGCTAAACCTATCTACTCTCGGATAGGTTCACACCTTGTTCACTTCCACTCCGTCGTCTGATGTACACAATGTGCAATCAACGAAACCGTCAGGTAACCAGCAACCTAGTGGTAAGAAAAAGGGGAGAAACAACCGTAGGGGTGGAAACAATGGAAGTAACAATAACAACAATCAAAATACTCCTCGTAATGAGAATTCCAACCCTCCTCAGGAAGGCGGCAATGCTGGCGAGGATCGTAAACCTAGAAGTAAGGTGAAATTCCCTTGCAAACTCTGTGGGGAAGATCATCTTACTCACTTATGTCCTCGAATTGAAGAAGCATCGAAGCATTTGGCACAGAGCCCAACTATGTTAAAGGATCCCTTTCCTCATCATCAAAACATGGCTTTTCATTCTCCCACCATTGGTTATGGACCTAATGAAATGACAACGACTTCTTCCAATACTAGTGGTTATGGATGTGTGAACATGGTTCAGTCGGAGGTTTGTGTTGCTACTCATCAACGCGATTATGGTGCACCACAACCTAATATGGGCAGTGAGCCTCCCCCTCCTCCTGACAATTCCTTGTATATCGAGAATCCATCTAATATGCCACGGATACCGAAAGGTGTTCTCAAGCGCTCTACGCATAATCTTAATGCTCGAGCCGCCCAGAACTACTCCATTGTAGAAGATTTGGGCCAAACTCCGTGTGCCATGTTGGCTCTTGAAGTTTTGTAGGCCTGTCCTTCTCAGAAGCATGCCCTTTTGAGTGCATTAGGAGTTCAGGATGGGGGAAATCCTAGTGTTATCAAGTTCGATACTACTGATGTACAACCTCACTTACCTTACCACGTGGCTTTTCAAATCCAGGTGGTGTGCCTTCAGAGTTTTGTCAAATGTACTATGGTTGACGAAGGTGCTTCCGCGTCAGTAATGTCGTTAAATTGTTGGAAATCTCTTGGCTCTCCTCCTCTACTCGTGTCTAGAACCACTCTCACTACATTCGACGGTCAGCCTTTTAAGCCGCATGGAATTATCCCTTCCCTTGTTGTCTGCCTGGGAGGTAAGTCTATGCCTATTGAAGTCGAGGTGGTTGATGCGCCCATTGACTACAACATTTTACTGGGTCAGAATTGGATGTGCACTATGAAGGCTGTCGCGTCCACTGTATTCAGAGTTATCTGCTTTCCCCATGAATGCAAGATTGTGACCATCGATCAGCTGGATTTCGTAAACACTCCTTCCAGAGCATCCATGAGATCCATAGTCCCGCAAGTTACTAATTCTCAGCTGGAAACTGAGAACATAGGTGTTGGTATGTACCCTTCATTGATGGGAACTTATACTGTTTCTGCACCTGTGAACTTTATATGAACCATTTCCGACGATGCATCTCCTCCTTTGCATAATATGCCATTCCAAAATTCCTATTGTACTGATCCATGGACTTTACTATCCATGAGTCCTACGTCTGGAGACATTATGCATGTCGGGATGTCTGTGCCCTTGTGTGTAGTTGAGCTTGCTTACGATCATATTTAACAAGCCACTGCAGAACCGGATCTCTCTTCTTCCCAGACAGTCGAAGAATATCTCGTTACACTGCCAGTTTGGGCAGCCAACTCATCTTGTTCACATGATTGCCTTGATGATACTTTTCCATATGATGAATCTATTATGGAGGCCATGTGTGGTAGTGAGAGGCCTTGGGAGGATATGCATCATCGCTCTTATTTCCTTCCTAACGTCGAGCTCATTGAGCAAGAAGAGTTCAGGATGACTCTGGCAGAGAGGGTTGTTCACCCTGTGGCTCTTTTAGTGTCACATGATGTTTTTGCGGAGGGGAATATGGCCAATATTTCCCCAACCATGTCAATCAACATCTCTCGTATTCCTGGAAAAGTGGAGAATGTCTACATCGGTGTCGATTGCACTCCTGAGGATATTTCTATTTACATTGAATTGTTTACAGAACTCTGGGAAGCTTTCGCCTGGTCGTATGAGGAGATTCCAGGAATAGACCCTCGCATTGTTGAACATGAGATTAGAACGTATCCTAATGCTAAACCGGTTAAACAATGCTTACATGGTGTGAACCCTACGAAGGCAGCTGCTATCAAGGTAGAGGTAGAGAAACTGCTCAAAGCGGGTTTCATCTACCCCGTTCCCCTTACCGAATGGGTGTCAAACCCTGTTCCTGTGGATAAGAAGCAGGGAACGATCCGTGTATGCACCGATTTTAGAGATTTGAACCGTGCATGTCTGAAAGACAACTTCCCCATGCCATTCATTTATCAGATCTTAGATGCTTGTGCGGGAAGTGAGATTTTTCTGTTCATGGATGGCTTCTCAGGCTATAATCAGATTCAGTTCAAACCCATGGACCAACATAAGACGACATTCATTTGTCCATGGCGAACATTTGCATATCGGAAAATGCCCTTCGGCCTTAAAAACGCCGGAGCTACGTTTCAGCAAGCCATGACCTACACCTTCCATGATCTTAAGAAGATTATGGAGTTTTTCTTGGATGATCTTGTTGGCCATTCTCGCAAGAGAGCGGACCACCCCAAGCACCTCCGTATGATTCTCGAACGATGTATACACTACAAAATTCAATTGAATCCCAATAAGTGCATCTTCGCTGTAAGGATTGGTCGCCTTCTAGGCTTCATATTTTCCAAAGAGGGTATTAGAGTCGATCCTCTTAAAGTTGAGGCAATACTTCAGTTTCCTCCTCTGCATAATTTGTTACAACTTCAGAGCCTCGAAGGGAGAGCTACTTTTTTGCATCGATTTGTAGTCAATTATGCTAATATCACTAAAGGTTTCACGCGCTTATTGAAAAAAGACACAGCTTTTATCTGGGATGAGCGAGCCCAGTAGTCTTTCGATGCCCTTAAGAAAGCTTTGGTATCGGCCCCTATGCTTAGTCCACTAGATTTCGCACGAGATTTTATCCTTTATGTGGCTGCGTCTCAAGAGACGATTGGCATGGGCTTGGTTTAGGTGGATGATGCACTCATCGAGCATGTTATCTATTACCTCAGTCGAAATCTAGTAGACGTTGAACTAAGATATACTCATGTAGAAAAGCTGGCACTTGTGACTATCCATGCAGTCCAGCGGTTACAACATTACATTTTGCTTAGAACAACCACAGTAGTAGCTCACATCAATCCATTTCAGTTCATGCTATCACGACGCCTTATAGGGGGGAAGTATAATAAATGGATTGTGATCCTTCAGGAGTTCGATCTCAATTTCGCTTCGGTGAAATCAATGAAATCGTTGGTGTTTGCTGAGATTATGTCGGACCTTCCAAGACTTGATGAGGATGTCATTCATGAAGATTCCTTTGTGGATGAGCACTTATTTCTTATCTTATCCGAGGACCCTTGGTATGGGGATGTCATTGTATATCTCCAAACTTTGAAGTTTCCTCCGCATTATTCATGAGATGAGCGATGGCGTGTGAAACATCATGCTAAAGACTATACCATCGTCAGTGACACTTTGTATCGCCGAGGAAACGATTCCATTCTCTATCGTTGCTTAACTCACGAAGAAGCGGAGCGGGTGCTTAATGATTGCCATGCAGGGGCGTGTGGTGGTCACTTATCTGGGCTTGCTACAGCCCAACGTATTATGTGAGCTGGTTATTTTTGGCCTTCCATATTTAAGGATTGTGTTAACACTGTGAAGAGATGTCACCCTTGCCAAGTATTTTCTCATAACATATGCTTGCATCCAGTGCCGCTTCATCCGGTCATCACCGTCAGTCCCTTCACTAAGTGGGGGGTGGATTTCATGGATTGCAAACCAACTTCGGCTGGGGGGCATCACCATATCATAGTGGCCGTGGATTATTTTTCCAAATGGGCTGAGGCCATGCCTACCGTAAAAGCCGACGGTGCTACTGCGACCCATTTCGTGTTCAATCAGATTATCACTCGATTCGGTATCCTGAAAGAGATTGTCACTGACTATGGCAGTCACTTTCAAAACAAGATGATGGAGGATTTGTCTCTCAAGCTTGGGTTTCGTCAAGAACACTCGTCGTCCTACTATCCCCAAGCGAATGGTCAAGTTGAAGTAGTTAATAAGTATTTGAAGACCATTCTCCAATGTACCATCCAACAAAGAAAGAACAATTGAAACATCATGTTATATCCTGCTTTGTGGGCGTATTGAACCATAGTCAAGACTGCCACCGGATTCTCACCGTTCCAGCTAGTTCACAATGTGGAGTCACTTTTACCGATTGAATGTGAAATCCCTTCGATTAAACTAGCCATAGAGCTCCTCCCTGATACGATAGATATTGAGCAACGTTTAATCCACCTTGATCAACTTGATGAGCAACGTCGAGATGCCGCTATGGCCATAGATTCTAACAAACGTTGTGTCAAGGTTCACTATGATAGGTCTATCCGTCCCTGGTAGTATGTTGAATGTGACTTGGTCCTCTTATATGACCAAGCTAAAGAACCCCTAGGGGCAGGTAAGTTCAATCCCATGTGGCACGGTCCTTACATCATGAGGCACGTCTTGGAAAAAGGAGCCTGTGAATTAGAAGACTATGAGGGGATTGTCTTGAAGGAGCCTAGAAATGGGTTCTATCTCAATCGGTATTATGCTTGAACTTTTGGTTCAGGATGATACTTTTGTATACTATTGTATAGTTGCTTCTGTACATAGTTTAGCTGTCTTTTGGTTTTTCGGGTCTGCTGACTCGCTTTTGTTTGATTGATAGATGTCAACGATATCTCCTACATTCTTAGGTTTTGCAGATGGTGCTAGCTGACATATGCAACAACTTGCTTCTACTGCCTGGGTTATTTTCTCACCTGACCACCTAGTTGTGTCTTCAGGAGGTGCTTGTCTCGGTCCTACGTCTAACAATGTGGCTGAGTATAGTGCCATCATTGAGCTACTTTGGGATGCCATTTCCCATGGTATCCAGTCTTCAGAAGTTCGCTTGGATTCACAACTAGTTGTGTCTCAGTTGAATGGGCAATACCGTGTGCGAGATCCTACGTTACTTCGGAAATTCCTAAAGGTAAGACTCTTGGAATGCCATTTTGTTTCAATTACATACATACATGTTCCGAGAAGTGTTAATCATATATCTGATGCATATGATAACTATGTATTAGATTGGAATTTGTCACATTCACCATGAAGCACACAAATGAAAGAGGCATTCATACATTTGTACATACACACATATAGTAGAACCGGAGAACCAAAGTTTTTTATAGATATGTTAAAAAATGGTAGTGTCATACAAAACTGGAGCTTGTAGCCCTCAAAAATATACATATCGATACAAAAAATGAGATCCTGGGATATCTACTCCCTCTGAGGAGGCCTAGCTTCCACCTTGATAGCATGTGTCTCATAAAAATAGTGAACTGCATTGGCCTGCAGTAACCGCACCTAGTCACCAGGAACCCCACTACTTGGCGCTGCATGGCCTCAGGTAGTCGCACCACCTCTATCTATGGAACCCTGGAAACCATCCATGATAGGTTGTGTCGCAAGGTCTATAGAGTGCACCCTGCTGCAGCATCACCTGCCTCTTCACCCCCACCCCGACAACCATGTCTCAGGAAGCCATCAAGTCTCACCGAGCCTTTTTCTACGAGCAAACAGTCAACCATTAGCATATGATACTACCACCAAAAATATTTTTGCATTTCATCTATAATAAAAAATCCATAAAAATTTAATAACACAAACCTAAAAAGAGTACTCACCAATGTCTCTGAACACTGCCTCTGGTGGGAGTGGCATGTCCCTATCCTGGCGGAAGTCTATCCCTGCATAGAGGTAGTCCTCTATGGAAATGACCTGTCAGTTCCACCAGCAGAAGAACTCCTTAGTATATGGTGACGCCAGACGGCCACCACCCTGTCGTGTCAATATCTCATCCCACTGGGTCAAGGATGGATCGCGAAGACTATGAGGAGGGACATCCACCCTCGGACTAAGCCCCATAACTCTCTCAAAGAAGAAGCTACATAGGATGCTACCATACCGGAAGTTCTTTGCCTTCCCTTCTTTGCATTTTGTCAGTTGTGTCTTCATAGAAACCAGTAATGTGGTAAACCAATCGAATACTATAGGCTGCATGCATTGTGATGCATAGAACATCACCGACCTCTACCCGCGACCCGCATAGCTACAGCCCGCGGGTAGTGTCGAAGCCATTTAGGGCTTGGCCAAATTAAAAATCCCACCACTGAAAACTAAAATGAAAGCATTGAAATGAAAGGTATGGATGAGACTACCAACCTACTCGGGACGGTTCGATGAACTGTCGCTTGTAGCTCCTAGAATCGGCAACTGAACTTTCAGGTGAAAACTAACCAAAAGCTCCAAATGGGTGAATAGTAAAAATGAATTGTAAATTGTAATTTTTTATTACTATTTATAATTTTCAGGACCCACTTGTCTATAGTTTTACTGTTTTATTCTGTTGTGGACTAATATAAGGTCTTGGAGTAGTATTTTTTAATCATATTTCTTCGCCAAAAGTTGTTTTGGACCATTTCACACCTACGGCAGGTATGTTTCACACCCGGCATATAGGTTAGATGCCATTTCCATGTGCATTATGCATTTGACCTGTTGACCACTTTCATAAACCTTAGGTGCGACCCCGCTTCGTAACCGACATGGAACCTTCACACTACTATAGAAGTGTCATTATGTGGCAGTAGGGCTTTTCCGAACATGGGTACCCTAGTTAGAACCTCTTTGTGCATTTTGGTGCCCATGCCGTTGTTTGTCCTTAGGATTGGGAATCCTTTCTATTTACGCCATGACGTTGCGATAAAGACTCATACTCTGCTTTGTCTTATGATGGCCATCTCCCTTAAGGAATTCCCTCAGTTATATCATGTTGTGATTGCATTGGATCATCCTGCTTGCCTCTTGAGCCTTGTGCCGGCTCCTGCTTACTCAATTGTTAGCCTGGTGCCTGAGCACTTTTCCCTGTCGAGCCTTGCAAAGCTTCCATTTGTCCTTCACAATTTGATCACCCTTTTGAACCTGAGGGAACACACCCCTGAGTGTCCACATCCTGCATGCACTTCCTTGCATTGATCATAGGTATTTTCCACTGCTTAGGACTAGTCTGCTCGCTATTTGACACTCGTTCCCTCACTTGTTGTACTATAAGCAATTTTATTCTTTTTCAATCTTTCCCCAAATATGAAAAAGACAAAAAAAAATCAAATATTCGAAAAAGCCGGATGGGATTATGGTTACTACTTCTTGTTGGCAGATGTTGTGTCGCCTTTGAACAGAGCATTCATTCCACTCCATACACTATGAGTCGGGACTATAGTTGGACCTTAGGAGTTGTACTTGTTTCTTAGTTTCTCCACCGATTGGTTAAGCTTCCAATTATTATGGATCCCTTTGTGATGCCTCCTGCATCACACAGTCTATATCGAGTCTATGTTGCCTGAGTCTATCCATCTGCTCATGCTCTTATTTAAAGGAAGTCCTGAAACCAGTGTCGGCCACTCCTTAGATCTCTTGACTATTGCATGTCGGCCATCCTTATTGAGTCAGTCTGTTTCACCTGAGTTCTTCCAAATATTTCAGCATAGTTGGTACCTCGTGCTGGTTGATGGGGGATGCCTCAATGCCCTCCTTCCAGCAAGTCTCGTTTTGTCGACTTCAACCCATTTATTCCGGGACTTGAGGCTTAGATTTCGGTTGAGTACCTTGAGGTTTATAGTCATTAGTGGTAGGTTCTCTCTCCATCGACAATTTTGGGAATACATCAATGTCCCATGATCGTTGGATTCATCCTAGTATTTGAATTCAACTCATTTATTCACACTCCGATGATTGTGCTTTGTGCCTTGATGCCCATTTTCATTATTGGTGGGTCATCTCGCATTTGTTAACGATATACATCATTGACCGGTAATCAGACGATTTCTCATTAGGTTCAACCCCAACTCCTTTATTCACTTGATGGGACTTGCACCGTCGAAGACTTGTGTAGAAGACCCCAGGCGATAGTGGCATTCAATATGCTACCTATGAATTTGATTTTACATCTGAGATATCACCTCTCAGATATCAGCAGTTTGTACCTCCAGTTTGCACCAGTTGTTTCCTTTTCAGTAGGAGACCATATCTTACTATAGAGGGATCATGGCTATGATCACTTACGACATATATCCATTATGTATTACCTATTCATGGCCATTGTATCAGATTGTTGTACTATACTGACATGTATTCAGAGATACTATTGTACTATGACGAGTGAGCTGCTCTTTCCACTTGTGTTTCCATCACTCCACTTCTGAGTTTTATAATAAATTTCGGCCATCGTAGCATCAGTCTCTGACCGCACACATTAGGGGGCATCTATTACAACGTAATCTTCCACCTTGTGAGCATCAGCATTATTTGGCCTGTAGGATCCATTTCACTGACTCAGATCCACTTTATATCCTTCAGACATACTATTTCCTCATTTTTCCTCTTACCCGCTTGTTGCATCACTATAGCAAGCGTACCCGTGAGTTGCATCACTATAGCCCATGGGTACCATGTAAAATGGTAAAAATCACTAGTTAATTACTTTTTACTCCCACAAAGCGGTTATTGGGTGACCTTTGACCCTCCATATGCCCAAGTAACATCTCGATGTGTCCTTTCACCTACCTTTGGGAGGACTATATATTGAGCACATATCGCTTATGGACGGGAGGAGAAAGAAAAGCAAGAGAAATCTAGTGGATTTTTGCCCTATCTTGAGTCTACACTCATTGATCCTTGTAGTTGTGAACCCTTTATGTTCACCTTCCAAACTCCTACCATAGTTTGAGTTTGCCATTCATGGAGGATTGAAGTGGTGGAGGCACAAGTGGATTGATCCAAATCTTGGTTCAGATTGGTTACTGGCAAGAGGTCATATCACATTGTACTTCTTATTGTTTATTAATAGAAATACTCACATTCTCGTCCATTAATGTTGAAAATGTTGTTTATCTTACATTGGGTTGCATTTACTTGCTATATCATGGACCTTTGCTATTGATGATGTTAATGTCATTTATATATATTATGTACTTGTCGTATATTGGCTGTCAAGACTAATTTGCAGATTCAAGTGCATGGATTGGAAAAGCTCCAACGGGGATCTACATCAAATGTTTGGATCGAGGTTGGTTACATTCTCCATTATCTTAGCATTGTCATTTATAATAGCATAGTTCCGAGAATTGAGTTAATTTCTGGTAGTCAGCTATCTATTGTGGTGTCCCAAGCCATAGTGAGTTTTCTCCAACACACTAATTCTTCCCCAAAGCCATAATGGTAAATAAAACTCCATTTAAATAAAATGCACAATTAAATTACACAGCGGAATTAAAATACATAATTGCACACACACAACAGACATACACCATCATATTTATCTCAAGCAAATGATGCATCAACAGGCAAAGAATCCATCCCAATTCTCATGCTATGCATAGACTTCATACTAATTCCATTAATCATGAATAAATATCATTCTGAATTAGCACAATGCAGAACACATAATGCATATAATTTACAACACAGATAACACTTATCTTTGAGATGAAGTTGTCCAACAACTAGCTATGTGAGAGCAACGTTCACCCAACCATAGATCTCTATCTAGCCTGAATTCTTTCAGCTGAGAGATCACCCCCGAGCTGGGTTGTGTATCCATTAAGGAGTAACTAGATGGGTTCACTCACAGCCATGGTTTCACTCAACAGCTATGCTAAGCTAACACACAATTGGGTTTATCAAGCATACAAGAAGATAGAGGAGGGTAATGCTAATCCAGTGAGCTCAACCACAGAGCTACAAGCATCTCAAGTTAATTCAAACATTCAAGGCACCCACATTACCTACCACACCCAACACAAGGAAGGTCCCCTTCTCTGCAGCACAGTCCCTCATGCGTCCCTTCCCTCCAGTGCTCTTCAGGATGGGTATAGAAAGGTCCAGCTGCTAATTCTTTGAGATTCTAGCCTTCACTAGGTTTATCAAGCAAACCCAACCTCTGCTCAGTCCTTCACACTTGGATTTCTTAGAACTCTGTCATCAAATAACTCAATCCTTTCACTCGTTTTATGGGCTATAAAAATTGGTCTTTCCAATGGATTTTGGGGTATCTAATACTCTCAATTTCACCCCAAGGTTCATATCTATGGATCCCCCATTGGTTTCCACTATCAAATACTAAATCTAGGCGTTTTTGGCTCTTCAAACGTGGGTTCTTGCAAAGTTGCGATTTCTGGCTTTCTTCACTGCTGGTAATTCGTCCTGGATCAAAACTAATGCTGGTAACTTCCACAATGGAATGGAGATGAGGAATAATCCATTCTCATGAGGTAGAATGCCTTGTGGTACAAGAAAACAGAGCCCATACTCTGCCATACGAATTTCTGGGCTGCCCATGCTCCATTGAAGCCATGGACTGAAATCTTCAACAACTTTCTTACAACATAAATAAATGTCATCAAGAAAAGTCAAATGGGTTCTCACAATGACATTTGGAAACATATGGTTCATCCCCACAACCCCCTCACCACTCCCTAGTGGATACACATGGCCCCTTCTCATTCGTTGCTTCCATAGCCAGTTTTGGTATTTTATTGAAATATTAACATTTACATCAATTTACAATATTCCATGGCTTAATAGCACATGGGTATCAAAATATCAAATACTTGCTTGTTTTAAATAAAATCCGAACATACACTAGCGGGGCCTTGGCCTTAGAAGCCAATATTTTATGAGGGTCAAAATTGGGGTATTACATGTATTATTGTGAGTAATTTTCTGAGTTCTTTGACTAGTTATGTGAGATATTTGTGAGTGAGTGTAATCTCTTGATCAGATCTTGGTGTGAACTAAATTTCACAGTAATCACACTTACAGGAGGACATCTCCCATTTGTAGATCTTGGACTCACTCCTTTCACCCAGTCAAAACAACATTCGGTGGCAAAGCTGGATACAATAATTTTAAACTCCAAGAGGAAGACAATAACTAGAATATCAGAGAAAAGACTGAAGATGGGAGCAAAGCCTGATGTGGTGACCATTCAAGAGAATACCATAATGGAAGGCACCCATAAGGATCCCAAATTCACAGCATCAGTAAATGTAGCAGTTTCACAAGCAAGTGTAGATACTGTTGATAATCTAATGAATGACTTGGAGCGTAACAAGGAAAAGATACTGAAGTTGAAAGACAATTTGGTGAAATCAAGAGGGGAAGGAATAGAATTGGAAAGAAATCATGATGCTCTAATAAGCGAGAAAGACAACCTAATGTACCATTATCAGAATCTCGAGAATGAGAAAGATGCTTTAAATGTACAACTTGTGATTATGGAGGGTGAAAGAAGTGTTTTTTACGCCCGCATAAATGAATTGGAGGTCAAGGAAATAACAAAAAATCAGCAAGTGGAAACCATGAAAAATTAGATGAATGAGCTAGTGAGAGAGAAAGAATCTCTGGTGGAACAAGTCGAGTTGGCAAAGAATCGAAAGCAATATATGACTCCTTTTCACGAACTTGTTGATGCCTCAAATATCACTGCATCAATCAGCTAGGGATTCTCCCCAGTAAGCGATCCCAACTAGATCGCCCACCGTTTGGTGTGGGGAATCCATCCGGTTAATGGTTCCGGCTATCGTGAGTTTTAAAGATCTGTTTGTTTTACCGGTTGCGGCCCGATCCACTGGTTATGTATTTTAGTATTTATTATGATATGCATGTGCCATAAATTAAATGCATGTGGTAAACAAATCTATGCTACACTAATTTAAATCTAAATTATCCTATCCTTATAAGGAGTAGATTTAAAGAATGCGTAATAAACTGAAAACACACCCAATAATTCCACAAATAGTTGTTAAATTGGAAGCATTTACAGCAGAAATAAAGATTATCCAAGATATCCCAAATAAATAACAACATTCAATCACCCATTTAACACAGAAATTTTGCAGAGAAAGTGAAACCATTCATAGCAAAGAATTAATTCATAAGAGCCAGGAAAGATGTGATGTACCTGCAATAATTAATTAATGCAAATACACGAGATATCAGAAATAATAGAACAGAATCGCTTTTATATTGATCATGGGCCACTTCGAGGGGGCAACCTCCTTTGAGCAAACTCAATACAATTAACTTCACGGTGCCTTCAATGACCTCAACACACACTTATATACTAAGTCTATGCCCAATACTATGAGTCAAAACCATGGGACATATAATACTAAAAGACGACTTACAAAGCATATGCATCCAATACTATGGGTCAATACTATGGGCTAATATAAACTACAGATCAACAAATACTACGGGATGACTTACAAAGCATATGTGTCCAACAACAATATACTAACATAGTAAAGAGAAGGGTTGACATAGGTTCCTAACATCCCCTCTCCCTTAGAAAAAGCTTTGTCCTCAAAGCTTTGGTTGGAGAAATTGCTGCAGAATCTGAAGGAGTGGTTCCCCGGTAGCATCCTCGGTTTGCATTTCGGGCCACTGACGCCTTTGGAGTGTCAAGGAGGATTGCTTGGAAGGCTGTAGATGAAGAAGAACCCTGTCAACTGCGTGGAAAATGCGCTCAGAACGGTGCTGATCGGCTTGTTGTTTCCGGCGAATTCTGGCCATGTGAAGATTGTCCTGCAGAATGAGAAGAATCTGATCGCGGTTTCGAATAACCGAGTCAATTTCCTGAACTGGGGAGCTGCTAAGGGTGTATGGAAGAAGAACTGGTGGTGTTTTTCCATAGACTGCTTCATATGGTGTCCTTTGAGATGTGGTATTGTACCACCAGAGTGCTGCTAGGAAATCCATAGAAATAGTTGGCCAAAGCTGTGTAGGGATGGGCAAGGGTTTGATCAATCCCGAAAGGAGTGTCGGTTCCCCCTTGTTGACTTGGAAAGTATCATCGTTAGCCACCATCTGTTGAATTGTCATTTTTAGTCCCGGCCAAAAGAAGTTATATTGTTCCTGGTCATACATTTTGCAGAACCCAGAGTGCCCTGTTGATGGAGAAGCATGGAGTTCATAGAAGAGATAGCCCTGTTGAACATATTGCAACCAATTTGGAACAAGCAGAGAAAGAGCTGTAAGAGAAACTGGGTCATCAATTGTGCGAGAAGGAGCATCTTCCACCATATTGTCCTTACCCTTCTTGTAAGTGATCACATAGGGATAACCCATGAGTTGGATAACCCATTGTAGGTGTGTTGGGGAGGAGACCCATTGTTCCAAAAAAAAATTTAGACTCGGGAGATCAGTCTTGATGCAGAAATAATTGCCTAATAAGTATGGCTGCCACTTCTGTACTGCATGCAAAATAGCCATCATTTCCTGCTGAGAGGTAGATGTGGCTACATTCTTATCGGAAAGGTCTCTTGAAGGCAACAAGCTCATTGGTTCAGCAAAGATACCTGCATATCTATCCAAGGAAGTAGTGGAGACTATTGATGGGTGCATCTGAATGGAATTGAGCTGAGCGATGACACCATGTGAATTCTTCTTAAGGATTTTTTCCAGGCGATGTGAACTGATGATGCAGAGAGACCCTGGTTGTAAGCCCCTAAATTTGTGTTGTGCCCCATTGACTTTAAACTGCATCCAAAGTTCAGCAAAATCCCATAAGATGGAGCCAAGTGTGCGTAACCATTGAACGCCCAAAACCACATCACATCCGCCTAAGGACAAGGAAAACATGTGAGAGCGCAGGTTATAATCTTCCATAGAGATACACACATTGTGACACTTCCCCTTGCAAGGTAAGGTGCCCCCATTGGCAACCATGACTTCAAAGTTGGAGCAAGGATGGACAAAACAATCAACCTGTTTGGCAATTCGAGGGTCAATGAAGTTATGAGTGCTACCAGAATCAATGAGTATGGTAAGAGGGAGCTTCTTGAAGTATCCCCTAACCTGCATTGTTTGTGGGGTGGTGACGCCGGTTACAGCATGCAGAGAGATCTCAGGTGGGTCGTCCTGAGATGGGTTGTCAACAGGCGGGTGTTGCATGTCGACCAGATCATCTACTGTATCTGTAGCTTCTTCACCAAGTTCTAAGGCAGGTGGAGAATCCACATCCAAGAGATAGATTTTTTGTTGAACACATCTATGTCCCCGAGTGAATTTCTCATCACAATTATAGCAAAGCCCTTTTTCTCGGTGTGCCTGCATTTCTATTTCAGACAAATGCTTGATAGGAGTTGGTTGAGGAGCAGGCGTGATGGAAGGTCGTTGGGAACCCATATTTCTGAAGGGAACAAAGGTGGGTTTGGAGCGTTGTTGAGCTGTGATCTTGTCCTCGGCCAACTTAGCCAACCCTAGGACTTCCATCATTGTGTTGGGACAAAACATTTTGACCTCTGCGCGGATTTCATCTTTGAGACCACTGATAAAACAACTCCTGTAGAATTCATCAGACAATCCTTCTGTGTGATTGGCTAGTTTCTCAAATTCCATCTAATACTCTCTCACTGTGCCAGTTTGGTGAAGTTTAGTGAGTGCTCCTGTGAAGTCGTCAAAAGCACTAGGACCAAATCGTGGCAAAATGAGTTGGCAAAAATCTGTCCAGTTTGGCTCAGGATGAGCTTTGATGTACCAACGGTACCATTGAAGGGCTTCCTGTTCCAAATGAAAGGATGCAAGTGGAACTTTCTGAACATCAAAAGTATTATGCAGACTGAAATATTGTTCTGCTCGGTATATCCATCCAGTCGGATCAGTACCGTTGAAGCAAGGAAAATCAAGCTTCGGCCCACGAAAATTGCTAGAAGCAGAGAACCCAGTGGCTGCAAAGGATTCTAGCTGTCTGGTATTGTTCATGGTTGAATGCTGTAGATGGAGGCTGAGAAATTTTTCATCCAGATCTTGGAGTTTGGTTTGGATGGCTGCCAGTGCTTCCTCCATGGTGTGTGCTCCTGAACAGGTGATAACCATAACCAGGTTTTTTTTTTTTTTTTTGCAGACTGGAGCGGCTACGGCTCAGAAGGAATTTGGAACAACGCCAAACGGCTGGATCTGGAACGGCTTGCAAAATGGATCTGAAATGGTGCAGCAGTGATCGACAATAGTTCAGCTGAAAGTAGATATGGACCCCAGGTATGTGCGGCTTCCTAACAGTTCAGGGTTTTCACTCGGCCACCAATGCTGTCTGACGGCTTGCGTATTGGGGCAGTACCCCTCACTCCACGGCTCAGGTAAAACTGATAACCGCTTTGCCACAAACGATAGCTCTTGGTTTACCTCACGGGTGGGAACTAGTCAATCAAGTAGGGGTTGTTGCCCTTTTCACTGGCAGGTCCTCTCAATGGGCCAGCTACTTCGGGGTTCTTGTGGTACTCCTCACAATGATTTTTAGGGCTTATGCCCAAGTACTTCCCACAGTTAAGCGGATAGGGATTATTCCCAAATCCGAACCTGCAACAGAAAAAATTTGGGCAGAAATTCCACCCAATGTTCAAAAACCGGATCTATATTGCTCAGAATTATTATTATAGCATGTTTCTGGAACTGGAACAACCACTCTGCTTCTACCTGTGAAAGCGGAATAAAATCTGGGCACTCGGTCAAAAGATTTTCTTGCCGCAATTTCCGCGGCCGTCACCGAAATTCTGAAAAATTACTGATTTTAAATCCGCGATATCTCCACTTTTAGAACTCCAAATGAGATGATTTTTTTTTTGAAACTGTGTATTTTTGAAAGAGGAATTCAGATATGCAATCGGTTTCTTCTGATTTTGTGCAAAAAGTTTCAAAAATTGATCTGAAAGTCGCCGCCCAAAAAAGAAATTTTTTTTTCCCACTTGTGCCAAGGAAAGTGCTCTGATACCAGATGTGATGTACCTGCAATAATTAATTAATGCAAATACACGAGATATCAGAAATAATAGAACAGAATCGCTTTTATATTGATCACGGGCCACTTCGAGGGGGCAACCTCCTTTGAGCAAACTCAATACAATTAACTTCACGGTGCCTTCAATGACCTCAACACACACTTATATACTAAGTCTATGCCCAATACTATGAGTCAAAACCATGGGACATATAATACTACAGGACGACTTACAAAGCATATGCGTCCAATACTATGGGTCAATACTATGGGCTAATATAAACTACGGATCAACAAATACTACGGGACGACTTACAAAGCATATGCGTCCAACAACAATATACTAACATAGTAAAGAGAAGGGTTGACATAGGTTCCTAACAAAAGATCTCACAAGAAATGTATGAAAACGCAGAAATAGTTCAGCAATTATCCAACAAAACTCCAAGCAAAGTGTTGTGCCGGCTTCCACAGGCCAAATCGATTTTTCTTATTCATGTAGCAGAAATAGTTGATTTACAGGATAGAAAACCTTTCACCTGCCAAAAGTCCTCTCTCTCCTCCTCTAATCATATTTATATAGCTTTACAAAATGTGCCAAAATTTGCCACCTATACCCTAACCGTTTCTACTCCTCTAATTTGTCTTGTAGTGTTGACATTACAAAAATAGGAGTATATCAAATAACTTTAGAAAAAACGGGAGCACAAGTCATTTTAATATTACAAAGGTATATGCATAAACTATCAACCCAAGAGACACGTTGACGAATGCAAGCTATCCCAGAGCTGGTGCTTTGGGTGACTTAGGCACTTCTGGGACTGCTAGGGCTTCTTCCATCACTACTACAAAAGCTGGGCCGCTTTTTCAAGTGGGAACTTGACTGGCTGCCAATGCCCTATATGCTTCTGCAATATAATTTCCTCACTGATTTGTTTCTTTTACTATATTTATTCCAACCAGGGGAATCATAAATTTGAGGGACACTCTCTGCTTGGGGAGTTCTTCTGCTAAAACAATTATTTCTGCCATTGTGGCCCTGAGACTTTCTTCTAAGCGGTGCTTATGAATAGCTGCTTCGCTGATAAATTGGTTCAGGTCTTCGGAAGTAAAGACATCTAGCTTCTGCACATATACATTTTCTTCCTTGAGTTATTCACTTAGCTTAGATAAACGTTGTGCTTTATCCGAGAATTCTTCTAAATTTTGAGGCATGGCTATCTGACAGCTTTCATGTGTGGCTCGTATTTGGGAATACAAATTCTTGCACCTCTCATAAGTAGCTAAGGTCACAATGGCCAACTTTACTCCGCAATCCTTAAAATAATCTAGGGTGCGTATATCTTCTCTGTACTCAACAACAAACTTAAGGGGGAGATTTGACGGAAACTCTGACCTCCCTTCCCTCCATTCAATGTGCTTTTTAATCTCTCCCCTGATGCGTGTGTGCTTCTTCCTGACCCGAGAGGCTTCGACATTGATTTCCTTAACCTGGGCCATTATTGCTTTTAGCTTGTATATTTCCTCTAATAGAAGTTCTTGTATGCCATAGGTCTCTCTTAGTATTTCACAGGCTTGCTCGTGGAAGGGGCTAATGCCTCCCATTTTGCTGTTTTCCAGCTTTAATTATTGCTCTAACAATTCGTTGTCTCCTTGTAACTTTTTAATGTGTTCTTTCAGGTCGACGATCTATTGAATGTTGTCAAACTTCTATGATTCAAGCCTCATATTTTTTCCTTCAAGCTCTCCCTTTTCTTCCTCTAACATCCTTACTTGTATTTCCAGTGCCCTTCTGTTAGCTTCCAGTTGTTGGAGAATTTCCTTTAACTCTTCCTTCTGAGATGTGAGAGCATCATTCCTCTCGATCATCAAATTTGTATAGTTCTGCTCTTTGACTAAAGCTTCCTGCAGCTGACGTGTTTTCTCCATTTCTTCATTCAATTTATCCCCTAGTAGGTTGACATTGTCTGCAGTTGCTGTGACCGTGGCTACGGAGATGGATGCCAGGAGTTTAGTAGCCTCTTCTGTGTTCCGCATGACCATAGTCTCATGTGTAGTGGTGATGTCTGGCCGAAAAGGTCTCTTCAATTTGGAACCTGTCTCTTTGACAATGGTTTTCCTTTTCTTGTTATAAGCGAAATTTTCCCAATTAGAAACTGTACTGCCTTTGTAGGGTGTAAAAGGGACAATGGGGAAATCTCTTATGGGGGAACCCATATCTAAATTTTGCAGGTCTGGTATTTTGGGATCAATATCCTCTTGGGACTTCTTTTCTTCCTCCTCTTTCTTTCGTTCCTCTTCCTCCTGCTCCCTTCTTAATGTATCATGTTGTTCTTGCTTCATGATTCTTTCCAATCTAATTCTCTCTTCTTCTTCTTGCATCCTTGCCTCAGCTTCGACTGCTTGTATTTTCAAGTTCTCTTCTTCTATGTGTTTATCTTCTTCAATTTTCTTTGCTTGCTCTAGGATCTTTTGTTCTTCTTTCGAGAAATCCTTGGCAGTCTCTACGGTATCCTTTTCTCCTTGTGAACCTATTTTCCCTACAACATTAGAGTTCGAGCTGGACCCTCCTTTTCCCATTTGGAAAATCTGTAGCTTAGTCATATTGCTAATCCCCCCATATGCTTCCTCCTGTGGATCATAAAAGTTGGCATACTCACAGGGAGTGGAGAGTTCTTTGCAATGTTGTGCAATTTTTCCCTGTCGATCATTCTTGTGAAAAATCTTTTCTCCAAAATGAAAGCTCCTCAACTCTGCCACAAACTCTTTCACGGTTGCAATTCCTGAAAACTTGTAGGCCCCGACATAGAAGGGTAAGGGTGGAAAAGTAGCTTTCTTGGCTATATACAGAGTATTACCCATTCCATCAATGAATACCTGCCTTACCATCTGTAGCTAGGGTTTTCACCCTGGCTTGTGCAAATGAGCACCTACTAAGGAGAATGGACTACTTAGTAGCAGTTCAATAAACAGTAAATTAAAGTAATAAAACAATACGAATTCTAAACTAGCATGAGCATTAATAAACATAACAAAACATGGAAATATGGTGAAGATCTTTTTTTTTTGTATTAAAATTTTACCTCAGGTGTAGAGGTTGGTGAAGTTCTTGCAATAGTGCAAGAGGGTTGCTCCAAACTCCAGCTTTGCTCCTTCTCTTTCTCCAAAGGGTTGGAAATGGGCCAAAAGGGGGACTCAAGGGTGAGCTAGGGTTTCGAGAGTGCTTATGGCAGAGTAAGGGTGTATTTGACTGTGGATATGAAATGAGGGGCCTCCATCACTTATTTATAGGTTTTTAGTGGTGGAGTGCTGGCCCATGGTTTTGGGAACCATATGGTTTAGGTCAGCTGTATAGGGTTTTTTTCTCTTTTTTCCCTCTTTTTCCTCTTTTTTTATATTTTTATTCCTTTTTTAGAGGGTTTTTGCTATTTTGGATTATTTTGGGGGAAAATGGGGTTTTTTGGCCTTTTGGAGGCTTTTTTAGTGGTTTTGTGGCCTTTTGGAGGCTTTTTAATGGGATTTTAAGGTTCTGGAGGTAAATATGGTAGGAAATATGGACAAATGAGTCATGTAATGGGGTAGATGAGGTAGTGAGCACTTTTTGGGTGTTAACACCATCTCCTTGTCGACTATATAATCCGTAGTGTATCTTGGTAGAATATACGGGGTTTTGGAACCTCAGTACATCCTTATGTAGGTACCTTCTGGAGAAAAATAGAAATCACCATATTTCTCCAAAGCTTCCATGGTGTTCTTAGACAAGCAGTTGGGTTCTTTATTAAATATTAATTGATAAAGAGGCATGATGAACTCCCCATAAATGAGCTTGTAATCCCTCTTGTAATTTTGAGCCTAGAATATTTTGTAGGCAATGAACATTGGGCCCTTTGCTGAGTTCCACATGCATCCCAACTTGGGAAATAGACATTTTACCATGATACAATCTATGAGGTAGGAAGCCAGATAAAATTATACCTTCCTCTCCACTAAGCCTTCTTGTGCCATTGTTATAGCTGATGACAGACTGTCTGAGATGATATCAGCCCAGTTAAAGATTATCCCTTTGAAGACCACATAGTGGATGATGGGGACCCATTGTAGCATAAACATCATCCCATCGAGTCTCCGTGAGATTCTGCTTAACATGAGAGTGATCAGTCTGAAAGGAGGCCTCAGATTCTGAACCTCATAATCCTAACTATCTTTTCTTTTGATTTTCTTGCCTACAATTAACAACCTTCTTGCCATGTCCTGATCTCTTATCATGTGGTAGACATCTCCCTAGTTTAATTCTGGAGGCACGCTTGTAGTGCACTTGGTATCCTAGAACATTGTTTCTATTCTTGTGCTTTCGTCGACTGCCTTTGATTTTCTCTTGCCACCTTTAGCGATTTTGAAAATCCTATTCAACAATTTAAACATGAATAAGCATGTATGACATGATGTTGACAACCCAAACTAGTGTCCTTTTGATAATATCTCCATTTCAACCAAAACTCCTAAAAAATGTTTCCTTCAAATACCAATTTATAATCTTGTGAAAGCATTAATTTAGTTACCTTTGCGGTTGCTATTGTGATTAGGAATCATGACAGCAAATGGACAAGGGTTGGTCCAGGTACCTTAGTCCTTAAGAGACAAAACACCGACTGGCGTGCAAGCGTTAAAGGCATAAATTCTATAGTTGCGGAAACGCCTACGATAGGTGCGAGAAAAGGCAGAAAAGGTCTAACAGGTGATGGGTAGAGGCAGCATTCTTCTAATTATTTAAATTGTGAGAGCCTTGAGGCCTTTTATGTCCATGCTTAGGGTTGCTAACAAAACGTTTCTTAGTTTGGGAGCAATACGTTTTCCGAGGCTATGAAGAACAAGCTCCAATGCTATTAATGATAGAAAGAGACCCACCGCAATAACAGAACGACCTTGAATAATCAAAATGGCTCTAGACTTCCCTATGACTCTGAAACTAAGAAGAAATGACTAGGCAGGATGATATTCTGATTTAGGTGCACAACGGGTCGAAGATAGGCGTAAATGTTCTGCGAAAAAATGCCATGGCTAGAAAAGAACGAAATGAAATGATGGATCATACCCTTTTAAGTAGGAAACACACATCATAGCAGGGCATGCGAAGGTACTAACCTAGAAGTGATGGCGTGGTGCCAACAGTTCTTGCAGGGTCTGCAAATTTGTGCCTTCAAACGATGATGGACGTGCTTCGCGGTTCAAACAGAACAGAAAACACTCCGGGTGACGAAAAATAACAAAATGTTAACGGGGTTCACCCCAATATATTCAACTTGGTACATGCGAACCATTAATATGGTGGTTGCAATGTCATTAAAACGAGACTTAAGGTTGTGTACGGCCGGGTCAAACCAAACCCTTTTTCAGTAAATATGACCGTCAAATCGGGAAGGTTAGGTTAAGGCTTCCGCCTCCTGTGGAAAGAGAAGTTGAGTTTTTCCCGCCATTGCGGGAGAATTGTCCGAATGCTTCCGTGGAGGAGCCATGTGCTGCAGAAAACTTACATGAGCTCGCCGACTTTCATGGGAAAGTTAGCCAAATTATTTCGATTATGTGCCAACGTTTGATAGTGCGAAAGAGATAGACGAGCCTTTCCGAGAAAAATTGTTGATGTGTTTTGATGCTTGCGGAAGAGTTAGATGAAATCTTCCACCATTGCGGAGAGACTTGATGAGATTGTTCTGCCGCGGGATCGCTTGGTCATAAGTTTCTCCCTTTCAGATACTTTAAGGTAACTTTTCTGCTGCGGGTTTGACTTAGACTTTTATTTCCACTGTTTCAGAAGGCTTGGAATAACTCTTCTGCTGTGGCGGCAAGATTAGCTCAAAGCTTCCGCTGTTGCGGCCCAAAACTCTGAGTTTTAATTAGGCAAAAACATGACTCAAAAAGTTTAAGGCAAGTTGAGATTCTTTTTAGGGGAAAGCTAAGGAAAGATTAATGATGTCTGGATAACCTTGGGCAGATTTTCCTTTTTTCAAAAGCAAAGGAGGGGCCCCAATATTTTTAGCAAAAAATATAAGGGGGGGATTTTGTACCAACAACAAATGGCGATTTGCTGGCGAACACAGATCTCTGAAACAAACTCATCTTGAAGTCAGGAAACTTTCAAAGTGCTAATGACATGCGCAACCAGATGTCTCCACAGTTCAGTTTTGAAGAATGCATCGATCACTCTTATCGTGATGGTGATAAAAGGGGAAGGAAGCTTTGATTCAGATTTCTTTAAAACTCTCTAAGGGCCTAATTGTGGGTTTTTTAAAAGAAAAATGTCTTTTAGAAGTTAAATAGTATAGGACTCCACAAAATCGTGACAGAATCTCACAGGGACATTCGTTTGTTCCTCATTCCCATGCTTTTACATCCTTTTTAGATGCTTCTTTAATTTCCGACTTTTAACCTCTTTGAGTCTTCCAGAAATAAGTTTCTTTTGCTTTCAACGTTTCGATATAATTTCTTCAATCCAAAATGTCCTTTTGTGTGAATAGAATATTTTATTTCATGATTCACGAACAGAGAAGAACTTTTGCTGGGTTGGTTTATTAGACAGCTCCCTTCAGCTTTCTCGAGCTTACTTTTATTTTCTCGACCGTGCTTTACTTGAGGTGAGAATTTATGGAAACCAGACTCTTTGAGATATGCCTTTTGGCGTTACTTGCAGCATGGGATCATTTTAAATACCATGTATCTGTGAGACATGTTTCCTTTCCATGGGTCCTGCCATACTTAACTTCTTGAGACAGCTACTGATGTTAAAGTGAATGGGCCCTAAGATAGTTAAAAGGAAATACAGGATCTTAGCTATTTGACAGGGGTTACTTTGACCAACAAGAAAGAGGATCACTGCATTCTAGGAGACCGATCATTGAAGACAAAGTTACAAATATGCATATCTTTATTGATGGGATTCTTATGACCATCCTTCTGAGTTCTCTAGAGTCTTCTTCATTCAGCTACACCATAATTGGAGTTTGGATTTATTTCAAGTAATGAACCTAAAAAATTAATAAAAAAGGAAAACGAAGCAAAAAATAAAATAAAATGGATCAAACTGACTAGCAAACCAAACGTAATCAAAACAAGAGAAAAGAAAAGACAAATCAAAACAGAGAAGTAGAGTTTTATTTATGTACATGAACCTTTCAGAAATCATGCAAAGTATGGTTTTAGGGCGAGGCCATTGAGAGGGAGGTTCAATTCCTCTCCTTGTAAATCCTTCACTTTATAGGTTGATGGACCAATTTTTTCAGAAATATGATAAGGTCCAAGCCATAGGTGTTGAAAATTTGTGTGCATTCTCTTACCGTCGTGTTGGTGGTCCCATTTGAGGACCAAGTCTCCTACTTCAAAACTTCTCTTCCCGGATTTTCTTTTATCAAACCATCGTTTGACTATGTCTTGATGATGATGAAACCATTCCTTGGCCTTTTACCACGACTCGTTTAGTTTCAGCAGGGTATCAATCCTAGACTATAAGGCTTGACTGCTAGAACCTCGGGAGGATTGGGCCAACTTCAAGGATGGGAGTAATATATTCGGAGGGAGAATGGCTTCTTTTCCATAGACCAGGTTGAAAGGGGAGGCTCTTAAGGCATTTTTGGGCATTACCCTGTCTTCCCATAGGGCGTGAGGGAGGGATGTGTGCCAGCTTCTTTGGTTTTCGATCACGGTCTTTTTCAGGATTCGGATGAGGTTTTTATTGGTCAATTCAGCTAAACCATTTCCCTGAGGGTAGTAATTGGCTGAGTAATGTAACTTAATTCCTCTTTCATATGTGAATTCATTAATCTTTATTGATGAAAAATAAGGTGCATTATAAAAAACTAGAGAAATTGGAACCCCAAACCTGGTTATGATGTTCTCTTCCAAAAAGTTGATGACCGTATCTTCGTTAGCTTTTCGAAGGGTAATAGCTTCGACCCATCTTGTGAAATAATCTGTAGCAGTCAGAATGTACCTATGTTGCAGCGAAGAGTTAGGGTTTATTTCTCCAATTATATCTATACCCCATTGCTCAAAAGCTTTAGTTATGATAACTGGCTGCAAGGGACCAGTTGCTTTAGGTAGCTTTCCAATGCTTCTTTGGCATACATCACAATTTCTGACATAAGCATGTGCATCCCTGAAGAGAGTAGGCCAATAATAGCCTGCTCTTAGGATTTTGTGGGCTGTAGTGTCCCCAGAATAATGTCCTCTAGCAGGTCCGTCGTGTAGTTCTTTGACCATGCTAATAACATCTTCCTTTTCTAAACACCTGAGATAGATGCCATCATAATTCTTCCTAAAGAGTACTCCTTCAATGATCTAATAAGCTGTTGATTTAAGACGGAGGGCTCTCCTTTGATTCGGACTCCAGTGTTCTGGTAAGTAACCTGACTGTAAGTAATGTACTAGGTCTCTGTACCAAGACTCTGGGGTCGTAAAAATTGGACATACGTCTATCACATTCAGCTCGGCTTCATTTCTCCAATCTAGCTCTTCATCACTTTGGCTTTGAGTGAGTAGCTTGCATAGGCATTGACCTTTAATGATGCTAGCTGGCTTGAATTCTAAGTCGTACTCCTAGAGAGCAGTGACCCAATTCCATCTCCTTTCTCCCAATTCCTTTTGGACGAAAAGAGACCTGACAGCGAGATGAGGGACTATGACTTTAGTCATATTTTTCATAATATACGGCCTGAACTGCTTTACTGCTTTGAAAACTACATATGCTTGTTTATCTACCATGGGATAGTTCAGTTCAGCACCTTGCAGACCGATGCTCATAAAAGAAATTGGGTATTCATCTCCTGATTCCGTCTTGTGAGTAAGCACGGCTGCGAGAGAGTCTTCAGAAGCGAATGTATACATTATAAAATCTTTATCAAAATATGGACTTCTTAAAGAGGGTACCTTGGCTATAGCAGATTTGATTTCTTTGAATGTGACCTTCTCCAAGTCCGTCCACTTAAATTGTACATTCTGCTTAACCATTTGTTGCAAAGGTTTAACGATCTGGGCGAAGTCTGGTACGAACCTTCGGACAAAATTTATGGTGGCCATAAATGATTGCATAGACTTATTGCTATGAGGCATGGGAATCTTATTGATAACCTGAATCCTTTCTTGATCTATTGAGATTCCTTCCTTGGAGATGATATGACTGAGAAGCTTTCCCTCGAGAATAGAAAAAATGCTTTTCTTAGGATTTAGAGAGATGTCATACTTCCTACAACGATCAAAGATTTGCTTTAGGTGAGAAACGTGGTCTTCTCTCTTCTTTGAAAATACTGTCACATCATACAAGTATACTATTACACATTGACCACCCAGTCCTCGGAAAGCAATGTCCATGGCTCGTTGAAAAGTGGCTCCTGCGTTAATCAAGCCAAAAGGCATTCTTCGATACGCGAAGGTTCCCCACTTTGTGTGAAAAGTGGTTTTGAGTCAGTCTTCCTCTGCTACTAGCACTTGGTTGTAACCAGAAAAACCATCTAGTAGGGAAAATAGTTCTGATCCTGATACCATCTTCAATATTTATTCCATTGGGGGCACCAGATAGTTGTCTTTATCGGAAGCTCTATTTAAGTTCCGGAAATCTACACACAGCCTGATTTCCCCTGATTTCTTCCGCATGAGGACTAGATTAACCACTCATTCAGAATGTCGTACTTTAAAAATAATCTTGGCCTCCAACCATTTTTTTAACTCCTTTTGTATTAGAGGCTTAAGTGCTGGGTGCATCCTCCTTAGCTGTTGCTGAAAAGGTTTGACACCTTCCTTCATAGGTATTACGTGTTGAATGATGCGGGTGTCATATGTCTTCAGATCATCATAGGTCCAAGTGAACACGTCTTTATATTGCTGGAAAAGTTTAATGAATCTACTTGTTTCTTCCGGCGAACAACATTTTCCAAGATTGACATACTTTGGTTCAGCTTTGGTGCCCAAGTTTATTAATTCGTATTGCATGGCTGAGCTGTGGGTTTTGGCATTCACAGGTTTTCTGAATTTGCTTTGTAAATCGAAAAGTGCCTCTAGAGTTCTTACTCCCTTGGGCATGAAGTTCCCTTTCACTGCATCTTTATCTTGTAGATTTGAGTCATGCTCTTCTTCCTCTATGATGGCTTCCTGAAAGGCATATTCATTGGTTAAGAAACTAATAATCTGATCATTGTCATAAAATACTCTGAAATTTGTGATGTTGTCCAGAACAGAAGGCCTGAAAATTAATTCAATGGAACATCTATTATTAGTCGGTACTAATCTGGAAGCGGAAGTAGCTAACACATCAGCTACAGCGTTTTGCAATCTTGGGACAGAATTGATGTTAAAAGCATCAAAACATGAAATGAAATTCCAAATTTCTGCTTGATAACCTTTTAAATGAGGTGAAAGACAATGGATTGTATTTCTTATTTGCCTAACAACAATTTTAGAATCACCAAAGACTTTCATAAATCTAACATTAAGACCAATGGCTTTCTTCAAACCTTGAATGAGAGCTTCGTATTCTGCGGTGTTATTAGTATATTCAAATTCTAACCTACATGATAAAAAATGTTTGTTTCTATCAGGATCAATTAAAATGCAACCGGCTCCAGATCCTTCCTGAGTTTTGGAGGCATCAAAATAGAGAGTCCAAAAGATATTGTCTTCTTTAACTAGGTTAGTTTGATTTCTGTCTAAATTAGTGACTAAGTCTACTATATTACAATCAATATCATCAGCCCGTGAAAACTGAAGGAGATCGAGCTGTTTGTCTGAAATATGGCTAACTTCTTCTGATTTTTAGTTCCCAGGTTCAATTTCCAAGAAGTAATTTCCTAAAACTGAAGAGGAAAAAGACATAGCTTCATTTTTTCCTTCTAACTGAGTAACATTTTGTTTCATGTGTGGCTCCCTTAATATCTTGATCTGATTTTGGCGATTCTGATGGGGCAGCCACATATGAGACCAATCTGTTGCAAAATATCCACTGAGTTTCGCAGACCAGTCCCTACTCAAAATTAGACCATATGCCTCAAGGATATCGACCACCATTATATCAATGAATTGACATACTCTAGGATCGGATGACAACCTAATAAGTACATCCTTTAGTTCACCAATAACCTTAACAGCGGTCCTATCTAATTGAATAATTTGAGATGGGGACGAGATCGGCTGTCCATTGATCTTTTTGCAAATTGACAATGGCATGACATTTGAACTAGCACCTGAGTCTACCAAACAATTATGCACATTGTGATTAAAAATATCAAAAGTTAAGAGAAAAGGAAGAGTTTGAGATTTCGATTTTCCGCCAATACTTGCTTCATTAATTTCTGGGTTCTCATCATTGTTTTCTACTGATACACTTGTTTGTGGATCTAAGGCTTCCATCAATTTCCTCCTCTGTTGTGGTAAGCTACACATATAAAAAATGGAAACATTTTCTTTCATTTTTTTAATATCCTCGATTATATCATAGCTCATGTCACATCCCTTCAAAGTCTTCAATTGATTTTCTGTTTTGCTTAAAGAAGCTGGTGGCTATTTAATTTTTTTTGAGTTTGGTTCTTTAGTTACTATAGGAGCAACCATCGGGCTTGTCTTGGGTTGGGGAGGAATGACAGTTATGTGCCGCCTTGGTATCTGGTTAGACCTTGCTTTAGGTGATTCTATTGCTGGTTCAATCACTGGGCCTTTACTCCTGGTAGTGATGTTAACAGATGTTGTTTGTACTTCGTCTAAGAACTCTTCACAAGACAGTTCTTGGGAAGGGGTCCAATCCCAAAGGATCATTGTAGTGTCGGGGGATGGTTCTTCACTGTCAAGAATTTGTTCTTGTTGGGGGCTTGTTTGCTCGGGCATTTGTGCATCTAACATTTGGTTCATTACTAAGCTCATCGAGTTGATCCACTGTGGGCAACTCTTTTCTAAGTGTTGTTCTTGGTGAAAAGTGCAGAAGTGGTCCATCCCTATTTCATTCAGATTTAGTACGCCAGAATTATTTACTGGTGGGGTTGGCTGTCCATTGTCTTCTTTCTTTTTATAGAAAGGTTTGAAAGGAGGTCTTGAAGAATTCGTTGCTTTATCCTTTTCTAGATCCACAATCTTATTGGAGAGTTTCTGCATCATTTTTATGACATTTTCTAAATCTAGTGCGGGTTCTTCCTTATCCCTGGTTAACAAAAAAGCTTTCTTAACAGCTGTCGGTTTACCCTCTATATCTAAAGCATGTTTCATGATGTTGTCATGTTCTTCTTCTACCTTCTTGGATTCTTCAAAATTTTCTATTAGGGTAGGTTTTTTTGTTCTCTTGACGAACATTGCAAGCGGGGATTTAAGAGCTGTTGTATAATATTCTACTAAGCATTCCTCGGTGGGATTTGTTGCATCATTGAAATTATTTAACAACATTGTGAACCTTTGGTTGAATTCTTGAACTTCCTCATTCTTTTCCATTCTCATAGACAATAATTCTTTCATGAGAGTAGCTACAGTTTTTTGATTGCCATATTTTTTAAGAAAACATTTCTCAAAATCTTCCCAACTTGTTATCGAACTGGATTGCAAACTAAAGTACAAGAAAGATACTTTGGGATTGAAAGTATAAGGAAAGAGATGACAAACCACGTCCTCATGCTCCACATTTAAAAGATTTAGAGCTAGATAAAAACTTTTAAGGTGGTCTTCGGTAGAAATTCCTTTGCTAGGGTCATACTTAGGAAAAACCTTTTCTGGGTTTTTGGGCAAATCATGGAATGGTCCGACTACATTTAGTGCTCCTTTGGATCTCCATGCGGGTACGGCCATGAATCTCGGGGGAGAGTGTGGTGGTGTATGCGGCGGTGAGTTAAGAGGGGTATGCCTTGGAGTCTGCTACTGTTCTAGATTCGTAGGGGTCTCTTGTCTAATTTCGTCAAAAGGTTCAATGATCTCTTCTAGAGATAAATCTAATAATTCTTCTAGACTTTGAACAAGAACGGAATCTCTTGTACATTGAGGATTTTTTCGAGGAGCTCTGGTTCTAGGTAATAGAGGAACTGTGGTTAGTCCTCCAAGAATTCTCATGTACGAGCGAGTATGTCTCCTGAATTGATTTACTTCTTCAAAAGGGACAACATACACTATTTCTGACTGTTCTGTTTCAAGGTTAGGATCTTCTTGATTTATTGATTCCAGATCTGGAAATTCTGGGATGACTGTTTTAGATGGGTTTTTAGTGGAATTTTTACCAACAAAAGAATCTGTTTTGCTAGCCATACATTGGTGGCCCTCCTTCTAGCGCCAAAAACTGTTGATGCCTCGAATATCATTGAATCAATCAGCTAGGGATTCTCACCAGTAAGAAATCCCAACTAGGTCGCCCACCGTTTGGTGTAGGGAATCTGTCCGGTGAACAGTTTCGGCTACCGTGAGTTTTAAAGATTTGTTTATTATACCAGTTGCGGCTCAATCCGCTGGTTATGTATTTTAGTATTTATTATGATATGCATGTGCCCTAAATTAAATGCATGTGGTAAACAAATCTATGCTACACTAATTTAAATCTAAATTATCCTATCCTTATAAGGAGCAAATTTAAAGAATGGGTAATAAACTGAAAACACACCGAATAATTCCACAGATAGCTGTTAAATTGGAAGGAGCATTTACAACAGAAATAAAGATTATCCAAGATAGCCCAGATAAATAACAACATTCAATCACCCATTTAACACATAAATTTTGTAGAGAAAGTGAAACCATTCATAGAAAAGAATTAATTCATAAGAGCCAGGAAAGATCTCACAAGAAATGTATGAAAACGCATAAATAGTTTAGCAATTATCCAACAAAAGTCCAAGCAAAGTATTGAGCCGGCTTCCACAGGGCAAATCGATTTTTCTTATTCATGTAGCAGAAATAGTTCATTTACAGGACAAAAAACCTTTCACCTGCCAAAATTCCTCTCTCTCCTCCTCTAATCAGCTTTATATAGCTTTACAAAATGTGCCAAGACTCGCAACCTATACCCTGACCATTTCTATTCCTCTAATTTGTATTGTAGTGTTGACATTACAAAAATAGGAGTATCTCAAATAACTTTACAAAAAATGGGTGCATGAGTCATTTTAATATTACAAAGGTATATGCATAAACTATCAACCCAAGAGACACGTTGACGAATGCAAGCCATCCCTGAGCTGGCGCTTTGGGTGACTTAGGCACTTCTGGGAATGATGGGGCTTCTTCCATCACTACTGCAAAAGCTGGGCCGCTTTCTGATGTGGGAACTTGACTGGCTGCCAATGCCCTATCTACTTCTACAATATAATTTCCCCACTGATTTGCTTCTTTTACTATATTTATTCCAACCAGGGGAATCATAAATCTGAGGGACACTCTTTGCTTGGAAAGTTATTCTGCTAAAACAATTATTTCTGCCATTGTGGCCCTGAGACTTTCTTCTAGGCGGTGCTTATGAATAGCTGCTTCGCTTGTAAATTGGTGCAGGTCTTTTGAAGTCAAGACATCTAGCTTCTGCACATATTCATTTTCTGCCTTGAGTTCTTCACTTAGCTTAGATAAACGTTGTGCTTTATCCGGGAATTCTTCTAAATTTTGAGGCATGGCTATCTGACAAATTTCCTGTGTGGCTCGTATTTGGGAATACAAATTGTTGCACTGCTCATAAGTAGTCAAGGTCACAGTGGCCAACTTTACTTTGCAATCCTTAGAATAATCTAGGGTGCGTATATCTGCCCTGTACTCAACAACAGACTTAAGGGGAAGATTTGATGGGAACTATGAACTCCCTTCCCTCCATTCAATGTGCTTTTTAATCTCTCCCCTGATGCGTGTGTGCTTCTACCTGACTCGAGTGGCTTCGACATTGATTTCCTTAACCTAGGCCATTATTGCTTTTAGCTTGTATATTTCCTCTGATAGAAGTGCTTGTACGCCATAGGTCTCTCTTATTATTTCACAAGCTTGCTCGTCGAAGGGGCTAATGTCTCCCATTTTTCTATTTTCCAACTTTAATTGTTGCTCTAACAATTTGTTGTCTCCTTGTAACTTTTCAATGTGTTCTTTCAGGTCGATGATCTCTTGAATGTTGTCAAACTTCTCTGTTTCAAGCCTTAGATTTTTTCCTTCAAGCTCTCCCTTTTTTTCCTCTAACATCCTTACTTGTATTTCCAAGGCCCTTCTGTCAGCTTCCAGTTGTTGGATAATTTCTTTTAACTCTTCCTTCTGAGATGTGAGAGCATCATTCCTCTCGATCACCAAATTTGTATAGTTCTGCTCTTTGACAAAAGCTTCCTGCAGCTGACGTGTTTTCTCCTTTTCTTCACTCAATTTATCCCCTAGTAGGTTGACATTGTCTGCAGTTGCTATGACCGTGGCTACGGAGATGGATGCCAGGATTTTAGTAGCCCCTTCTGTGTTCTGCATGACCGTAGTCTCATGCGTAGTGATGATGTCTTGCCGAAAACGTATCTTCAATTTGGAACCTGTCTCTTTGACAATGGTTTTCCTCTTCTTGTTATAAGCGAAATTTTCCCAATTAGAAACTGTACTGCCTTTGTAGGGTGTAAAAGGGACAATGGGGAAATATCTTATGGGGGAACTCATAGCTAAATTTTGCAGGTCTGGGATTTTGGGATCAATATCCTCTTGGGACTTCTTTTCTTCCTCCTCTTTCTTTCATGCCTCTTCCTCCTGCTCTCTTCTTAATGTATCATGTTTTTCTTGCTTCGCGATTCTTTCCAATCTAATTCTCTCTTCTTCTTCTTGCCTCCTTGCCTCAGCTTCAACTGCTTGTATTTTCAAGTTCTCTTCTTCTATGCGTTTATCTTCTTCAATTTTCTTTGCTTTCTCTAGGAGCCTTTGTTATTCTTTCGAGAGAGCCTTGGCAGTCTCTATGGTATCCGTTTCTCCTTGTGAACCTATTTTCTCTCCTTTTCCCATTTGGAAAATATGTAGCTCAGTCATATTGTTGATCCCCCTATATGCTTCCTCCTGTGGATCATAAAAGTTGGAATACTCATAGGGAGTGGAGAGTTCTTTGCAATGTTGTGCAATTTTTCCCTGTCGATCATTCCTGTGAAAAATCCTTTCTCCAAAATGAAAGCTCCTCAACTCTGCCACAAACTCTTTCACGGTTGCAATTCTTGAAAACTTGTAGGCCCCAACATAGAAGGGTAAGGGCGGAAAAGTAGCTTTCTTGGCTTTATACAGAGTATTGCCCATTCCATCAATAAAAACCTGCCTTACCATCTCCTTGTGGACTATATAATCCATAGCATATCTTGGTAGAATATACAGAGCTTTGGAACCTTCTTACATCCTTATGTAGGTACCTTCTGGAGAAAAATAGAAATCACCATATTTCTCCAAAGCTTCCATGGAGTTCTCAGACAGGCAGTTGGGTTCTTCATTAAATATTAATTGATAAAGAGGCATGATGAACTCCTCGCAAATGAGCTTGTAATCCCTCTTGTAATTTTGAGCCCAGAATATTTTGTAGGCAATGAACACCGGGCCCTCTGTCGAGTTCCACATGCATCCCAACTTGGGAAAGAGACATTTTGCCATGATACAATCTATGAGGTAGGAAGCCAGATAAAATTCTGCCTTCCTCTCCACTAACCCTTCTTGTGCCATTGTTATAGCTGATGACAGACTGTCTGAGATGATATCAACCCAGTTAAATACTGTCCCTTTGAAGGCCACGTAGTGGATGATGGGGACCCATTGTAGCATAAACATCGTCCCATCGGGTCTCCTGAAGATTCTGCTTAACATGAGAGCGATCAGTCCCGAAAGATTCTGCCAAGAGTTGCCACCTATACCCTAACTGTTTCTATTCCTCTAATTTGTCTTGTAGTGTTGACATTACAAAAATAGGAGTATCTCAAATAACTTTACAAAAAATGGGAGCACAAGTCATTTTAATATTACAAAGGTATATGCATAAAATATCAACCCAAGAGACACGTGGACGAATGCAAGCTATCCTTGAGCTGGTGCTTTGGGTGACTTAGGCGCTTCTGGGACTGCTGGGGCTTCTTCCATCACTACTGCAAAAGATGGGCCGCTTTCTGATGTGGGAACTTGACTGGCTGCCAATGCCCTATTTACTTCTGCAATATAATTTCCCCACTGATTTGTTTCTCTTACTATATTTATTCCAACCAGGGGAATCATAAATCTGAGGGACACTCTCTGCTTGGCGAGTTCTTCTGCTAAAACAGTTATTTATGCCATTGTGGCCTTGAGAATTTCTTCTAGGCGGTGCTTATGAATAGCTGCTTCGCTGATAAATTGGTGTAGGTCTTCTAAAGTCAAGACATCTAGCTTCCGCACATATTCATTTTTTTCCTTGAGTTCTTCACTTAGCTTAGATAAACGTAGTGCTTTTTCTGGGAATTCTTCTAACTTTTGAGGCATGGCTATCTAACAACTTTCCTGTGTGGCTCGTATTTGGGAATACAAATTCTTGCACCGCTCATAAGTAGATAAGGTCAGAGTGGCCAACTTTACTCCGAAATCCTTAGAATAATCTAGGGTGTGTATATCTTCCTTGTACTAAACAACAGACTTAAAGGGAATATTTTTCGGGAACTCTGACCTCCCTTCCCTCCATTCAATGTGATTTTTAATCTCTCCCCTGATGCGTGTCTGCTTCTTCCTGACCCGAGTGGCTTCGACATTGATTTCCTTAACCTGGGCCATTATTGCTTTTAGCTTGTATATTTCCTCTGATAGAAGTTCTTGTACGCCATAGGTCTCTCTTAGTATTTCACAGGCTTGCTCATGGAAGGGGCTAATGTCTCCCATTTTGCTGTTTTCCAGCTTTAATTGTTTCTCTAACAATTCATTGTCTCATTGTAACTTTTCAATGTGTTCTTTCAGGTCAACGATCTCTTGAATTTCGTCAAACTTCTCTGATTCAAGCCTCAGATTTTTTCCTTCAAGCTCTCCCTTTTCTTCCTCTAACATCCTTACTTGTATTGCCAGGGCCCTTCTGTCAGCTTCCAGTTGTTGGAGAATTTCTTTTAACTCTTCCTTCTGAGATGTGAGAGCATCATTCCTCTCGATCATCAAATTTGTATAGTTCTGCTCTTTGACTAAAGCTTCCTGCAGCTGATGTGTTTTCTCCTTTTCTTCACTCAATTTATCCCCTAGTAGGTTGACATTGTCTGCAGTTGCTGTGACCGCGGATATGGAGATGGATGCCTGTAGTTTAGCATCCTCTTCTGTGTTTCGCATGACCGTAGTCTCGTGCATAGTGATGATGTTTGGCCGAAAATTTCTCTTCAATTTGGAACCTGTCTCTTTGACAATGGTTTTCCTCTTCTTGTTATAAGCGAAATTTTCCCAATTATAAACTGTATTGCCTTTGTAGGGTGTAAAAGGGACAATGGGGAAATCTCTTATGGGGGAAACCCCATATCTAAATTTTGCAGGTCTGGGATTTTGGGATCAATATCCTCTTGGGACTTCTTTTCTTCCTCCTCTTTCTTTTGTGCCTCTTCCTCCCGCTCCCTTCTTAATGTATCATGTTGTTCTTGCTTCGCGATTCTTTCCATTCTAATTCTCTCTTCTTCTTCTTGCCTCCTTGCCTCAGCTTCGACTGCTTGGATTTTCAAGTTCTCTTCTTCTATGCATTTATCTTCTTCAATTTTCTTTGCTTGCTCTAGGAGCCTTTGCTCTTCTTTCGAGAAAGCCTTGGCAGTCTCTACGGTATCCTTTTCTCCTTGTGAACCTATTTTCCCTACAACATTAGAGCTCAAGTTGGACCCTCCTTTTTCCATTTGGAAAATATTTAGCTCAGTCATATTGTTGATCCCCCTATATGCTTCCTCCTGTGGATCATAAAAGTTGGCATACTCACAGGGAGTGGAGAGTTCTTTGCAATGTTGTGCAATTTTTCCCTGTCGATCATTCCTGTGAAAAATCCTTTCTCCAAAATGAAAGCTCCTCAACTCTGCCACAAACTCTTTCACGGTTGCAATTCCTGAAAACTTGTAGGCCCCGACATAGAAGGGTAAGGGCAGAAAAGTAGCTTTCTTGGCTTTATACAGAGTATTACCCATTCCATCAATGAATACCTGCCTTACCATCTCCTTGTGGACTATATAATTCGTAGCGTATCTTGGTAGAATATACGGGTCTTTGGAACCTCTGTACATCCTTATGTAGGTACCTTCTGGAGAAAAATAGAAATCACCATATTTCTCCAAAGCTTCCATGGCGTTCTCAGACAAGCAGTTGGGTTCTTCATTAAATATTAATTGATAAAGAGGCATGATGAACTCCTCGCAAATGAGCTTGTAATCCCTCTTGTAATTTTGAGCCCAGAAGATTTTGTAGGCAATGAACACCGATCCCTCTACCGAGTTCCGCATGCATCCCAACTTGGGAAAGAGACATTTTTCCATGATACAATCTATGAGGTAGGAAGCCAAATAAAATTATTCCTTCCTCTCCACTAACCCTTCGTGTGACATTGTTATAGCTGATGACAGACTGTCTGAGATGATATCAGCCCAGTTAAATATTGTCCCTTTGAAGGCCACATAGTGGATGATGGGGACCCATTGTAGCATAAACATCGTCCCATCGGGTCTCCCAAAGATTCTGCTTAACATGAGAGCGATCAGTCTGAAAGGAGGCCTCATATTTTGAACCTCATACTCCTCACTGTCTTTTCTTCTGATTTGCTTGCCTACAATTAACAACCTTCTTGCCATGTCTAGATTATCCATCTGGATCCCTTCCAACCATGCATCATCAAGCCGCTGCTATGCTTTGGGTAATTTGTAGGCCGTTGAGATATAAGACGGGTGAAATGAAGCAAAGGCCTTTCCAGTGCTATCTGCTATGACTCTTGTCTCGGTGTTTGCATGTTGCAACACCCATCCAATTACTTCTGAGCATGAGAAGATTTCTGGACGTGTGGCCACCTTGGATATACAGGAGTTCCAGATGTTTTGATATAAACATTCCTCCTCAAGAAGAGCCTCAGGGAAGTGCTGATCTCTTATCATTTGGTAGACATCTCCCCAGTTTACTTCTGTAGGAATGCCTATAGTGCACTTGGTATTCTGGAACGTTGTTTCTATTCTTGTGCTTTAGTCAAGTGCCTTTGATTTTCTCTTGCCACCTTTAGCCATTTTGAAAATCCTGTTCAACAATTTAAACATGAATAAGCATGTATGACATGATGTTGACAACCCAAACTAGTGTCCTTTTGATAATATCTCCATTTCAACCAAAACTCCTAAAAAATGTTTCCTTCAAATACCAGTTTATAATCTTGTGAAAGCATTAATTTAGTTACCTTTGACGTTGTTATTGTGATTAGGAATCATGACAGCAAATGGACAAGGGTTGGTCTAGGTACCTTAGTCCTTAAGAGACAAAACACCGACCGGCGTGCAAGCGTGAAAGGCATAAATTCTATAGTTGTGGAAACTCCTATGATTAGGTGAGAGAAAAGGCAGAAAAGGTCTAACAGGCGATGGGTAGAGGCAGCATTCTTCTAATTATTTAAATTGTGAGAGCCTTGAGGCCTTTTACGTCCATGCTTAGGGTTGCTAACAAAACGTTTCTTAGGTTGGGAGCAATACGTCATCCGAGACTATGAAGAACAAGCTCCAATGTTATTAATGATAGAAAGAGACCCACCGCAATAACAGAACGACCTTGAATAATCAAAATGGCTCTAGACTTCCCTGTGACTATGAAACTAAGAAGAAATGACTAGGCAGGATGATATTCTGAGTTAGGTGCACAACAGGTCGACAGGCGTAAATGTTCTGCGAAAAAATGCCATGGCTAGAAAAGAACGAAATGAAATGACATATCATACCCTTTTAAGTATGAAACACACATCATAGCAGGGCCTGTGAAGGTACTAACCTGGAAGTGATGCCATGGTGCTGACGGTTGTTGCAGGGTCTACGAATCTGCGCCTTCAAATGATGATGGACGTGCTTCGCGGTTCAAACGGAATGGAAAACACTCTGGGTGATTAAAAATAATGAAATGTTAATGGGGTTCACCCCAATATATTCAACTTGGTACGTGCGAACCATTAATATGGTGGTTGCAATGTCATTAAAACGTGACTTAAGGCTGCGTACGGCCGGGTCAAATCAAACCATTTTTCAATAAATATGACCATCAAATCGGGAAGGTTAGGTTAAGGCTTCCACCTCGTGCAGAAAGAGAAGTTGATTTTTACCCACCGTTGTGGGAGAATTGTCCGAATGCTTCCGTGGAGGAGCCGTGTGCTGCGGAAAACTTACGTGAGCTCGCTCGCTTTCATGGTAAAGTTAGCCAAATTCTTCCGATTATGTGCCAATGTTTGATAGTGCAGAAGAGATAGATGATCCTTTCCGCGAAAATTTGTTGATGTGTTTCGATGCTTGTGGAAGAGTTAGATGAAAGCTTCCGCCGTTGCAGAGAGACTTGATGAGATTGTTCCGCCGCGGGCTCACTTGGTCATAAGTTTCGCCCTTTCGGAGACTTTAAGGTAACTTTTCCACCGCGGGTTTGAATTAGCCTTTTATTTCCATGATTTTGGAAGGCTTGGAATAACTCTTTCGTCGTGGCGACAAGATTACCTCAAAGCTTCCGCTGTTGCGGCCCGAAACTCTGAGTTTTACTTAGGCAAAAACATGACTCAAAAAGTTTAAGGCAAGTTGAGATTCTTTTTAGGGGAAAGCTAAGGAAAGATTAATGATGTCTGGATAACCTTGGGCAGATTTTCCTTTTTTCAAAAGCAGAGGAGGGGCCCCAATATTTTTAGCAAAAAATCTAAGGGGGGGAGATGTTGTACCAACAACAGAACTAGCATGCAAGATGCGGGAACAAATCTGCCGCACACAGGAACTATTAACTAAATAAATTTACAAGATGAAGCAGATGATAGTTAGGATGGAGGATATCTCTGCAGATTCCCTATCAATTAGGCATAAATTGGTTAATTCTTTTAAAAAGATGAAAAAACAGATAGCCTGGAAGGCAAAGAATCCGAACTTCCTTGACCACCTACCAAACAATAATCCTGCGAAACTTAAATTGGATATGACACTCCTTGAATTTGTCAGGAAAGCTTCCAGGTGGATATGTGTAGAAGCACCTAAGTCTACTGAGAAATGTAAAGAGTTCTATAAACAAATTCATCAGATACATGAAAACTGCCACATCGCATTGACTCCAGATATGGCTGAGCTGCCCATAAAAGATCAATGCTTAGTGGTGCTGAACGACAGACTGAAAGAAGACCTAGAATATATCAGAAAAATAGATGTGTTGAACGAAGAGGACCTCCATCAGTACATCGGGCAAGCATATATCAATTCTTACTTCTTAGAAGAAAGCTACAAAGATGCTGCAGAAGGTGTGGTCAATGTAGAAAAGGAATTATCCTTTCATGAGGTGTCTTTAAAGTTATTAGAACCTCTCCAATGTAATATTATATTTGAAGAGACAAAATTATGGGATAATTGCATTTCTAGTTTGGAGGGTCCACCAAGAAATTAATTTTTAATTGTAATTAAATATATTTGTTGTGCAAACACAAAAGGACAAATTCTGGGTAGTCCAAAGGTTGGGGTAGTCGAAGTGATAGGTCATATAGAGACAAAATCCATTGTAATATAAATATAAGAAGGGAGAAAATTGTGAGGGGGGACTTTTTACTAGCATAATAGAAGCTGGACACATTTTGTAAGAGAACTATTTTTCTGCTAATGAGAAGGACCTATTTGCTAGGAAAAGCTTGCACATAAATGTTTTGTGTGGGATGTGTGGAATGACAAATTTGGAACTATTTCCTCTTTCATTCATGACTCATACTATGATATTGTTCTAAATTTATTGAACTGCTTCAAATGGTGATGAATGATTTCTTTACGCAAATGTTTATGTGTTAATAGAGTAATAAATTGCTTAAATTTAAACTGAAGCTATCTTTAGTATCTTTCTGCTGTGAATGTGAATACTTTGTTTGGACAACTATCTGTTGGATTTGTATGAACACTTTCGTATTATTACTCTTATTCATATTTTCTCCTTGCAAGGATAGGTTAGCTTAGTATAGAATATGATTAGATAATTGATAAGGTAGGAGCGGTAATATGGGAGGTAAGAACCTACACATCGCTAGTGTGGTTTCTACCTGTCAATTATATGCATTATCTAGAAAGCACTTGCATATGCATACCTTTAAACATAAAATATAAACGGTGTGTCGAGCTGCAACCAATACATAAATAAACAAAAAAACCTATGGTAGTCGGACCGTTAACCGAACGGATTCCCCATACCAAACAATGAGTAATCTGATTGGGATTATTCATTGAGTAAAATCCCTACTGTTGATGCTAAGATTTCCTGGGCATCAACAGAACCCTATGAGAATACCTTCAATATTGCAACCCTTCTTTGGGGGTTTCGTGTAACATACCCGAAATCCTCGTCACGTTCGAGAGGAAATGGGGTGAGATTTTTTTGTTTTTATTTCTTATCGAACTATACTCAACCATACTTAGTAAGTATGACACTTCATACAACAATACAAGAACACACATTCATATGTGTTAATCCATTCTTTAGTATAAAACATAACCACCTTATGCAAAGGCCCTTGGTCAATAAGTTAAATACTTATTCAACATCATTTCTCTTACTTGTAACACATCTTTACTTGCAAATAAAGAAAATCCTTTTCAACGAAGGAGCATGCAAAACCAAGTCATTCTCAACCTCATGATGTCATGTCTTCTTAACATAGTTTTCTTAACAAGAATTCAACTAAACATTAGAAGCATGTCCACATTCCATTAATCTCACCATAGAGGTAGACCAAGATATACACTTATCTGGCCATATAATGATATGTAATAATTTTCTTTTCTCTTACACCTATTAAACATTATATCAACAACAATGATATTGAAAGGTGTAAATATAGTTCAAGAGGATTTAACTATTTTATATTAGCTGTCCTTTTTACATAAAAATGAATACAATCAATATTGTTCAACATGCCCCTTTTCACCATTCTTTTACATAATTCAACATTGTTGCAAACTTAACGTAAGAGACATTGCTATGTAACCATTGTAATAGACCTTGCTATTAATTGACTCTTTCAATGCAGGATACTATCTTATTCTTTAACCACATAAAACATTGAACACAAGGATCATTCAAGTGCACCATTTTACCTTAAACATAAGCTAAATCCTTCATCTAATGCACCCATAACCACATGCTTATACATTAGACATAAGTCCTATTCATCCTAAATACAAACACATCATATAGATAACGGAATGGTGAAACCAAGAGCATATGTATGACATTATTCATCTATATGGTTAGTACCATATTGGAGTCTCTTTTTCAAACTAGTTGTAAGAATCTTTTTCCATCAACCATCTACCAATCGACTGTACATAGATACACGGAGAAGTAAACATAAGGGATTATACTCTTCACTTACATTACTAGCATACCATTATATGTACAATTTCTTTCTTCTAACTCCAACAACCTAGTTGTATTAGTTTCATAAGTAAAATATGGTACTGCCTCCTAATGTTGAAGATCATGTAATAAGTTTATAGTACATTTGATACCACTTGTATTCCACAAATGACAGATATCAAAATAGAGTCTATTAAATCCCTTAAGATGAAATGATTTAAGACTCTAATCATCGATTGTCGTAATCTAATCTTTATACTTGGAATTCTACTTGATAGATTCCCTATTTTAAGCCATCTACCTTTGACCATAACTTAAAATTCGTTAACACAATCAATAACATAAGTATACTCAATTATTTAAGTTAATCTTTTCAACATTAGAGGTATGATAACCCAATGATAATAGTTTATCATCATACCTAGACTTCCATACAAGATATTCAATCATTCTAAGGTAATTATTTACCTAGTGACGTACATCCATTTCAAAATAATATTCCACATTACAATAGTAGCTCTAACTCATCAATACGTACCTAAATTTTGCATCATTTAGTATATTCCACACAAGGTATACAATGATCACATTCTTATTATGGCCACTTTCAATCATGGTTCATTATTCACTAGTAAGATAGTCATATACATTTATTCATGGTAATCATTGCTATTAGTCTTTTGAACCATAATAAGAGAACATTCATGTTAGCAACTTACATAAATGGAAGAGCATATATACAAATAATTGATTATATATCAATGATTATGATAACTTTACAAAGCGTACTTTCTTACCAATTTGATATAGGTGAAAGAGGATTTTCTTCCCGTCTCCTCCTACCTGTATTCATCATACTTGTAACATTTATTAGTACTACAAAATATACTCTATAACTCTAGATTCTTTTCCATTAGTCATATGATACATCTAACTGATTAACACTCATAAATATTTATTAAGGGGAACTGTTTTGGGCAATGCAACACTCCACCCAACCGTAGGCTCTTCGACGACTTCTACTTAGTCTGTCTGAAGGCCACCCCCGAGATGGGCATGGTGATCCACAAATAGGATAGGGGGTTTTTTAAATCTCGTCGCCCTATAACTAACCACACACAACCCTAGTGGTTACTGTAGTGTTCCTGCAAGTCATAAGGAAGTGCTCCTACCTGAACACATCTCATGTTCTAACCACTTACCTAGCTGTAGTGTTGTTCTTTGCTGGCCAAAGTCTGTGCTCCAGACTTGACCTCATATTCTCTATGACACATACAAGTGTTTAAAGGTTTCTAGTTACAGGGTTTAAGCCCTACACCATCAATACAACTAATGCCCTGCGCATAATAGAATACTTTTCTAATGTATCCAATGCATATGTAACCAATGCATACAATATATAACACATCCAATGCATACATAACCAATGCATACACTATATTGAATATGAAACAACTTATTTCATATGTAACAAGTACTGTCAAAGACCAATCAACATACCCCCTGTTAGCTTTCCAGGAGTCTTTCTAGGTTGCAATCGAAAGAGCCTGGTAACTTAATCTTATTTTGAATGATGGGGTATAATTGGATCAAGTTAGATGATTGAATCGAAGCTCACTCACTCAAAACATGCATAGACACACTCAGATAGACAAGGATTTTAACCACTGTTGTCCAGAGAGTTTATAAAAGGTAGATGTATGTAGAACTCTTATTATGCTAGTAGACTCATACACAAAGCATATATAAATGGCTAATCACAATAAATAAATGATACTTGATATCCAATTTCTCAATACAAAGATAGGATGACAGCTATCTAGCATAGACAAATGGAACAAACATGAAATAAACATTTCACTACAAGCACAGAAAGGTAGAAAAGGAAATCTAAACATAAATGGAAAAATAAGCTTATATAACTATGATGCAACGGGAAGTCTGAGAGTAAAAGTATAGAAAAGTCTCCAAAATCGAACCTTTTGTTCTACATAAGTCAGAGGCTTTATAGCCTTTACAAAATAGTTCAAGATCCTGAAAAACTAGATCGAATCTGCTAAAAATATCTAGTTAAAACCAATTTCTGAAAAGTATGACAGAGTCCTATCTAAAAGGGTAACCGCCATCTTGCTAGTCCTCATATCTTCGACAGTTGTAACAAGCCTTCAAAGGCTGATGAGTAAGGTTGAAACTGCCACCTGGAGGATTGACAGGCCATATTTTGCCCAAAATAGACAAGAAGATTCCTCTTCTCACCTTGCTGGCGCCTTTCAAAACTGAGATAGAAACTTGATTATGATGCCTTCAATTTTTTGCTATCATGAGAAACCGTCCTTATGGTATTCGGTTAAAGGAAAGTTGGACCTGTGCAAAAATAGTAGCATTCTTCCCTGTTCAGTGCTTTTGGTGGCTAGGAAAACCAAAATTCAAACCTATAAGCCACTGAAAGCTCTGCTTTCGGTTGCTAAAGGAAATTTACAATACTCTTAAAATGCTTTGTTGTTTGCTTGCTTCCAGCTGCCATCCTCATCTGCAAATTTGAAAACATGTGGCATATCCACTTGATGATAAATAGAGAGCAAAATGTTGTAGAATTTGACCACTGTATCTAAGATCTTTGATAAAGGAAGACAAAGAAGGTAAGTATCATCATGTCTGAGTATTCTTCTCGAATATTGGATATGAGCAATGTGTTGATTCCAAACCTTGCTCTACCCCCAAGGAATGGCATATTTGAAACCAATTTGAGCACTGGATACAAAGTGATCCTCCTTATATAATGTTGCACAAGAGGTTAATGAAATAGATAGAAGCCAAGAATGTAACAAAGAAAACTCTTCATATCCTCATCTGTCTTTGTTCGCAGTAAGTGCTGGACTCCTTCAACAACCCGAAGACCTCGGTGTGGCCATTCAAGAAACGGAATTGCCATGTGTTTTTTGGAAGAATACACAGAACCCCAGAGCCAAGGTACTTAAGATCGAATGCCCAGAAACTAGGATTTCATTATTATAACATCTGCAAACATCATATGCATCCATTTGGCCTCTGCGTCGTAAGCCCTAGCGCCTTCTTCTGCCATAAAAACGCTCCAAAGAATTTGGGACTCTGTGTGAATAACCTTACAGGCCATCTTCGAATTTTGAAACCTTCTGGTATTTGCAATTTCAAATGGGTGAACTCGGCCCTTATCAAAACTCTATGAAGTCATCATGCTGTCGATTATGAATAACTTTCATCCTACAAATTAGACACCTGGAAAATAGTTTAATTCGATTAGGGATAACGAAACGCGGGCTAGGAATTGCGTGTTGAGTTGTATATTGCATCTTGCTGTCTGCGATCATCATTTTGTTTCCTCTGCAGAGTATTAAATTGGCAATGACACCTCCTCATGGCTGCTTGGCGTTTTGAACTCGCCTGCCTGTAAACTCTTTTGACACCTGCGCATGACCCGTTGCTTAAGCGTTCTACACGTTATGTAGTTTGAACTTATGGCTCCACCGATGGTTTAGCATCATGACCCAATGCCTTCCACTATCAAGAATCGAGAGATGCAGCTATACTCATCAAATGACAACTGCACATTCTTGTGGCACCTATATTATTTAACACTTGGTATCCTACGCACTTCTGACACCTATGTTGGATGGTATATGATGTGGCTTTGCCGTTGACTTGATAATTCCAGAGTAATTGCGCTGAAGTTGAGGAAGCAAGAATCGATCTCCAGCTAGCATTTCACCCTTCGAGTTATGAAATCTCCTAACACCTGCAAAATTGTGAACATCTGGCATTTGCAAAATCATGAGCACTTGGCTCTTTGTTGTATGATGCGCCATAGAGTTGGGGTTTTATTTTTTTATTTGTTTCAAATGCTAAATTCCACATGAATCGGGATTTTATATTTTATGAACTTTATATATACAACGCATACATAGTTCAACCAATGAGGTGTGGACAGGCTATGGAGCTTGGCACCAGGTTTGTGAAATAAAATTGTGGAATAACTCGTGTCTTGTCTAGTTGGTGGACTTGTGACTTGGACCTATGAGTCCTTACACTTTTGGTTAAAAAGGAAAACCCGAGAGGTAGATTAGGTAGACTTTAAAACAAATTGAAAATACATAAAGAGCTTGAAATATGAATAGACTTAGGCATGAGGCGTAGGTATGGATAAGGCCTTAGGTCATTTTGCACACACCACTCTTGTTTTGATAATTTTTACAAAAACTCAATAAAAACTAGGAACACCTCCCAACTAAAAATCTCGAGCATGATTGATCATTTTTGGTTTTGTAGGTCAAGAGGGTAAAGGATGATGGGCAAAGTGATCAATAAGAACTTGATGACAAACCTGGAGGTTAAGACACTAACTCTCTCAAAATTCCATTACATTTTGGTCGCTAACACCCCCATTTCTAATGCTTCCAATGCATACAAAGCACTCGTCACATGATTTATATAGATTACATATCTATCTCTATATATATAAATGATATTACTACTCATATATTTATACTCATGATATCTCTTACATATATCTTTTTACAATATATATATATATACACATTGATAACATCTATCATGTCCTTGTTATACCTCTATATTCCACAGTGTAGCATCTCCACCACAAACAGAGTTGACGACACTTCCCCTGCTGTTTGAACCACCCAGAAGATGAATGAACTTTGAAGGTAAATCTACCCTGACAAGTTCTGACCCAGCTGAGACTTTATTTGACTTTATTTACTTACACTACCGCGCCTTGCTCATTTATATGAGCGCGGTACTCCACACTACCGCGCTTTGATTTTTCCACAAAACGCGGTAGTACCGCGTTGTGCTAAGACTACAGGGCACGGTACTCTTTTATTAGCCTTTTTCCCTTGGCTTGTGGGATTTTGGATTTTCGAAGATAATGGAAGATGGGAGTCCCTAATTCGATTTCAACTCATTTCCTTCGATTAGAAACCCTGATCCATTTATCTCTCCCTAGATCCACCCATCTCTCTTGTTGGTTAACCTCACCATTCACTATAAAAGAGAGGCATTCCATTGGGAAAAGGGGAGGACTCCTTGAGTATCAAACTTATGGTCTTGCAGCATTGTGGAGATAGCTAGAGGAGAAGGCACTTGGAGCTAGAGGATTGGCTTGGGCATCAAGCAACCTATGTAAACATTCTTCAAGTTGTAATGGAATAACTTGTCTTGTTTTCCCAAATCATTTGTGTTAATTTTGTTTTAATGATATGATTTGTATCTTTCATAGATTTAGATTCTAACTTATGTTTCAGGTTGCTAGAGAATAGTGCATTCTTGTGTCTTGGTTCCATTTTGACAGGTTCATTTGTGAGGGCTTGGAGATTGGAGCAACTACAAATACAAGCGTTTGGATAGAAGGTCAGTTAAACTTCTTCCACTCTTTCTAGCATTTTAATCTTGAGACGTTTGTTAGATCTAGGGATTCAAGGTAGCATTTGTTTTGACTTGTTTCTTGCTTTAGAGTTAGTTTAAAGTCTGCTTCAAAGTTAAGAGAGTTTTGGCTTATCCGTAGGACAAAATTCTACATAACAAGAATGGCGACTCCACTGGTTTTGATTTCTGTTTGATTGATTCAGCTCACTGTCATCTATCTGCTGATTGTGATTTGTTTTATTGCACTTCAAACCAGTTTGAATCTTGGTCATTTTTTACCCTTATTCACCCCTCCTCGCTGTATTTTTCTCCCTGTCTGATCACTGAGTCCCCTGGGTTAGCAACAACCTTGAAAACTTCATCTTATTTTCTCAAGTTGCGCTTTTTCCTTACCTTGCCACAGTACTGCGCTCTCATAACTGCTTCCAGCGCGGTAGTACCGCGTTCTCTACCTTAGTACCAGAGCGGTACTGTCATAGTGCCGCATTCCAGTCAGACCCTGACCCGCAGTAGTGTCTGCAAGTTTTTAAATTTTTTACACTTGCTTGGTTTCCTGAGTCTCTCTCTGCCTTAGGTAGTCTTTGCTGTTTCCTGTTAGCATCCTGATTATTTTACAGTCTGTGTGCTCTGATTATTTCCCAGTTTGTGAGCTTGATTGTTGATTGAATCAGTGGAATTTTTGACATATTGGTCATTTGTCCAGTTTGATTGCATTCACTTGATTTTTTTCACCATAACCAACTCAACACCACTGTTCTCTATTACTGAATCCTGTAGCTTTTACAGTCATATTATTTCTATCATTTTCAGTAATCAAAAAGTTATCATTTGAGAGCAATTTTGTTGTTTAAATTGAAAAAAGTCTAGTAGTATTTTGCATAGGGAAATGAACCATTGATTTTGCCATAGAAATTCTCATTGTAGAAGCATTGTAGCTTGTAGAATCAGTGCATTCAAAAGAGTGTTTACTTCAGTTTGGCTTGGTTTATAAATCGAAAAGAAAAAATCTCTTGCTTTGATGTTTGCTTGTAAAAAATTTCATGCATATTTGATCGAAGAACCTCTATCTTTACTCTAGCTAGATTTCATCAAAGGCAAAGGCTTATTTGTGATTCATTCTCATTTGCATGGTTTGAGTCGTCATAACACCATCAAGTTTCACGTCCACTACCTGATTGAGTAAGACAACCACTAAAATTAATCACCCTAATTAAACCAACTTTAACCTCACTTGAGGAAATCAAAAGAATTTGGTAGTTAGGTAGGACACTGGGGATAGGCATCAAAATAATTCCCCCTTGTCATTTTTATCTGAGACATAGTCGTTGTCTTTAGGGAACTAAAATCCTCTAGTACTTATTGACACGGTCACAGCCAGTTTGTGGAGGGGCCTCCTGACTGTTTTTAACTTTCAGGGGTTAAACGGCCGCGAGATTGAGAACCGGACGGACTCTGTGGAATACCGCACTCCACTTAGCCCTAAGGAAACATCGATCGCTGTCTTCTTCGGAAGGCTGAAGTGCCCAAAACCTTTTCCGACGTGTCATGAACGAGGTGGCTTAGTATCTATTCTACTAGGGCTCTTTTACCCAGGATCCCTTTTGGTAGAGGGATATCCTTCTTATATCAGTCTCTCATGTTGTATTGTTCGACTTGGATTTCATCACCTTGTGAAGGATACAGCCTGTTGAGGTCTCCAGCTCTTAGTTAGGAGTTTGCTTGCTATCTCACCTTTGTAGAGGGTCAATTTTCTTTGTAGGGACTGCTTGTTGGCATTCTGGCCATTTTTGTTGATCAGCTCGCTTATTGAGACACTGGTCTCAGTATAGATTTTAGAGCTTGCTTTTTTGTCCTGTGAGCCTTACTTTTTCTAGGTCCTCTTCTGCACACTCGGTTGCATTAGAGTTTTTGAGTTCTTTGTTTATGACACTGCCCCCGATTTTCATTTTCCTGTCATCATGTCAGATCAACCACGAAGGTCACGAAGAATACAGGGCCAAAGCCCTCCACCACCACCACCGCCACGGACTTCTGGTCTGCCTACATCACGCATTCCTGCTCCTCCTGGCCGCGGTGCTGGTCGAGGCAACATCCCACCGCCGATACGTACAACATATTCAGTTCCGCTCGTAACTGCCACACATAGCACAGTCTCAGAATCTATTGCAGCTTCTGCAACCACTACCATATCTGAGACTTCTACTGTCACTTCACCCACTATCATTCCAGATGTATCTGTCACAGTGAACACAGTTATAGCTGCTGAACCTAGCACAACCCAGAGTAATAGACCAGAGGTCATCCTTCTACCGGATGTCAGCACTTCCCGCCCATCAGACACCTTTCACAATGACACAGACGGGTCTGTTGGCACCACAGAAGGGTCCAACCAAGACATACCTGGCTTGATTTCAGTCCCAGGCGGGTACGTTGAAATCGTTGAAGATACTCGACTCCCTGACACACCTTTTGAACCTGATTATGGCTTCATCACTTCCCAGGCGGAACTTCTGCCTGTTATTACTACGTCACCCAGTGTTCACCCTCAGGAGACAAGTTCTTCTAGCAACGTACCTTGTATTATAGGTCTACCTAACCTCCCACCAGGACACGAAATCATGGCTTCCATCCAGTCCAGTATGGTTAGTCTAGCGAACTCTCCGTTAGCATCGGCACGGTTTAGACGCAGCACAGAGCAAATGCTCTCGTCAACTTCTCGATATCCCCCTGATACTCATCCTTCTGACTATAGGGATCCCAACATCCCGTCTAGCACAGAGTTTTGTCACTCCTTTGCAGACGGCGTAGGACCTTCGGACGTTACCATACCTAGGTTCCTGCCGGATCCCCAAAACCTTTTCCAGGACATGAACTCGGACCCAGTTTTTGAGGGTCCTCCCACCATTGAACACGTCATGGACGACACCGATACCCCTGGGCTAAATTCCCCACATTTGCTGTCACCACCCATGTTTGGTGCACATTCTATGAGGGATAACCCAGTTTTTTCTCTGTCCTCACCTGTTTGATATGAATGACCCCCTCCGCAAATTGGTACTTTTGGTGCCATTGGCCAATCCACGCTATCATATTTGACCAGCGGCGGAAGAACACCTAGTCATACTGCTGGATCTTCTGGTTGGATCGGAGGATCACGTTCAGCCACCATTTACACTATCTCAGGAGGTGGACAACCAACTGCAATGGCTCCTAACTCCAATGTGCAAACACCCCCTAGTGGGCCATCAACCCAACCAGCTGGGGGACAACCTTTTGTTGGGAATCCCATTGTTAGTCAACAACCTCCTCCTGCAGGGCCATCAACCCAACTAGTTGGAGGACAACCCTTTGTTGGGAACCCTGTTCCCACTCAACAACCTCCTCTCATAGGGCCATCCAACCCATCCGCTGGCGGACAACCTATTGGTTCTATCCAACAATTATCCCAACCAGCAGCATCTGCTCAGTACGGTATGTACAACACACCTGGAGGTGGGCAACCTTGTCCCGGTATTCCAACTGGACCTCATTCTCAACCTCCCCCGTCAGACATGCTTCCTTCTTGGGATCCTCAAATCCCACAGAGTGGGGGGTACTCACTTTTTGGAAACTGGAACCAAGCTGGGGGGCAATCTCAGATTTCCCCCAAATTGAATTCTGGCTTCCCTTACCCTTCAGCTGCGACAACTCCATGGAACCCATCACTTCAATTCCCACTCGCTCCTCAAGCAGGAACGAGCCTTCCACGGACACCACCGTCGCAGCCACCCCCCAACCCTGCTATGGGAAACCCTCCACTTACACAGTATAGTGGTAACATCCCTGGAACACAACAATTCCAAGGAACTTTTCCCCAACAAGGAACAGCAACCATTCCTGGGTATCAACAACCCCAGGGTACCATACCCACTCAGCAGAACACTTACCAACCAGTTGCCTACAATCAACCGGTTAACCAGATGGCTTACTATCCACTGAACTTCCAGTAGTATCCCGCGGGAAACACATATGGGTATAACACACAGCAGTATGCTATGCAGGGCCCTCCAGGGTTCTTTGCACCACATGGTTATTACTCATACCCGCAGACCAACCGTCAACTTCCCTTTTTGGCCACACTTGATTTACCTGATTTGTCGAGGCTTATCAATGATCCTATATGGAATGAACCCCATTGGCCACCTATCCCAGCCAAACTACCATCGGACATTCCCAAGTTCGATGCTAAGCCCGGGGAAGACCCCAAGAACCACGTGATGACCTTCCATCTTTGGTGTTCATCCAAATCCTTGATGGATGATTCCATCCGACTTCGGCTCTTCCAACGTAGGCTCACCGGAACGACAGCAAAATGGTATATCGAGCTGCCACAACACTCTTTTCATGATTTCAACACTTTGGCTATGCAGTTTCTGACTCATTTCCAGCTCCCCATCCGGTATGAGACTGGAACAGAACTGTTAACTTCACTGCGTCAAACCACTTCTACACACATTTTGGATCACATCCATGAGTGGCGACGACGCCATAGGCTAATAAAGGCACCTATTCCGGATCAGCTACTTGCTAATTGGTTTACAAAATCCTTTTTGCCTCCCATAGCCAGAGATATCGCTATGCGCAGACCGGTTACAGAAGAACAAGCCATCTCGGCAGCACAGTACATGGATTTGGTATATACTCAATCCGGTACCTTACATGAACTTCTTCCACATGCCTCCCGCGTTCACACTGATCCAACAAAGCCTACCACTGAACCCCCCATTGATGGTATCATCGGTTCAGTCAAGGCTCATCCTGCTACCAACTCTACGGGGCAACAAGCTTTCGCTTCCCCCGCTTTAAACCAGGCTACCTCAAAAGCTTCCATCTCTCCTGCCATTTCCTCCGAAGTGAACGCAGTGCAATCTACGTCACAACCATCCGGGGGAAAGAAGAAGAACAATCGTGGCAAAACCAAAAAGAACCAACAGGAGAACCCCAAGCCACAACCCACACAAAATGACCAAAAACCACGCCGAAAGGCTAAGTTTCCCTGCCTCATTTGCCAGGATGATCATTACACGCGTGATTGTCCCTACAAGGACGAGGTCAACAAGTTCGTTGAAGGATCCTCCCGCCCGGCAGTGTTAACTGACCCTTTTCCCCAACAGCAACAGCAAATGGTTGCCCAAGAAACCCCAAAAGGGGGCAACCCGACCAATCCCACCCGCGGAGAGACGTCCACGAACCGCGAAATCCTGATGACTAGTAACGAAGAGGTTCATATCACCACTCGTTCAAAGACATATGACAACCCCCCAAGTTCAAACAAACAATCGGAGACAGCCAAAGGCAAATCTCCCGTTGAAGATCTGATTCCTATTCCCCCCCCTAATGGTCATCTCCACATCGAGAGACCGCTAATGGACACAGTGCTACGCCCACCCAAGGGCACCATACGAAAGGTGACATTTAATCCGAATGCACGAACTTCCCAAAACTACAACATTGTTGAGGATTTGGCTCAAGCTCCTTGCGCCATGTCGACTCTCGAGGTTCTCCAACACTGCCCCACGCAGCGTAGAACCCTACTTTCAGCACTGGGAGCAACAGACCCAGATACTTCAAACTCCATCATGTTTAACTTGGAGCACGCCAAACCTAGGCTTTCTCATCAGTTAGCCTTCCAGGTACATACAAAAATCCATGGAAATACCATCCATCACACTGTATTAGACGAAGGTGCTTCCACGTCGATCATGTCTTTGAACTGTTGGAGAACCTTAGGCTCACCTGAAGTCATGACTTCTCCTACCACTTTCAGGGCGTTTGATGGACATGGTTTTCAACCGTATGGACTAAATCCCTCAATTGGTGTCGAACTAGGGGGCAAAACAGTATCCGTACACGTTGAAGTCGTAGATGCACCATTGGATTACAATCTCCTCCTTGGATGGAACTGGTTTTATGCCATGACTGCCATAGCATCTACAGTCTTCCGGATTGTGCAATTTCCTCATGAAGGGAAAATTGTCACTATTGATCAATTGGATTACTGTATCCCAGACCCCCATCCAAACTCCGCCAACACCGTCCCGTTATTGGATCAACCTCGGTACTGGTTCCAAGACGTTGGTGTTGGTCTCATGAAGGATTCATCCCTTATTGGAGTTTTTCCAGAGCTGGGAACCCATGTTCAACCAATTAGCATGATTTCATCGAGTATCACCCCGACCAACGATTCATGGGTGATTCCGAGTCCCTCTCAGATTGAAGACCACGGCAACTCTATGCCTCTCAACAGAAACCTCACAGCCTATAACGTGATCCAATCAGCCACCGATTGGGTCGACTGTTCTACTGATCACACAGTGGCACAGCTCTCGGCTGAGACTCATCCATACCCACCACTTTTCAATCCTCTTAATTTGATTTTTCCCACTGACGAATCAATCATGGAGGTTATGTGCGGTGATGAGCCACCATGGGGAGATTTTCATCATCGATCTTCATTCCCCACTATTCATCCACTTGAGCCTGATACAAAATCCAGCGCTTCACTTGGGATGGTTCAAACCAAGTTCCCCATTTCCCTCGATGAGGTATTTTCAGAAGGAAACTTGGCCAATCTTATGGCAACCACTCCCATCGATATTTCAGTGAAGCCTGGTATTGTGGAAAATATACACATCGGCAAAACATGTACTCCCCTCGAAACGGAGTTCTATAGTGCCTACTTCAAGACTTTCCTCGATGTTTTTGCTTGGAGTTATGAAGAAATGCCAGGGATAGACCCCTCGATCGTGGTCCACGAAATTCCTACTTTCCCTGGAGCCCGACCTGTTCGGCAAAAGCTTCGACCCGTCCATCCTCGTAAGGCAGCCGCCATTAAAGCAGAAGTCGAAAAACTTTTGCACGCTGGTTTTATCTATCCTGTCCCATTGACAGAATGGGTATCCAACATCGTTCCCGTAGCCAAGAAACAGGGAACGATTAGGGTCTGTGTTGATTACCATGATTTGAACAAAGCTTGTCCAAAGGACAACTAACCAACTCCATTTATCGACCAGATCATCGATAACTGTGCCGGGAGTGTCATCTTTTCATTTATGGATGGATTCTCTGGCTATAATCAGATCAATATCCTCCCAGCCGACCAGCACAAAACGGCCTTTATCTGCCCTTGGGGGATCTTTGGATATTGAAAGTTACCTTTTGGCCTGAAAAATGCCGGGGCAACTTTCCAACGGGCGATGTCCTACGCATTTCATGACATCAAACATATTGTAGAGCCATATCTTGATGACCTTCCCGCTCACTCCCGGACCCGGGAAGACCATCCAGACCACTTAAGTGCCATTTTCGAAAGGTGCCGTCGCTACAATATACGTTTGAACCTGCATAAGTGCGTCTTCTGTGTAGAATCCGGAAAACTGTTGGGCTTCATAGTCTCCAAAGACGGGATACGTCTAGATCCCGCAAAGGTAGCAGCTATCATAGCCCTGCCTTCACCCACCAATATTCCAGAACTTCAATGTTTGCAAGGGCATGCAAACTTTCTACGCCGTTTCATCTGCAATCTGTCCGAGATAACAAAAGGCTACATGCGGCTTCTCAAGAAGAATGTTCCCTTCATCTGGGATGATGAAGCCCAACGCTCCTTTGACAATCTAAAGGCATCCTTAACCAAAGATCCTGTGATTCAACCCCCCAATTACACACGGGACTACATCCTTTATCTCACAGCCTCGATTTCCACCATTGGTATGGTGCTAGTCCAGGAAGACCAAAACAGCATAGAACATGTGGTATACTATCTCAATAAGAGTCTTCTTGACTCCAAAACCCGCTATTCACATGTTGAAAAACTGGCTCTAGCAACAGTATTTGCTGTCCAGAGATTCCGCCACTACATCTTACTCCGCTGGACCACTGTGATAGCCGACTTCAACCCAATGTATTACATCCTCACATGTCAGGTGCTTGGGGGCAAATACTCTCGTTGGATTGTCATCCTTCAAGAGTTTGACTTGGATTTTGTCAAGGCTAAGTCCAAAAAGTCTTTGGTCTTCGCGGAATTAATTTGTAACTTGCCCCGTGCTACTGAGCAACCCGAGCCCATTGATTCTCTTCTTGACGAATCATTGTTCCTCATTAGCACGTCTGATCTGTGGTATGGGGATATTCTTTTATATCTCCAAACCCAACGCTTCCGTCCCAACCTCACTCGCGACGAACGGCGATGCATCCGACATCACGTAAAATACTACCTTATAGTCAACGATACTCTGTATTGGCATGGTGTCGACACTGTCCTTCGACGCTGTTTAACATTATATGAGGCGAAACGCGTTCTCAATGACTGCCACGCTGGAGCATGTGGTGGTCATCTCTCTGGGATGGCTATGGCCCAGAAAATACTGCGAGCAGGATACTTCTAGCCCTCAATTTTCAAAGACTGCATTGAAACAGTCAAGAAGTGTCTGCCATGTCAATTCTTTCATAGTAAAACACGCTCGCATCCTGCTCCACTCCATCCTGTTATTGCCGTCGGCCCCTTTTCTAAATGGGGCATCGATTTCATGCACTGTAAGCCCACTTCAGTCGGGGGGCATAGCTATGTCATCATAGCTGTCGACTATTTTGACAAAATGGGATGAAGCGATGCCTACGTATGCTGAAGACGGCAAAATTGCAGCACAGTTCATATTCAATCATATTATAGCTAGATTCGGTGTCCCACAGTCTATTGTGACCGATCATGGTTCCCATTTCAGGAACCATATGATCGAAGAACTAAGTGCCAAACTGGGTTTTCGCCATGAAAACTCAACCCCGTATTACCCACAAGCTAATGGCCAAGTTGAAGCCATTAATAAAGTCCTGAAACGAATGATTCAGCGTATTGTGGGTACCCAGAAGTCCAATTGGCACTCAGCTCTGTTCTCAGCACTGTGGGCATACCGAACCTCAGTGAAAAGTGCTACTGGTTTTACACCATTCCAACTGGTGTATGGCCTAGAAGCCATTCTGCCGATTGAATGTGAAATTCCATCACTCAAGATAGCCATAGAGCTACTCCCACACACTACTTCCGAAGAAGAACGGTTTCTATAACTAGCTAAGCTAGATGAAACCCGCCGCGACGCCGCTTTTGCTAATGAAGCTCACAAAAAATGCGTCAAATCTCAATACGACAAATCCATTCAACCTCGGATCTTCAATGAGGGGGACCTCGTACTTACATATGATCAAATGCATGATAATCTTGGAAAAGGTAAACTTGAATCTATGTGGTACGGCCCCTTTATTGTAAAACGTGTCTTAGAAAAAGGAGCCTATGAACTAATCGATTGTGATGGTACGCCATTAGCATGGCCCCGCAACGGGCTATACCTCAAACGTTTCTACGCATGAGGTTACCCTACGCGGGTTACTTGTTGTACATAATGTACTTAGTTTGCTTTTGCTTTCTTTTTGGTGTGCGCGTGGACCTCATATATCCACTCTTACTTTGACTCGTGACTTTATGCGCAGATGTCTGCCTACTTTGGATTCGCCGACGGTGCAAGCCGACATACCCGAAATCTCGCTTCCGCAGCATGGGTAATCTATTCCCCCACTGGCGAGTCGATTTCTTCAGGAGCCAATTGTTTAGGTCCTGCAACCAACAATATCACGGAGTACCATGTAGTCATTGGTCTCTTGACGGAGGTTGCTTCACTCGGGATTGACTCCTTATCAGTCTTTTTAGACTCCCAACTCGTGGTTTCTCATCTAAACCGTGTTTACACAGTTCGCGATCCTACACTACTTCGTTTATTTCGAAGAGTACGCCTCTTGGAACGGTCATTTAATTTTATCACATATCAACACATAACGAGAGAATTCAATTGTATTGCTGATTCATTGGCTAATTACATGTTGGATTGGCATCTTGCCCATACATAAACACATCATAAAAAATAAAATGCACAAGTCATTGTAAATATTTAGATCATAAATAGGTCCATATCACTGTATATAAGAGTGTTTTTTCCAAAATACATAAAGTTTGTGTCAAAGACAAAATTGGGGATCAAAGCCTACATATCGTGTACATGCCGCAAAAAGATCAAAAGACCATCTATGGAGATCTAGGAGACCTATCATGTCCCTCATCGGACTCCTCCCGCTGTTGGTGGTAACATACTACAGCTCGAACCACCCTGCGAAGAAGTCGACTGATACGACCAGGCACACCTACAGTATGCCACTGGAGGTGGTAAGGGACGTCATCCATCCGCATAGCAGGGATACCATGAGTCAAACCCTGCAAGTTCCTCTCAATGTCCCGAACGCTTCCTGCCTCATCTTCATCCTCCTCCTCGTCAGGAACAGCTTGACGGTCAACACCACCACGACGTAGTGGCGAGTACCCAGCTGGTCTCTGTGGTCCACGGTCTACAACATGCATACGAACATACATTAGACATCTTTTACACATTCTAAAAAAGTAATAAAAATTAAATATTCAAAAAGAAAAAATACATATCCATGAAGGTCATACCAGAGTCATCCCAGTCATCATCTTCTGGCAATGCCAAGTCGATGTCCTCACGAAAATCTACCCCTGAGTAGGGATAGTCATCAATCATAACTATCTGCTCCTCTATCCAAGAGAAGAAGTCCTCTCCAAAGGCTAGCCGCTGAGGTCCCCCGAGGCGTCCAGCATAGTTACTCCATCGAGCCATCCATGGCTCGGTAGGTGGACGAGGGCGCATAGATATCTGTGGACGCAGTAATGGCACCCTCGCCAAAAAGAAAGTGACCAAGATGCTCCCATAGCCAAATTGGGAATTTTTCCCAATCCTACACTTGTGCACTTGTTCTTTTAGATTGGCCAACACCACTTCACACCAGTTAAAAACTGTTCCTCCCATGCACTCTGCTGCGAGGTTCACTTGTGTGCGAGATGCTTGATGCGGACTCACGCTTCCTGCTGCACGCATGATAGTGAATAGTACGGTTTTTACAGGAAGTTCTATGACCTCCTTTATGGCCACCTTCCCACTTTTCTTACTTGAACCTTGATGGCAATACCGAGCAATCAAGTCATCTGTACTTGATTCTGAAGCCGAGTATTCGGTAAAGTTCACCCGGGCCCCTCTTTTCGAGAGGCCCGTGAGGAAGTAAATATCCTCAAGTTGGATTTCAAGAACATGCTCTCCCACTCGGAAAGCTCGAATGTCAGGGTCCCACAATTGAATGAGATGAGTGAGAATCTTGGGTTGCTGACGAATCCCCTTGGTCTTAAAGAACTTCAGTAAACCACATTCTCTCAGTGCGGTCACGGTCAGTAAGTCATTTTCAGCTGCAAAATCATCCGCTTTGTGCTCTCTTTATTTCCAGCTTACCATTTTGCTTCAAATAAGTTGCAAACTCCTGCAAAGGGTCAAACAAAGCAGTTAGTAACTATTTAGCAACTTAGTTCCAGCAGAAAATTGGAGAAAATTTGATTTCTTGAACTAAAAATTCGCCTTTGCCGCGCCTGAGGGACATTCTACCGTGCGGCACTCTACACTACCGCGCCTCGTTTTGGAACTCCAGCACGGTACTGTTATACAGTACCGCATTTTTCGACAGAGCCCCCACGCGGCACTGTGAAGGGCGATTTTTGCCCAAAAGGGCTTGCCCAAAAATCAAATTTTTCCTGGTAAAAGCAAATAATTCCTACATAAAATGAAAGAGGGGCTCAAGAACTCTTACCTGGCGTAGACGGCTGTCGAAATGGTGTCCTAGAACTCCCGATATGGATCCTTGAAGTCTTGCTCCTAAATAGGTGAAAATCTCTCCTTTGGGTAAAAAACACAAATGAATAGTAATTTCTATTTTTAACTATTCCTTATATAGCATTTTCAAATATTTTTTAATTATTATTTTAAATAATTAAAATAAAACCTTGTTCACATTGCTAATGTCCATTTTTTGAGCATTTATTGACAGGATCCTCGGTGAAAACGCGATACTTTCACACTGGTGTTTATTCATGATTTGACCTTCATTTCAAGCCCACTTTATCTTTTTCGTGCTCTGGATTTAAAACTTGAAAAAGATTCCAAGCGCTTTTACACCCGTGTCGTGCTTGTCAAACTCAAGTAAATGGCGTCGAGTACGGTCAGCTTTACTCATGCTCGTTAAACGATGAGGAAAGTATTATCCTGGTTGTATTTTATTCTTTTTTCGGACCAGAATAATCAAAAATTACGAAAAAGACCATAGGAGTCCATAGTTAAGCTCTTTTCAGACTCCTTAAAATTGAAAAGATTGCCAAGTGATATTGACTCTTTCACACTTGTAAAAGTATTTGAAAGGTCGTCTATTCGGTGATAGGTTACCCCTTTTTCAACCCGTCTAGACTATTTACGAGAAAGGTATACCTTAGTCAATCTCAGCTGGGAGAGTTATCTCAGGAATTGTTTTACACTTTTTCGGGATCGAGGGACTAAATTTACGAAAAAGTACATTATGGAGCTTCCTTTAAGTTTTTCAGGCTCTCTAAATATGAAAAACTACCGAGTTTTCCTTCCTTGGACTCGTTAAAATGTTAACATCGAAGGACCCACTTTGGGACGAACCCCTCCTTTCTCAGGTTCGTAAAACATGTGAGATTGGACTCATCCATGAGGTGAGCTACACCGAGCATCTGTTATCCTCTTCTAGCTCGTAAAACAAGAAAGAGGTACTCGTCTATCATGTCGGGGAAATATGGGGGGATAAGTCAAGTTTATTTATGGCAGCTTGTCAGTTGTTACCTTTGAACATGGCATGTGTCCGTCTCTTGTCTATATTTGGGTATCCATTTTTCATTGAGTCATGGTCATCATCATGAGTTGTCTCCCTGGCCACGAGTCCACTCATCCGGTGTCTATCCTTTATTTGTCAATAATCCCTGCTGCCAAGTCCTGTTACATGCCGTTATATGTTCAAAGGGTTGCATTGTTTCGAGTCGTTCATTGTGTCAGACCTCCGTTGTGTCAGTACATACTCCATTGTTCCATCATCTTATCGTTCGTGCCGATTTCATGTCGATGATGTGGGAAACATCATGGCCCACCTTCGACGAGTCTATTCCTGTCGACGCCAAATCACTATCCGGGAATTAGACTTAGGAATCAACCATTAGTACCTTGGTACCTGCATGCTTCAATGGTAGGTTTCCTCGTGTTTGACAGCAGGTTCACATCATTGACCTCTGATCAAGCAATCTCTCGAATGCTCGACATCAACTCATTCATTCGCATTTCGTTGAGATGTACTGTTGATACCTTGGGAATCATCGTCATCATTGGTGATCTCCCTCGCATTTGTTAACGGTCCACATCATTAACCGGTAATCAAATGGTTTCTACCATGTTCGACTTCAACACCTTGTAATCACATGGTTAGATTCGTATCTTTTGCAATCGGGTAGAAGACCCTGGGCGCATCGTTGTATCTCGACTACGTCCAAGTTGCGATGGAGATGTCCTTTGTATTGTCACACAGATCCACTTATTGTATTGGTCGTGGCTGTGTCATTATTGTCTCATGGATCTACACTTGTTCATAGTAGCCATGGTCTATCCACAGTCTATATCATCTCAGTACTCATGGATCTGCAATGTATTGGTCGGCAGCCATGCTTTGAGTCATTTGTTTCCGAGCATGGGGATGCTCGCCTCGGTGGTATATCTAACACTTTGTTTCTGTTTCAGCTCCTTGTCGCTCTTCTCGATGCTATCTCTACACATTATATTCGTAAAGTCTTTCGGCCATCAGTCCCTTCTGACCTCACACTTTAGGGGGCATCTGTTATACCTCTATATTCCATAGTGTAGCATCTCCACCACAAATAGAGTTGACGACACTTCCCCTGCTGTTTGAAACACCCAGAAGATGAATGAACTTTGAAGGTAAATCTACCCTGACAAGTTCTGACCCAGCTGAGACTTTATTTGACTTTATTTACTTACACTACCGCGCCTTGCTCATTTATATGAGCGCGGTAATCCACACTACCGCGATCTGATTTTTCCACAAAACGCGGTAATACCGCATTGTGCTAAGACTACAGGGCGTGGTACTCTTTTATTAGCCTTTTTCCCTTGGCTTGTGGGATTTTGGATTTTCGAAGATAATGGAAGATGGGAGTCCCTGATTCGATCTCAACTCATTTCCTTCGATTAGAAACCCTGATCCATTTATCTCTCCCTAGATCCACCCATCTCTCTTGTTGGTTAACCTCACCATTCACTATAAAAGAGAGGCATTCCATTGGGAAAAGGGGAGGACTCCTTGAGTATCAAACTTATGGTCTTGCAGCATTGTGGAGATAGATAGAGGAGAAGGCACTTGGAGCTGGAGGATTGGCTTGGGCATCAAGCAACCTATGTAAACATTCTTCAAGTTGTAATGGAATAACTTGTCTTGTTTTCCCAAATCATTTGTGTTAATTTTGTTTTAATGATATGATTTGTATCTTTCATAGATTTAGATTCTAACTTATGTTTCAGGTTGCTAGAGAATAGTGCATTCTTGTGTCTTGGTTCCATTTTGACAGGTTCATTTGTGAGGGCTTGGAGATTGGAGCAACTACAAATACAAGCGTTTGGATAGAAGGTCAGTTAAACTTCTTCCACTCTTTCTAGCATTTTAATCTTGAGACGTTTGTTAGATCTAGGGATTCAAGGTAGCATTTGTTTTGACTTGTTTCTTTCTTTAGAGTTAGTTTAAAGTCTGCTTCAAAGTTAAGAGAGTTTTGGCTTATCCGTAGGACAAAATTCTACATAACAGTCCTCATAAAATAATACACATAAGACATTAAAGATGCAGAGCATCTATGCTCTTCTAGCATCCACAATTTTTTTACGAGCAGCATCAACATACAAACAAGATCCCAACAGGGACTTGGTAACAAAAAAATGCATACTAATGCTATGCACGCTATCTCCAGGCAGCATTAACATAATTAAAATAAAGATTCCTTCAACTTCAACCAGCAAGATAAAAGAATAATAACAAACAGAGCACTCCTGCTATCTCTAGCATTCACGCGGTTTCAATCGTAAGAGATAATGCTAGCAACAAAGGAAGGAACATAGAGCATAAGGCTCTCTTTCTAGCTTTCACACAGAGGTAAGAATGCTAAGATATAACGCTGGCAGCAACAAAATAATAACAATAATAGAGTTAAAATAGAACCACGACTCCTGTAGCATCAAAAAAACATATGTAACCCAAACCCAATGTATAATGCAGAGATCCAAAACATTTTCCAGCCAATGCAAGGAACTAGGCAGAGATCCAAATGTTTTTCCAGCCAATGAATATATACAAAGCTCCCCAAAATGTTTTTATCAAACTTAATGAAATAAGTAGAGATCCAAATGTTTTCCAACTCAAATGAATAACTACAGAGCTCCCCAAAACGTTTTTATGAAACTTAATGGAATAACACAGAGATCCAAAATGTTTTCCAGCTAATGCAAAGAATTAGGCAGAGATCCAAACTTTTTTCCAGCTAATGAATATATACAAAGTTCCCCAAAACGTTTTTATGAAACTTAATGAAATAACACAAAGATCCAAAAAGTTTTCCATCAAACCAATGCACAATGCAGAGCTCCAAATCGTTTTTAACAAATCCAATGCATAAAATACAAAGTTCCAAATTGTTTTTAACAAACCCAATGCATAAATACAGAGTTCCAAGTCGCTTTTTAACAAACCCAATGCATAAATACAGAGTTCCGAAACATTTTTAATCAAACCAATGCACAATGCAGAGCTCCAAATCATTTTTAACAAACCCAATGCATAAATACAGATCTCAAAAACGTTTTTAATCAAACCAATGCACAATGCAGAGCTCCAAAACGTTTTCAATCCAATGTCGTGAACAATACAGAGCTTCCAACGTTTTCTATCCGATCACAAGGGATAAGCAGAGATTTCAAACGATGTATCCAACCCAATCCAATGAATAGGAATGGTTTTGAATTGTGCTGCATATAATCTGTTGCTTACCTGTGTATGGTTAAAACAAAACCGGAAACTTAACAAACATAATAAATGATGTTTTGCTCAAAACCACATACCTCTTATTGTCAAAGGAAACGCTTTATCAAATTTTGTTAAAATTTCGCTTATACATGGTTTCCTTTTATCATAATTTTAACGGTGACCAAAAAAGGAGCTAAGAAGAAGTCCAAGGTAATTGAGCCGGAGTTTGAGCCCGTGTTCGAAGATACCAAAGCGGTGACAGGGGATCTCCCTTGATTCAGATGGGGAGAATTATATCAAATGGTCCGAGACCAGGACGTTCCCAGCGCCATTCTTGAGGAGATGTTCTTATATCAAAACATTAGGAAGTCTGGCATTGCTAAAGTAGCCACGCGCCTAGAGCTTTTCCCATGCTTAGAAGTCATGGGGTGGGTTTTATCGCAAGCTGATGCCCAATCAAGGATCCTTTCTAACGGCAAAGGATAAGCTTTTGCCTTGTTCCATCCATCCCACATAGCGACAACGTAGAAGTTACCACGCCCTTAGGTCCTGCTGACCAAAGAATGGTTGGAAAGTTTGAACATGGACACTCTCGACTACACCTAGAAATTATTAGTAACAGGAAAACAATTGAGGCAAAAGGAAAGCGAAGAATATGAAAGTCAAATCCCGAGGCCTCCCTTTAGGATCATAGCCCTGATGCTAAGCAGGATTTTTGGCAATGTAGATGGCACTGTTTACAAACTAAATTGGATACCCCTGATTCACCAAGTAGCCTTCTATGATATGATCTTTAACTGGGTAGATATTATCTCAGATAGTCTGTCATCAACAATAATGGCTGCAAAAGAAGGTCTCACCCAAAAGAAAGCAGAGTTTTACATGTCTTCATACCTTATGGATTGTATTATGTCAAGGAATTCTTTCCCTGGGTTGGGATGCATCTGGAATTCATCTGATTCCCCTATCTATGTTGCTTATTAGATATTGTATGCTCACAAGTACGCAAATCACTATAAGCTCATATGTGAGGAATTTATCATGCCTTTGTACGAGTTGATGTTCAACAAAGAACCAAACTGCTTATTTGAGAATGCCGTGGAAGTCATAGGGGAGTTTGGAGACTATTACTCCTCGCAGGAAGGGACATACATCGAGATGTATGGAGGTTCCCGAGCTCCATCTATTCTTCCAAAGTATGTCACTGAATTTGTTGTCCACAAGGAAGAAATAAGACAGGTTTTCATCAATGGGATGGGCGGAATCCTTCATGATCAAAAGAAATCTTATTTTCCTCCTCTACCCTTTTGCATAGGAGCGTACCGATTCTCCAAGGTTAAGACGGCTGAAACTTTTGTCCAAGATTTGGGAGCATTCCATTTTGGTGAAAAAAGTTTCACTAGGAATGATAGCCAAGGAAAGGTGGCTGAGCATTGGGAAACAGTCAAGGTACATTGTGATTATGCTAGTCACTTTGAAAAGGATGAAGAAGTATTCAGAAATGGAAGCAATATTACTGAGCTATTGTGGTTTCTTCGAGACCCTCTGACAATAACCACCACAAAAATCTTGCTACAGAAATTACTGAGCTCAACAAGCGTTTTCGTTCCAAAACTGGAGGTAGTTCCAACACTGCTGCCAAGGCTGCTCAAAAGGCAGAACAAAGGCTAAAAGAGGAGGCAAAACAAAAGATAAAAGAGGAAGCTGAAAGAAATCAGAAAACATAAGCTGAAAAAGATCAGAGGGAAGAAGCGGAAAGAGTTCAAAAGGAAGAGGCCGACAAAGCTCACAAAGAAGAAGCTGAAAAGATTAAGAGGGAAGAAGCCGAGAAACTACAAGAAATAAGATAGCAGCAGAAATAAAGAGGGCATGCGTTGAGACTCAATTGTCATATCATGAAGTCTCTTTACAAGTTTTGGAGCCCAGTAGGCTTATTACCATTTCTGAAGAAGCTAATTATTGGGGGGAATATTTCTCTAGTTTAGCTAGGCCCACATAAATTCGAATTTGTAATTATTTTTCATATTTTCTTATGTAAGCACTAGAAGACAAAGTTTTGGGAATCTTAGGGTTAGGGTAGATGATGAGGCACTAGAAGACAAAAATTTTGTAATATAAATAGAATAGGAGAGTACATATGAAAGAACTTTTGGCAGGTATAGTAGAGCTTGAATATTTTGTATGAGAACTACTTTCCTGCTTAATAAAGAAGGATTTGTTGCCTGGGAAAAGCTAGCACAAAGATCTTTGCTGGGAATATGTGGAATGCCATTGTGGAATGATTTCTTCATACATTCATATGTATACTATGAGATCATTCTTAACTGTCTTGAATTAATTCATGGTTGTGAATGATTTTTATTTCCTTTGTAAATGTTAATGTGCTTAATGAGTAATATAATGCTTTAATTATATCAATGTTATCTTTGGTATCTTTCTTTCTATTGTAAATGTGCTTATTATGTTAAAACAACTATGTGTGAAGCTTTTATGTGCATTTACCGTTTATTACTCCTAATTCAGATTTGCTCCCTGCAGGGATAGTTTAGACAGTTTAATTAGATCAGATTAGATTACATGCATTTAATTAGGGCACTTGCATCTCATCTTTAAACATAAAACACATAAAGAGTGGATCAGGCCGCAACCAGTAAAACCAAACTTTAAATCACATACGGTAGCCGGGCCGTTAACCGGACGGATTCCCCACACCAAACGGTGAGCGATCTAATTGGGCTTGCTTAACGAGGAGGATCCCTAACTGCTGGTGTTGCGAATTTCGAGGCATCAACACGGGGTAACCACTCCATTTTGGGGTTATTTCTGGGTACTATAGGGATTTTGGACCACAATGATTGTAAAGACGTGACCTTTGGGCACGATCTATAAAAGGAGCAATTTTATAAGGGAAGGGTTGGTCTATTGGGGGGTCTTACTAGTATTATTGAAGACCTTATGCTAGTCTTATTGTTTATCTCTCGTGATCCTTTAGAAAGACTAAGTATTGTAAGAATAGGAAGAGAGAAAGAGGCTCTGCAGCTGAGTGCGCAGAGACCCATTGAAGAGAGAAGAGTATGCAGTTGTGTGCGCAGACTAGAATTGTTGACCCTTCCCATTAATATAAACAACAGTTCCCATGGACGTAGCTCCCATCCTGGGGGTGAACCACGTAAATACTTGTGTTGTGTGATTGAATCTATGAGATTGCTTATGTTTATGTATGTTCATTCTTCTATATGTATTTTCACATGTATAATTGATGAGAGTAATATGTTAAGTATTGAACATGTATAGCTGAATATGCAAGTAGTTCTGAGCATGTTGAATGTATAAGTTATATGGATAAACACTAAGTCATTGAAGTCTGTAATGTGTGCGATTTATTTGAAGCACAGTCCGGAGTTGCGCTGTCATATTGTATTGTGGAAGTTGCAAGGTGCGCAGTCCTGCAGATGCGCAATCACATCAAGGTTATATGCGAAGTAAGTTCATTTCATCATGCAATTTGAATGACTCACCCATGTCACCTTTCCTACAGTACCCACCAATGAGTATTGTGTAAATTAGATTATCAGGAACCAAGCCATTCTGCTACATTTCATTGAAATATTTCATTCCTGATACAGTAATCCTGCTTTGGAATGTACATTAATAAACAAACTATAATTAATAAGATCTGGAAAATTCCACTGCCTACCATTTCATTATCAATCTTGGCATCTTACTTTGCATTCCCTTTCTTGCAATATCCATTTATCAATATATTGTAAGTAGCATTATTAGGAGCCAAGCCTTTTTCCAACATTTCCTTCATAAGTTTCCTTCCTTCCTCAACCTTTCCTTCTCTACAATGTTCATTCATAAGAGCACCATATGTGAGGACGTCGGGAGCTAAACCCTTTTCAGACATAGATTTCAAGAATTTGAATGCCTCACCTAGCAGACCAACTTGGAAACAAGCATCAATCAAAGTATTGTAAGTTACTATGTCTGGAGAGAATCCCTTTATTTCCATTTTGTCTAGCAAGTTCTTTGGTTTTTGGAGCTTCCTTTATTTTCATAGAGCATTTTTCATTATGTTGAATGTATATACATTTATGGAAATGTTGCAGGTAGTTATCGACCCAACTAGCCTTGACCAGGACCCCAAGAAGACTATTGCAGGTAGTTATTGATGGCAAGAAGCCATAATTTCGTATTCTGTTAAATGCCTCTACGGATTCTCTCATCCTCTTAGCCTAGTGTTGATTCCTCGGGGGTGCAGGGTAAGTGCAAGGTGCTGGAATGGGTTCCAAGGCACACAACAGGGGATGAAAACCCATCCAAAGGCTTCGAAAGACCCTGCGCAAGGGAAATTCTATCCTCAAGTTGTTTGGTGTGGTGATCACCCACGAATATTTGGCCTCCGCTGGCACTCTATGAGTAAAATATTTGATCAATAAGATCGGTTTCCCAATTTAGGGAAACAAAGGTATGGAAAAGTTGTTAGCAATTCTAACTTAGCCTATTTGGGAAAAGAACCTAATCTTAAGTTAGATCTATCCTAAAATGAAAAGCTTGATGTTTATGCAGATCAACCTTGAGGTGTAAGAGAACAAACAATCTATCACCCTTAACAAAAATGCCTTTAGATGAGATATTTGCTGACTTAGATTATGATTTATTTAATGAAAATTAAACAAAATAATCCAAGCTTAAAGACCATCAAGATATACCTATTATCCTTTTGTTGATTGAAAAATCAACAATGATAGAATATATATATATATGTGATCAATTGCAGAAATCGATAAAGAAAGTATTTAATCAAATATTTCCATACACACATCAGTTATATAGGAAAACCAATACAACAGATCTATGTATTCATTATATATTCAACAAGAGATCATATGCATAACGGATGATAATCTGGAACATAAAATAAAAAATCCTTAAAAAAATTTAAGTAATAAGCAGAAGATGGATCCGAAGATAACATTATTGTATTAAGATGCCTTGTACCAAAATTACAATGACTCTAACCACAGAGTATCTTCAGTCTTATCTCCTGCTGAATTACAATTCCAAATATTCCAACCCTTTACTAAGAGGAGCACTCCCCCTTAAATACTAATTAACATAGGAGTCCAAAAGGAGAAATTCTACAAAATAGGGATTACAAAATCATATCTAATTAAAGATCTAACAATTCATCTACATTTGGGAAAATGACAGATTCCAAGGATAATTGAGCATTGCATGCGCTGTTCTCCATATCATGCTTCGCTAGCTTGTGCCAAATACGTAGGTACATATGAATCCTCCCTTCCATGATGACCGGTTCTTTAACCAAACGATCTACATCTTGAATGTTGACTTGTTCGAAATCCTGAATCTTCTATGCAAATTCTTCACATCTGCTCTCGAGTTCTTCAAGTCCGCATTTTGGTGGCAGAGCTTCCAAAATAGGATTCATGAGTGGAAAACCTAGGGCATCCATGATATTGTCAACTGCATACCATCATCTAGTGCAGATGTCCTGTGATTTATTAATGATTTCCTCAGCCGATTCATTCAAATCAAGCCATGTGTTCAAAGATGCCTTGACTTTCTTCATCTGGAAAGTATTAAGGATTGGGATGTTCTTTGGAACATTATTGATATACAGTTGCCATTGACTAATTTCTTCTTCAGCTTTACAAGCTTGGATTCTCTTTTCCTTCTGTTCTTCAAGAGTAGAAGGCATCTTAGAAAAACTGATGAAATTTTCCCTGATCTCATCTAAGGCAATATATAACTTCTTCAGTTCTTCATGATGACTTTGATTCACTTCAAGGGCTAAATTTTTGAAGTCATGGGATGTGAACTTGAGAACATTGGAGGAAGCTACACTTGTAGTTGCATCTTCAATCTGCTTTTCCAAAGAGGCTATCTTTACGAGATCAGTAGAGTGTTGAGACTGTAAAAGGTTGAATTCAGTAAGAAGAGTAGCATTCTTCTGTTCTAGGTCTTGTACTTTGTCTTCCCAAGTTTTCCTGAGGTCAGCCACATCAACAGAATGTTGATCCTTTGTCTTAGCCAACTCTTCTTTCAGATTTCTAATTTCTTCCTCCCTAAGGTCAACTTCTTTTTCCAAGACCTGGACCGAATCCCAATTAGCAGTGGAAAAAGACCCTAAGGCTGCTGCTGTTTCCACCTATTATAGGTTAAACTTGCACCTCTCCATCCGTGATCACCTTGAGCTGTTGATCACACAAAAGGACAACTTGGATGGAGGAGCATATTGACCTTAGATGATACTTTGAACTCACTCCATTTCCTACATTACTGGAAAAACCCAAAAAATATATCATTTTGAGATATGAGCGCTACTCTATTCAAAGAGACTAGCGCCCATACACTACTCCAGTGTATAATAGTAGCGCCCATATCCAAGTATACGCTACTCCTTCTCAGCATAGTAGTGCTCACCATTTAAAATCGAATGAGCGCTAGTTGATAAGCATTAAAGTAGCGCCCTATACGCTACTTCACTGAACAAGAGTCGCGTACATCTTAAAAGATGATTAAAAAATAAATTAATGCCTCGAGGAGGATTAGTTACTGGTAGTTTCCTAACTCCCCCAACTTCCTCCATCGACCAGAACTACTTCTCTAATCTTATAAATACAAAGAAGATTAAGGGAGAAGGGTTAGTGAGAGAACCTAGATGGTGAGATGAATTAATGAAGAAACTTTAAGACATTGGAGGAGTTGATGCTGAAGATATTCAAGCCAGAGAAGAGCCAGAACCCAGAATCTAGTTGCAGGAGCCTGTTTCATTATCAGGTATACTTGTACTTCATTTTACTTTTGACTAATAAAGGTTGAAGTGTCTTTCTTGTTCCAATTAAAATGTGTTATGAAATGGCATCTTAATGTGGATCTATTTTGGTCAATTATGAATGTTAAACATTGCTTTTGTTTCTTTCAAACTTTATATATTGCCCAAAATGTTTTGAGAAAGGTATTGTTATTGCAGGTTTGCTAGAAAGAAAGTGGATTTGGAAGTTGAACACGAGATCAAGTCAAGGCTAGGATCAAACTTCGATTGAAAGGTGTGTTCCCAAGTTCCACAACTTATTTCTTTTTTGTAAATGTCTCTGTAATAGCATCAATACACTTACCTGTCACCCCAACCAAGTTGATAGCATTAGTTTCTTTGCTATAGGGTAGATTTGCCCACCAACAGACTGGCGACTCCACTGGGGACAGTTGAGTTTTGGCTCTAGGAAACCTTGTTTTGTTTGTCTTCTTAGATTGTTTTGACTTCCTTGATGTGTCAAGAAACCCTGTAGGTATCCCTTGACTGTTTCTTGCTGCTTTCATCAGTCTTTTGGTTTATTTCAAAGTCAGTTTTCAAAGCTTTTGAGATATGAGCGGGACTCTGCTATATATACAGTAGCGCCCATACGCTACTATCCTATATATACAGTAGCGCCCATCTCTGTAAGGGTGCGACTTTACCTACTGCACAGTAGGGTACACTTTCTGAAGCATTCTTTTTTGGTTTGCTTGAGTTTTAGCCATTCTTGTGGTTTGCTGACTTTGCTTTTGGATCTCTTGGACTGTTGTATGAGGTTTTTAACTTTTGTTTGAGTCATAGAACCTATTATTGAAGTCTTTTTCCATCTTTTGAATCGCTTGTTGACCTTTGGAACTTTTGGATTGTTTAAGACCTTTTTGGAAGACTAGGTTGTGTTTTGAGTTAAGCACTTCCACTTTTTTAGACCCTGACTACATGTTGCCAGTTTATAAACCTGCATACTCCCGTATCTGCTGTTTGTGGCGACGTTTGTCTGCTTTTTACTCATCCTACCCTTTGTTTTAAGGTTTGGTCCGTTTTAAAGCTTATAGGGTGTCTTCCGTTTTGGTTCATTTCCATTCTTCCTGGACTTATTGTCTTTTTACGGTTGCAAGTGCTTTTAAACAGCCGTAGGCTAGTTCATCTATCAGTTTTCTTTGTGTTAGTAGGGCAGCTTGCTTGTCTACGTTTGCTTGGCATTGTGGTCTTTCTAGGGCTAGATACTTTAGGTCAGTCCTGCTGTGTCTTTCTCCTTTGTTTTATCCCACTTTGTTTTCAAGTTTAGAGGCTTTTTCTTCGCAAAAAACCAGTAGATCAAGTCTTTTTCAAGCTAGGGTCTTGATAGCTATAAGCCTAAGAATTTTTTTTAGCCATACTTACACACATTGCACATAAGTTTTGTTTTGCTTGCCATTTTTATAAGTTATTTTTCGTTTATAGAAAAAGAAAAAAAAATTTGGTATTTTAAGTTTAAATAAAACTTGCTTTTGCTGTTACAAGATAACTTAGGATATTTTGTACATTTTCAAAAAAGAAAACAAATTTTTTTTTAAGTAGGTTTGCTTAGATTTTCAGTTTTGGAAAGAAGTAGATAAAAAAAAAAGTGAAAAGAGCTTTGTTGTAGAAAGTTTTGAGTTTATTGCACTTTTGTTTTCTTGTTATAACCACGCCACACAAAAGCACTACCCTTTTTGAGTAATAACAGCCCTAAAATTTGTTAATAAAATGAACTAGAAACATTTTTTCTTTTTAGGGATACACTACACCAACTAGTTTTGGTTAGGATATTGGGTTTAAAACACCTTAAACCACCCAAGATCACACATTACGCAAAAATCGTAGTAAGACTATCACAGGTAAACCCACCTCACTCAAAACTTGCCTGGGATCTATGCAGTAGGTCATTGGGAGATCAGTTTGTGGGAATACCCCTCCTACTTTCTGTTCGAGCATACGCCAGGATCGGATTGCGTACTGGGGACTCTTTCGAGTTTCGGGCTTAGCTACCCTGCCCACGCTTTCTGATTCGACCGGCGTCTGTTCCCCCAGGAGTTTTCGGTGTTGTGGTATCCTTAGTATTAGACTCTAGGTTCATACACAGGTGACAACAGAGGGTATATCTGCTGTACCTAAGACATATGTGGGAGGAAATCCCTTGCAGGTCTTTGGGAGGGCGGTTGGGTGATTCCAGGGCTTGCACCCTTAGTCATTGTATTGTGGACCCCGGGTAACTGTCTTTCTTCCTTCGTTGATCTGTTCTGGGCCCTCATCATCCCAGACTCTTCTCCGGAAGGCATCTTTGTTTGCTTGGTTTGTATACTTAGGAATTTTTTAGTTGGTGTGTTGTTTGCCCCTTAGTTGTAGTGGCCACTAGGTTCTAGTCTATTATTTTATATTTATAATCACGGAGAATCAAAACCTTCCACCAGTTAGAACAGAACCTTTGCAGCCAGCTAGACGACAGCGGGTAAACCCCGGTATTTCTTCAGAAATTACTCCTGAAATAGAATTACCTGAAGAAATTATTGTAACAGAAAACCTTGAAATAGAGGTTCCTGAGGAACCACTACCAGGTACCACAGATCAACAACACTTTAGTACAGTTGAGGTGGAAGATCTTACTTCCGCGGAGTATAGCACTCCTTTCAATCCTCCTTTAACCAATACTAGAATTCCGCTTCTGTCACCTGTTGGTTTCCAGCAGCCCCTTTTCAGTGCAGATCATTCCTTTCCCAGATATCTGATGTCTAACTTAGGAGGTGAACAGGGGGTTCCCCAAACTCCCACTTTAGGTATGAACACCAGCACAGTAAATCCATCTTTTACCGCTACGCCAAGTCAGGCACAAACCACATTTGTGCCTACTCCATCTTTCAATTTCAACACTAGTACTTTAGGTATGCCTAGTTCTACAACGATGGCATCTATTCCTACACCTACTATTGGACCCAACAGTACAGCCAACTGTGCAACACCTTCTGCTTCTCAACCGTTATATCAGATTCCTAGTACTTGGATTTCCACACTTGTTGTAGGACCAAGTGCTTCTGCAAACATACCAGTCATGGGTACCATGACTGCACCGTCCACATCAGCTTCTACTGGTTTCAATACCTTTGTAGGCCCTAACATGAACCAATGTAGTATGCCTGCAAGTAATGTCCCTTTTTCCTTATTTTCAGGGGGGGGGGGGTAATATCTTTAACCAGCAATATGGCGGGGCTAATACCCAGCCACAGTGGACGAACCCGCAAAGCACTAATCCACTCTCATATGGGTGGGAAAATTTTAATAACTCTTTCACACAACAACAACAGTTGGTAGGGGGCAACCCCTACCAACAGGTAACTGGGGGTAACCCCTACCAACAAGTGACTGGGGGCAACCCCTATCAACAGTTGGTAGAACCACTTATACTATGAAACGAGAACTCTAGCCATAAAAACTCATATTTTTGCATAAAAAACACCGAAAACAACCCCCAAATCAAAAAGTGTTGATGCCAGTATCATGTTTTCATAAAAAACACCAAAAACAACCCCCAAATTGAAAAGTGTTGATACTAGTATCAACGTTTTTTTTTTTCTGGGTTAAAAATATAGCCATGGCTTAAAAATATCATACTGTTGTTTACGAAAGCCTTAAAATCAACCCCTAAATTGAAATTTTCTGTTTTCAACAAATAAATTCCTAACCCTAACCCCCAACAAACTATTACAAAAGTTATAAAAAAAATTATAATGCGCCCCTCCTACCTTAACCCCCCTAACAAACTATTAATAATTTTTTTAAAAATTTACATTTAAAAAAATAATTACATATCTGACCCTAACCCCCCAACGAACCATTAATAAATGTTTGAAAAAATTACATTTTAAAAAACAAAGTACATTTCCTAATTCCCTAGCCCCCTGCATTACCCCCTACCTTAACCGCCCAAAAATTACATTTCCTAATGCCCTACCCGCTACGTTAACCCCCCAATGTTACCCCATTGCCCCTCACACATTGTTTTAACTAAAAAAAATTAAAACCTAACTTAAAAAAATTAAACAATTAAAATAAAAACCTAAACTTAAAAAATAAAAATAAAAACCTAAACTTTACAAAAAAAAAAACAAAAAACAAACTAGACTTTACGAAAAAAACAAATTAAAAATTTAAAAGAAAAACTTTACAAAAAATAAATTAAAATACAAATTAAAAATTAAAAAAAAAAACCAAACTTAAAAAAAAAAAAATTAAAAATTAAAAAAAAAACTTTACAAAAAATAAATTATAAATTAAAAAGAAAACTTTACAAAACAAAAATTAAAAATTAAAAAAAAAAAAAATAAACTTAAAAAAAATAAAATCAAAATGGCGGGTGGCTCCACCCCCTTGGGTGCCCAAAGGGCCGCTCCACAGGGGCAGCCCTTTGGGCGCCCAAGGGGGCGGAGCCAGCATCCGCCCGCCCAAAAGTGGGCGGCGGATGCTGGCTCTGCCCGCTTGGGCGCCCAAAGGGCCGCCCCACGCGGGCAGCTCCCCCGTGGGGCGGCCCTTTGGGCGCCCAAGCGGGCGGAGCCAGCATCCGCCGCCCACTTTTGGGCGGGCGGATGCTGGCTCTGCCCGCTTGGGCGCCCAAAGGGCCGCCCCACGAGGGAAGCCCTTTGGGCACCCTTGGGCGGCAGATGCTGGCTCCGCCCCTTTGGGCGCCCAAAGGGCCTCCCCACGGGGGCAGCCCTTTGGGCACCCAAGGGGTCGGAGCCAGCATCCGCTCGCCTCTTTGGGGCGATGTTTGTTTTTTTTGTTTGTATTTTTATTTTTATTTTTAATTTTTGTTTTGTTTAATTTTTAAATTTTTTTTTAAAGTTTGGTTTTTGTTTAATTTTGATTTTGATTTTTTTTTTTGGTAAAGTTTAGTTTTTTTTTTAATTTTTAATTTTTTTTGCAAAGTTTTTTTTTTTAATTTTTAATTTATTTTTTGTAAAGTCTTTTTTTTTTTAATTTGTAAAGTTTAGTTTGTTTGTTTTTTTTTTTTTTTTTGTAAAGTTTAGGTTTTATTTTTTATTTTTTAAGTTTAGGTTTTTATTTTAATTTTTTAATTTTTTTAAGTTGGGTTTAAATTGTTTTTAGTTAAAACGATGTGTGAGGGGTAATGGGGTAGTGGGTAGGGCATTAGGAAATGTAATTTTCGGGGGGCTAAGGTAGGGGGTAATGTAGGGGGCTAGGGCATTAGGAAATGTACTTTGTTTTTTTAAATGTTTATTAATGGTTGGTTGAGGGGTTAGGGTAGGATATGTAATTATTTTTTTAAATGTAATTTTTTTTAAAAATTATTAATAGTTTGTTAGGGGGTTAGGGTAGAAGGGACGCATTATAATTATTTTTTTAACTTTTGTAATAGTTTGTGGGGGGGGTAGGGATAGGGTTAGGGTAGAAGGGGACAATATAATTTTTTTAAATATTTTCTTTTTAAATTTTAATAATAATTGGTTAGGTGGTTAAATATTATGAAAAATAATGTGAAATAGTATCATTTTTATACAAAATGACTAAAAATCTGTTAAAAATGGGTTTAAATGTCTTTTTTTTCTCGATTTGTTTACTATTTTTTCCATAAAAATATATTATTTATGATTAAATTTGAAAGATAAATTTCGAAAATGTATGTGTTTTTCATTATAGCTAGCTTCTAAATGTATGTTTTTTGTTAAATTTCTAAAAAACACACTTGAAAATAGAAATTAAAAATACTTTACAATAAAGATGTGTCAAAGGCCCAAAAAAATGCCTCAAAATGAAAATGTGTGATACTAATATCAACCCTTTTTGAAACGGAGTTAAAAATAGCTACTAAAATTAGGAGAGAGAAAAACGAGAACTGTGTCGAGTTCTCGTTTCATAGTATAAGTGGTTGTAGGTGGAAACTCCTATCAGCATATGGCCGGAGGGAACCCTTATCACCAGATGGCTGGGGGCAACCCCTACCAACAATTCATGGGTCAAATGATGGGTGGTTCCCCATATCAAATACCATCTTACCGGCCTCGTCTACCATTTCTGGCAACTTTAAATTTGCCAGATCTTTCCAAACTGACGAACGATCCTGTGTGTCATAATGCGGCATGGCCATCAGTTCCCACCAAATTACCTTCGGACATTCCAAAGTTCGAAGGCAAAACAGGTGAAGACCCTGGTGACCATGTCACTACCTTCCACTTATGGTGTTCCTCAAATTCATTAAACGATGATTCCATCAGATTGAGTTTGTTTCAAAGGACCTTAACCGGTGTTGCAGCTAAATGGTACATTGAGTTACCTGCAGCAACTTTCTCTAGTTTTGGGGATCTAGCCACAGTCTTTTTGAACCACTTCCAACTTCTTGTTCGGTATGATGCCGGAACAGAACTTTTGTCTACTTTTAGACAATTTTGTCTACTTTTAGACAAAATAAAGCCACTCACTTATCTGACCACATTCAAGAGTGGCGAAGACGGAAGAGGCTCATTAAAGCCAACATACCTCCGGAGTTCCTTCTTGAGTGGTACTTGAAATCACTCCTTCCTTATATTTCTAAGGAAGTAGCTACATCTGGAGTATCCAATGAGGAAGAAGCCATCTTACAGACTCAACAGTTAGACCTTGTGTATGCACAATCTGGGTTACTGTATGAGATTATACCTGATGCACCGTGATCGAACACCAATCCGAGTAGACTGAAACCTGGACCACATGCTGACGACATAGTGGGTTCAATTGACTCTGCAGCCTTCGAAGCACTGACCAAACAGGTCCATGCCTTAGCTGTCAAACATTCGACTGTAGATATTTCTTCCGTCACGACCTCTCCTTCTACGTCTGAGCCTGTCAACCAGGTCCAGAACAATCAAAAGGGCCCTCGGCAGCCCAATAACAAAAAGAAGGGCAAGAAAGGAGAGGGAAACCAACAAAAGCCCAAAAAAGACAATGCCGAAGAGGGTAACAAAGAGGAAAAGAAGGTTAAGTTCCCTTGTAAACTTTGCAAGCAGAACCACCTTATTCATCAATGCCCTCTGCTTGAAGAAGCCCAGAATCTCTTAAGAGAAAAGAAGCCTGCTGTCCTGAAAGATCCATTTCCTAAAGGGCAGGGCTCAACTTCTGGCACCTCAAAAACTGGGGGCACTACACACGCTACGGTTGATCAAACGTTTATAAACATGGTTAATTCAGATGCACTTTTGCAAACCAGAGCCAGGAACTATACCCCGGAAGCAAAGAAAAAAGATAAGGAGATTCCAGAATCTTCCACTCCACTTCATATACTTGTGGACCCAATGCCCAAGATTCCTAAAGGTGTCTTGAAGAGGGCATCACACAATCCCAACACACGGGCTTCTTCTAACTACAATGTGGTTGAAGATTTAGCCCAGCTCCCCTGTGCCATGTCTACTCTAGAAGTCTTGCAAAGTTGTCCTTTACAACGGAATGCACTTCTGGCAGCTATTGGGAGTATGGAATCCTCTAATATGTCTGCGCAATTTGACATGACTGATGTCAAATACCAGTTGCCCTATCACGTTGCTCTCCAGATCGAAGTCGTTCATGGTCCAATGACCATTAGACGAGCTGTTGTAGATGAGGGCGCGTCAACTTGCGTAATGTCAATTTCCTGTTGGAAAGCTCTAGGTTCTCCTGAGTTAGCCCCTTCTAACACACTGCTTACTGCATTTGATGGCGGATATTTCCGTCCACATGGAGTTTTTCCATCATTTGATGTCACTTTGGCCAGTAAGACAGTTGTTGTTGAAGTAGAAGTTCTAGACGCTCCGCTTGATTACAACATGTTATTGGGAAGGAGTTGGACTTATGCCATGCGAGCTATTGCATCGGCAGTTTTTCGAGTGGTCATGTTCCCATTTGAAGGTAAGATCTTTACAGTCGATCAACTTTCTTTCACTCAGAGAAACAACCAGACTTCTTCGGAAACCACAGTTCCTTTGATTGATCAAACCACCCCGGTTGGCGAAAGTTTAGGAGAAGGGCTTTACGGATCACTAATTGGCACTTTTGACCTTCCGGCTCCTACCTTATTCGTTGGTACTGAGGGAGGTTCATCGTCTGAAACTCCCATGGTTAGTTTAACAACTGATTCTGAGTTTCTCCCAACTAATACAAACCCCTCCGTGCCTACCCTTGTTGTAGAAATTACCCACTTGGATCCTTATCAAACTACAACAGAATATATGTCGACTCAATTGGTGTCTGTTGAGTCAAACATAGATTGTGCAACTACTCAGACACCAGACCCGATCCATTCTCTCGCCAGTTCAGAAACTACTTTACCTTCTGATGAGGAAATGTTAGAAGCCCTGAACGACCCGAACCATCCTCGTTAACATATAAATCCTGTGTCCTTCTTGTTTCCTTTTCTTAACTTGTTAGAGAGAGGTGAATTTTGTTCACCACCTGATGAAATACTGATTTTACTCCTTCACAAGTTAGTGTTATTGAAGCAAATCGATTGCATACCTCGCTAGTGAACATTTTCACTGGGGTCAACGGAAACATTTTCTTTGAAACAGGATGTTATCTTGATGAAATCATTCCGTATACCAATATTTTTCGTGATTTCCATAACACATTTTCCCGGCCGCACGAAGAGGATCCAGGCATTGACCCTACCTGAAAAAGTATTATGCTTCGACTGAAGTACTTTTTCTTGTAACATAGCTCTATATTTTTGTAAAGCTAGTTTTGTTATGCTCGTTAGGTAACCTTATGTGTGTTTCGTTTCGTGTACCAGATGTCAACCGAACACTTCTTAGGATTTGTTGATGGCGCCAATCGCCACACCTGTCAGTTGGCTGCAGTAGCTTGGGTCATTTATTCACCCGCCGTCCAACTTGTCTCTTCGGGGGGGGTTTGTTTGGGTCCTACCACGAATAATGTGGCTGAATACAGTGCAGTTATAGAACTTCTCCGAGATGTTCTCAGTCATGGAATTTCACATTTGGAGGTAAGGCTTGACTCACAATTAATTGTATTTCAGTTAACAGGTGTCTATCAGATAAGGGATCCTGGATTGCTACGTCAGTTTCTACGAGTTAGACTTTTGGAAAGACAATTTCATTCTATTAGATATGAACACATTCCAAGAAGTTTAAACACATTAGCTGATTCATTAGCAAACTATGTGTTATACTGGCATTTGCATCATACATTGTCATAAACAACATGGCACACATAAAACTTAAACACATACACATGTAAATAACCGATACTGTATATAGCCGATACTGTATCAAAAAATATGAGTTTTGAGTCACAGGTCTATCAAGTCAAGTCATAAAAGTACAAAACTGGGCATAGTAGCCTCAAAAAATATATACATAGAATGTATCCCTCTCCTATGGAGAAGGAGGGACCTCCTCATCATCCACGACATTGCGATAGCATATGACAAGCCTAACTATTTTTCGCAGCACCCTAAGCCATGCTGGGGGCACCCCAACAACATCTTCCTGCATATCAACAGGTATCTGATCCATACGGCATGCAAGAACATCATGAGTCAACCGACTTATTTTTCTCTCCAGGGTTCCCAACATAGCATCTACTGCAGTAATATCAGCTGGCCTCACAAAGACGGTAGGATGTCCCTCAGGACAAACAGGCCCAACATCTGCATATGACACTTGATTAGAACTTCAAATTCATTCATAAAAATCAAATATTTGAAAAAGTTTGAAAAAATCAAATAATCCTCAAAATTTAAACATACCAATATCTCCCCAGGCTCCACCTAGAGGAAGCACTAGCTCTGGATCATGACGGAAATCCAATCCAACATATGGAAACTGCTCGAAAGCGGGCACTTGCCTCTCCCACCACCCCTAGAAATCATCAGTATGATAACAATAGTGACTTTCCCCACCACCCTGGCAGAGGAATATGTCACCCCAATGGCCTAGTCTGGGCTCACGGGGGTTAACCTGAGGTATAGGAATCCCCAAACTGATAGTAGGCATCCTCTCAAAGAAGAAAGTACATAAAATACTACCGTACCCAAAATTCTTCATTGTGCCAGATTTGCAACCTGTCAATTGAGATTTCATGTTTGCCAACAAACTAGTACACCAATCATAGACATGACCGTGTAAGCATTGTACACCAATATGCATAGAGTGTCTGGAAGCTAAGTGTTGTGAAGCACTACCGGCTACTCGGTTGATCATGCTCACTATTACTTTTAGAGGGAGACCGTCAATAGTGGAAATTAAGACTTGGCTTCCCGATTTTTCCACTCCCGCAACACAATATGTATTCACATACTCTTGCACTGATCTTACACCCAAACGAGAAGACCCTTTCAGATTGATTACATCTCCTCTCCTCGAGAGACCAGTAATAAAGTATATGTCATCAACAGTAAGCTCCAATGTTTGCCCACGGATGACAAAAGTATTGGTATCCACATCCCAATACTGAATCAGTCTTCGAAACAGTTTGTTTAAATCCCTCATGTTTACGGTTCGGTAAAACTTCAACAAACCGCATCTTCGGAGAGCGTGGAGGGTGGCCGGATCTTGTATGGCCAACCTATCCATGTCCTCATGCTCCCTCTCCCTCCATTGAAGGACCATCCTGCACAAAAAACCAAAAATTCTTGAGTCTTGGCACTTGTATATAAGTTTTCAAGTATGTACGCTATTGTGTATACTACACAGTTGCATGTAGGCGCTACTCTGCTTGAGAACAGTAGCACCCATCGAGTTTATACGCTACTGCTGTGTTTACACAGTAGCGCCCACGCAGAATCACTTATGAACATTGCGTTGCAAGCCATTTTTTGCTCAAAAATAGAAAAATAAACCATGAAAATGCAAGACAGGTGGATTTTAACTTACTTGGTGGAGGAAGATTGATGGTTGGATGCTCGGTTCGATCACAATGGAGATTTGAAATTTGAAAAGGGTGCCCCAATCCTTGCCCTACAAAACAAAATTGAAAATTGATTTTTAAAACATGAAATTATATATAAATTGGATTTTGATTTTTACCCATAATTGTTAATTTTCTATAGTTTCAAAATTTTCAAAAATCCCTAATTAATTAATTGAAACACACAATACGGTATAATACTAATCCAAGTTCAATTTTCATTTAATTTTTGTTGGATTCGTCTCCTAAGTTCAAAAATTCTTGATGATAGACCTTGTCAACTAACTAAATATTTCAAATTCATATATCATTCGAGATTTTTGCCGCATCGACTAATTTTTTGTTGAAGACTAAGTTTTGGCAGAATATGAAGTAATGATCCTAGAAGCTGACTTTTAAGTCATTTTAAGCTCTTGTTTGAACTATTTAAACCTAAACAAGATTGCCGAGCAAGCTTGTCCTCTTTGAGCTCGTTAAAGTAATCGAAGGCTCATCCACTCAGGCATAGAATTACCCCTTTTCCAGGCCTAGGTGGATTAACTACGGAAAAGGTATACTCTAGGTATACTCCTATATGCGCTAGAAGAGTTCTCCTTTCATTGTTGTATACTTTTTTGGGGGAGGAGACTAACTGTACGAAAAAGGACCTTTTGGAGCCGTTCTTTAGGGTTTTCAGGCTCTCTAAATATGAAAATACCAAGGGAGCATTCACTTACTCGGGCTCGATGTGAAATCCACGAGAAGGTAAGTAGAGGACTATTTAAGTTTTTCAACTCTATAAACAAGAAAACACCGCCGAGCACAGACCAATCCGGGCTTGATATAAAATCCATGGATAGGTGAAAAGAGGATTGTTTAAGTTTTTCAGACTCTATAAATAGGAAAACACTGGCGAGCATTAATCTGCTTGGGCTCGATACTAAAATCCACGAGCAGATATATGGAGTTATTGTTTAAGTTTTTCAGACTCCTTAAAATTGAAAACACCAACGAGCAATAACAGATCTCGGCTCGATATTAAAATACAGAGATCAGTAAATATAGAGTAATCTTCTATCTCTTCTTCGAACTCTATAAATAACGAAGAAGGTACTGAGTCTTCCTCCCATGGGCTCGTTAAACTATTTACATGGTTGGATCTATTGAGTTTTCATTCTTTCTTGGACTCATTAAAATAGCAAGAAGGGTATTATTTTATCTAAAAAGAATAAGGAACGGGAAAGACATATCATATATTCATTGTCAAAGGCAGTTCAATCAAGTTCTATCCTTGAACACAGCACCTACTTGAGTCTATCTTGTCGGTTGGGTTTAGTTTTTGACCTCAGGGTGAACCTTTCCTCCGAGTTCTTTACTCCCCCGGTTGGTTATTCTTCCAACCATATGGAGGGTCTGCTAATGTCTCTTACATTTCAGATTTATTATTTACCCCATTTTGTCAGAAAATGCCTATATCACTTTGTGTCGTGCTCAATGTTCAAGGATATACCCTGTGTCGGCCATTCTGCAGTTTACCTTGACCTCATGTGTTGGCCTTCCTAGTGTCAGTCTTGTTACATATTATTCCATATCAGCTCTTACCAGTTAAGTGTTCCTCGAGTTGGATGATGGAGGATGCCTTAAGGCCTCCCTTCCAACGGACTTCTTCCCATCAACATCAACTCATTATTCTGGGATTGAAGTTTAGAGTTTCAGTTAGTACCTTGGAGATTGCAGTCACTAGTGGCAATTTTTCTCGCTGTTGAATGATGAGAATACACCAATGTCTCTTCTTCGACAGGATTCCCAAGTGTTTGACTCCAAGTCCATCTTTTCACATTTGGCGAATCATACTTGGTACCTTGGACCCCATCATCATTATCGGTGGAAGTCCTCGCGTTTGTTAATGGTATACATCAATGACCGGTAATCAAACGATACCCCCCATGTTCGACTGTCAGCTCATATATTCACATGGTTAGGGTTTGTACCTAGAGTTGTTTTGGATGAAGACCTCGGGATTTTGGATGACATTACCTTATTTTGTTATTCACCCGAGTTGCGCAAGACTGAGCCTCACAGATATTCGGCTCTCCATGAGACATAGATCTAGTTTGTTGTTATGGCTATGATCTCTCAGTTTGACATGGATCCACGCTTGTATTTCAAGTGGCCATGCTTTATATACATCTCCTTGTTATGTATCATAGATCATGTTGTATCACACTGCACATCTATATGATGTCAAAAATGTAATTGCTAGCTGACCTTGATCTTTGTTGCAGGTTTCTTGTGACTTGTTTTCTGCGGTTCTGTGCTCCTCCTCTGGCTTTGGATTATAGTGTATTTCGGCCATCGTTTCCCTCTGACCTCACACATTAGGGGGAATCTGTTATAGGTTAAACTTGCACCTCTCCGTCCGTGATCACCTTGAGCTGTTGATCACACAAAAGGACAACTTGGATGGAGGAGCGTATTGACCTTAGATGATACTTTGAACTCCTCCATTTCCTACATTACTGGAAAAACCCAAAAAATATATCATTTTGAGATATGAGCGCTACTATACTCAAAGAGACTAGCGCCCATACACTACTCCAGTGTATAATAGTAGCACCCATATCCAAGTATACGCTACTCCTTCTCAGCATAGTAGCGCTCACCATTTAAAATCGAATGAGCGCTAGTTGATAAGCATTAAAGTAGCGCCCTATACGCTACTTCACTGAACAAGAGTCGTGTACATCTTAAAAGATGATTAAAAAATAAATTAATGCCTCGAGGAGGATTAGTTGCTGGTAGTTTCCTAACTCCCCCAACTTCCTCCATCGACCAGAACTACTTCTCTAATCTTATAAATACAAAGAAGATTAAGGGATAAGGGTTAGTGAGAGAACCTAGATGGTGAGATGAATTAATGAAGAAACTTTAATACAATGGAGGAGTTGATGCTGAAGATATTCAATCCAGAGAAGAGCCAAAACCCAGAATCTAGTTGCAGGAGCCTGTTTCATTATCAGGTATACTTGTACTTCATTTTACTTTTGACTAATAAAGGTTGAAGTGTCTTTCTTGTTCCAATTAAAATGTGTTATGAAATGGCATCTTAATGTGGATCTATTTTGGTCAATTATGAATGTTAAACATTGTTTTTGTTTCTTTCAAACTTTATATATTGCCCAAAATGATTTCAGAAAGGTATTGTTATTGCAGGTTTGCTGGAAAGAAAGTGGATTCGGAAGTTGAACACGAGATCAAGTCAAGGCTAGGATCAAACTTTGATTGAAAGGTGTGTTCCCAAGTTCCACAACTTATTTCTTTTTTGTAAATGTCTCTGTAATAGCATCAATACACTTACTTGTCACCCCAACCAAGTTGATAGCATTAGTTTCCTTGCTATAGGGTAGATTTGCCCGCCAACACCACCGCTTCAATTCTTGGGTTATTAGTTCTGGGGGCCCATATCACATGATCTAGTTCATGTGCTTCCAGACCACCTTGGCCTTGACCGCTCTTCTTGCTTCTTTATACAAATACTTTTTCATCTTGACGATAGAAATAATTCGCAAGAGGAACCACATCTTTGTCTATATACTCAGCAATGGACTGTGTAGGAACAGAAGTGACACTAACTGTAGAAATCAAAGAAGGTGTCTGTGTGATAGCAGAGGTAGGGATAGGTAGAGTGTCTTGAGTGGTAGCTAGAGGTGTACTAATGACTTCGAGAGTTGACACGCCTTTGTCTTGGGAGGGAAGTGAGACAAGGACTTCAGAAAGTGGAACCTGAACATGACTACTGACTTCTGGGAAAGGAAGTGGACTCTGATCTCTACTAGGTGAGTGTGTAGGAGAAACCTTGGAAGATGCATCGGTGGAGGTTATTAATAAATCAATTGCAGATGATTGCGGAGGGATAGGCAAAAGCTGGGATTCTACAGTAACAGATGGTGAAATGGAAAAAGGGACTGAATGTTCTGGTAATGAAGTAGTGGTGTTGTTGAGGGTATTAAACAAGTGGGATAATGAGAATGGAAGTGTTCCTCCTAGAGGCACAGTAGAACTTGGATGAACAGATGACAACACAATTACTGATGATGTGATACCCGGGGCAGCATTAAACTCCAACACTGACTGCTCAGGGAAAGACTGATCCATATCAATATCGTCCAGCAATTCAGTATCAGTCTTAGGATTTCCAGAGACTTCTTCAACTACTGGTACTAGAAGAGGTGAAACTATTTCTTCATCACAGTCAATTATATCTACAGTAGAAATTTGTGATGAGGAAGGCATGACCTTTTGTCTTTTTGCTAGTCTATCCTTGGTTATGACCAAGTCATCATCTTCTGGAGTGTTTGGAGTAGAGACCTAATCATCCAGTGTACCTGGTGGCTGAATTTTGTTTGCAGGCCTTGGAGGTTCTAGCAACTAAGTCTATAACATTGATGACAACTGCGCCATTTGTTGTTTGGATTCATGAGCTGTCTGCAGCATGAGTTTAGCTTCTTCATTAGCTTTCTCTTTGAATGGTTCCCCTTGAATATTTTTACCTTTGTCTCCATCAGGACTCGTGGCCAAAGGAGGAGTGTTAGATTTATGAGCTTCTTTATCTTCCATGTCCTTTCTTGCTTGTTCAACAAGATTCAATTGCATGGCCCTGTGACTAAGGATTCTGTCCTTTAATTGTTTTTGATATTGTAGAATGTCATGTTGTTCTTGAGAGTCTTCTGCTTTGGCCAATACTTGAGAAAATATGTCTACCCCCTGATATATGGAATCATCGGGGATTGACTCATGTGTATAGTCTATCTTCATGTGAACTTGCTTTAGGTGTGCATCCAAGGACTTCTTAGGATCATGTTTCCTTTTCAGGGAAACACCTAATCTCAGAGCAGCTATCTGATCACCCAGAACAGCAGCCCAGGTTGAAGTTGGGATGACCAATTGACCCAGATTCAGAGCAAACTTAGGCCAATTTTTCTTCTTGGGTCCTATGAGTCTCTTATACATACCATCAGTGACAGTTTGAAAAGAAACCTCCTGTATTACTATCCTGTCTGGAACTATTCTAGGAAAGAAATGAACTGTTTCACTTCCCCAGATTCTGATGTATGAAAAGTACTCACCTACATACCAGTCACCAATTGTGTTGATAAAAGCTTTGGCATCCTCTGAGAATGCAGCTGGTTGTTGCTGGAAGATCTTGAAATAGATCGTACCCACAAAACAGTCATAAATGTCATATATCATAGGTGAAAAATTCCCTTCCCATAGTGCTGAATGGTAGATGTGTACAGGTGGATCTGAAGGGGTCCAATGCCAACCCAAATTAGGGTACTGGAACTCTGAGCAGAAAAAATCAAGAACATATGCAAATAGGAAGAAGGGTGGCTTATTATGAGCTGGTGCCTTATGATATTCATGGATGGCATTTTTTAGTTCCGCTGATAAGATAGAGGCCCACGAAAAATACTCACCTGTAAGTAACACATGATGTGCTATGGGTGCCCACTCTGCTTTAAAATGGGAACAATTGGGTTGACCGAAAAGCCGACAGAGCATGGATACAAGTAGAGAAAAGGGTTCCTTAAACCAGATAATAGGATAAAGGTTATCCAACTTAGGTACAAAGTCATTAGGCTTGAGCATCAAAGACTGAATCATTTGATCGAAATTATACTAGGTTTTGAACGATTGTATGAACTCAGCAAAGAGGGTCTGTGCATGGGATTTCAGAGCAAAAGCTCGAACAAAAACCTCTAGGTGAAAACTTGTCAATTGACAACCTGTACTATCATTAAAAGAATGGTCTTTAACATCAGCATTCTCAATAATCCACCTAACTGCATCTGTGTAGGGTAAGACAACAGGGCATGCAACGATGGCGTGAATTTGGGAAGCCCTAATTTTCTCATAGACTGGTCTATCATTCTTGATATGGGAAAGGTTGTCATTATAAAAAATGGCGTATATCCTAGACCATTCCATCTGGTACGTTTCAATAACTCGTTCACTGGTGTCAGAGAGAAAACCCAAATTTGGGTCTTTGATCAGGGGGTCTTTGTACGACAAATTAGACCGTGTATTTCTCGACATGGTGAAAGAACTTTGCAATATCTGATAGATACAGAAAATCAAATGAAATTCAACCCAAAAATAGCAGAATTGCAGGCTAGTAGCGTAAGGATAACAGTGGACTTACCTGAAATAACCAACAAACTGAAAAATGGCACCTGACACGCAATCCACAGTAGAATGATAATGCTACAGCGTAATTTCTTCAATAATTAAAATGTAAAACTAAAAGGTAAAAACCCTATTAAATATATTGACCAAAATAAAATCAACCGTACGATCATAACAAATGGACGACTGAGATTAAACATAGCGGGACGTGGAATCGGGTTCAAGTATGTTGACGAAACTCTTATTCAAAGGTCATGCAAGTCGAAACCCGAAATTACGGATTTGTGGGTTGCGGGTTCACAAAAATAGGAGTAGGAGAAAATATTTTCGAAAGCCGAAAACCGACTATGCGGGTGGCGGGATTCGGAACATTAAACTTGTGAAGCGAAAAATAACCATCCCGAAAGCCGCATCCCGAAATTACGGGTTGTAGGTTTCGGGAACACACACCAAATAAATGAAAAGAACAAAATCCTGAAAGCTGAATGCCGCCATTACGAGGTTCGGGTTTCGGGGTAAATTACTTCCCAAACTCATTACAGAATGATTCTGCAATCCGCATTTGTCGGGTTGCAGGTTTCGGAATTGCCAAAACCAAAACTTAAAAACAACAATCCCGCAACCCGCACCTGTCAGGTTGTGTAATGTCCCCTCCTATCATACCAGCATGATAGAGAGGATCATTGAGCTAAAACCGGGCATCTAGCCCCCATGATCTTATTAAGACTGTTTTCACATGATGTAAAAGACATATGAAGATGCATAAATATTTTAAAACATATCAAAGACATATGGAATGTATGATCATAAGAAAAACACAATGGAATTAAATTCAATAGCACATCCATCATTCATTCCAATATTCATCAAATGATAATTGCCAATTTAACACAAGGGAATACTTATCTCAATACGGCAGTCCCAAGCAACTGGCTATGCAACTGCAACGTTCCACCCAACCATAGGCCAGTTGTGCTTATCAACCTCTTGATACAACTGCCACCCCCGAGCTGGGCATGATTACTACAAGGAACCAGGGAACAGTAGACTCACACATAGCCAAGCATACACCAAGATGAGCCAAGCCAATATACAATTGGGTTTATCAAGCTACTAGGAAATGGAAAAGAAGAGTGGCTAAGCTAGTGAGCTCAAGCATAGAGCCAGGGGTAACCTTACAAGATCCATCTAGCTTGGCACCCACAATACCTACACACCCAGCACAAGGAAGTATTCTTTTCACTACTGTACAGTCCCTCAAGCCATACCTTCCCCATCTAGTGCTCTCAGGGTGTGCATAGAAGAGTAGCCAAAGCCCTCTTGATCTTCTGAGAGGTTATCTCCCCCACTAGGTTTATCAAGCCCTCTTTGTCCACTACCACTCCAATCTCTTTAACTCACAGAATTCAAAACCAAGACAAGGATGCACATAATATCAGAAGTATAAGTGTTGGGCATGATCAAAAACGTTTCAACAGTGGGGTTTTCCTGAGCTTCAGAAAAACGTGGGTAGACTCAAAACGAATTGGAAACTAGGAAAATTGATTGGGAGAGCAACCCATTCCAAAAAAATGCCCCAAGGGAAAAAACGACCTCTCCCTCTGTCCAAAATCGCGTCCCTCCTTCCCCAGCTGCTGCAAAATACCAAAACGCGTTTCTGGGCATGGAAAAACGCAGGGTTCTGGTGAAAAACATGAGGATAAAATTCCAGTGAGCTCAGTCTGCGTGAGAGGAAGAATGTAATGGATGATGAATTGCCTTAGGTAGCATTTCGTGGGGGTTTTCTTGCCCAGCAAGCCAAAAATACGATTTTCAAGTTGATGGCTTGCCCATGCACGAAAATCTGGCTGCCATACTTCTCCAATCCCAAGACAATAACTGCCCCAACCAATCTTTGGAAGAATTAAATGATTGGGTGCATGAGACAAAATGGGTAGTTGGTGGTTTATGGGTTTTCCCATTGACACATGGATTAATACCATTGGCTCAAGGGTTTGAATAATTTCCCTCCCTTTTCCTTGTAGAATCATGCCCCCATCTCTTTGTTGCATAGCATAGCCAGTTGTTGGTTTTTCATTAAATTTCGTATTTACATGATGTCTTAATTTACATTGTGCATATCTAGCACAAGAGCCATAGGCATTTGTTTCTTTAATTGCCAATACATGAACCACTAAATCAATGGTGGGGCCTTGGCCTTGAGCTCCTCACCATGAGTAAATTACAATATTTACATCATTTACGATTTAATACAAAGGGGATCAAAATGGGGACATTACAGGTTGCGGGTTTCGGGATGATGGTAATAGTCAACAAAATACTCAAAATTTTGGCTCTTTAAAGACCGAAACACTTAGGAAGAATTAATCAAACCCTTGCAAACAAGCAGACCAAATGCATGGGTGGAGGATTTTAGAGGTAAAATCAAAATTGAATATTTACAAGATGAATCACCCAAATACCTTTGCGTTTATCTAGAAATGGGGTTCCCTTGCTTAAGTGAAGCACGGGATCTGTTGTGCCCACGACACCTAGACATAGGTTCTGATCAAGAGATCAAACACCAGTGGATTTGAATTACAATTCTTGTAAGTATTCACCATAGCATCCACAACTAGAGATGTTGAAACTCCAATTTTCTGCACCATGCGAAGCAACAAAGGCTAGGCATATGCCATCTTCCTCCCCTTTGTCAATATATGTATCATGGAAATTAGGGATTGGGTTGTGTACCATTATTTCTACTATTTTCCAACCCAATAAAAAAATCTCAGACCTAACTGAGCATTATCCCTACACTTATACAAAACATTGATCACAACTAGTGGGCTCAATAGGTGACCTATCTGCTGCAGATCGCCCTAATTTTACATCCTTTAAAAGCTATAAAAATATTCAATAAGACGACTATCACATGAAGAGGGAAGAAGGTTGTCCTCTATAACTTGAAATCTTAACCGGTCTGCTATGGTATTGTTTTCTACCATTATTTTGCTGTCGAAGAAATGAACTTAGGTCACTGCTTTTGAATTTTCTATCATGTGCAAAACATAGGAATTTCAATGACAAAGATCATTTCAATAATGAATAAGTAGCTTACAACTAATGATATTCTTTGAGCTTCAGTCCAACTCTCTTGTTAACCTTCTAATGATTGCCATCATTTTCTTGAGTTGGACTGTATTCATTTATGAGATACTCTCAAGCATTTTTGTAAAGATAAATCATCTTCTCTCCTTGAAGTAGATGATGACATGCTTTAAACATTGGTAATTAATTCTGACAAACCATGCTTGATGTGATTTACTTCGATATATATGTTCGTGCAAAGCATCCTTTATCTCACTGGGTTTCCAAATTTGCTCAACTAGTCAACAAAACACTTTCCCTGAATGAACTAATTACCTTTGTAACTAATCATAATGACTACCCAAAAACATACACTAGCATCATTAGGGTCCCATTTTCAGTAGGCATGGATAGACTAACACCTCCTTTATCCATGTCCAAACAATAAAGGAAACTGGTGAAACAAGGAAGAACCACTAGACATGGTTCGGTTAAAGCCCATTAATTTACATTTGTGTCTTTATGGAAAGTCAATCTTGCCAAGATTCAACTCGATGATCTCACACTTCTCAAGATTATGGCCTTAGTCATTCATACTTAATTCATCTCACAAAATTTGAACAAAATAATTCAACCCAAAATTATGAAGGTTTATCCCTTCCAACTAGTATAAACAAACAATGTGTATGCACCCTCAATGAATTTATTGTCTTATTAGGTCTAGGCTTAGGTCACCTATAATGCTTCCATGCTGCAAATGCTTCTAGTATATTATAAACTAATCCATTCTCTACCAATATTCATAGGTTTTTCCAATCTACCTGGTTGTTATATATTAAGTTGAAAAAAAATAATGAACCAATTGATCACCTTAGGACTTTGTACACCTGTGAAATTTGTGGATTCTGTTAGTTTTGAAATGAAGAATTCGTTCTTGTGTTAATTTTTCACCACAATATTGATTTTTGGGTAATTGCAGCGAAGCTGAAACCTCAATGAAGATGGAAAATTTACCTCATTGGATAGAATCTGCTTGCGAAGCGTACCCATTTACTATCTTCGCATTATTTCTCTATAATCCCTACCTTGAGAATGCCCTACACTCCGACATGTAAAAATTGTCAATTCCCTAAGTCTATACGTGAGGGACAACATGCTTCCAACACGAGATTATGGTTGTAGATTATAACAGAGTAAACTTAAATGGATACCCAAAGCAAGAAGTTTTAGAAGGGAAAATGCCCAGGTGAACCCGCAGGTTTATCTGGATCTCTATGGGGTTCCATAGAGTTAAACTCTTCTTCTGTGTAAATATGATCGCATATTCCCGGTTGGGTGTGACTAGCAGGACCAAATCATTGAGAAGCTACACTCTGGCTGATTTGGCCCAATCTCAGCACATTAGTACCAGTTTTGGGCTCAAACCTGCTCTTTTTTTCCATGCTAGAGTCCACCACAAATATGAACCCAAGAATAACTAGAGATATCTCTGCCACATTTGTCACCCTAAAATAAATTTCCTTAAACCTGCAGGTGCATATTCAAATACACACCTTTGTTCTTCCATTCAAATCTTTCCATGCAAAGCAAGTGTCAATGCTAAAGGTTTCTGAAATTTTTCTTGAGCCCACTCTACTTCCACTTGGGAAGTTAAAAATGCAAGAATGGCTCCCTATTCTTCTCTGGCATGAATATCATAAATAACCTTTATCACTTGAGTGACATATGAAGGAACACTGATTTGGGCATGCTTCACTGCAGAGTTTTGTGAATCTTTTGCATCATCCCTTGCAATGTACCTAATATCTACAGGAAAACGTCTTCTAGTTACATGGAAAATGTTGTAACTAGAAAAATAATCTGATAATGTATGTGCATCTGTTGTTGCAGACATTATGATAAACCACAATTATGGTCTCTTGAGCAAGCATCATTTAAGCAATGCTAAAAGAAGGTTTGTGCTTAATTTGCGCTCATGAGATTCATCTACTATGATACAACTGATATCTTCCAAATCTGAATCTGACATACATAATTGAAAGAGGCATTTATCATCTATTACAAGTGGTTGATTATGTCAGACCCAATATGATGAGACATGCTTTGGTAGATGTTGAGAGGCTTGGATTTGGGGGTGAACAAGGATAGACTTGGAATAACTATTGTGTTTCCCTACAAAATAGTCATGTAATGATTAAATATGAGGATGAAATTCTTCTTTGGTCCAAAAATCCTAAAGGTGGTAGTTGCTCTCCCAAAATTGGTTAAAGTGCTTTAAGTGGGGGAGAACTGCACATAGAAAATCAATGGTGATTCAAAAGCATATGGATGTTCAAGTGCCCATTAAAAATGAATATCTTTATGTGATTGGTTATAAACAACACGATCCCTAGTTGGGATTTCATGTAGAGGAGGTGTTGGCAAGGCTCGGGAATATGTGCTCTATGTAAGGTATATGATGAGGATGTGACACACCTTCCACTACGTTGCACATATATGGTGTTTTTATGGAATAATATTGAAGTTGATTTAGGTATCTGAAATGCTTGAGGAGGTAACTCTGTGGAACTTGCTCTAAAATCATGGACACATAACCAAACAAATTCAAAAAATAAGGCTCTACCATTTGTAGTTATTTGGGGGTTATGGATTGCTAGGAATGACTGTCTATTTAATGGAAAAATTAAACCTAATTTATTATGTGCCAACACAAGAATAGTTATCCCTGAACATTTTAATTATGAAGTTCCTATAAAACCTCCTAGACTGATAACTCTTGAAAATGTCTTACTTCTTCTACATACTTCTTACTACCATTTGATGTCAAGGGTGGTAGTATTCTAAGTATATGGGGATATCTAAGGATTCAATTCAATTATATGATTCCTTTTTAGGGGAATTAAAAAGAGATCGCTTCAAATTGAGGGAGGAGGAAAATGAACTTGTGTGTATGAAAACAAGGTAGGTGGAAATTATGCTGCAAAGTTGGGATACCTTGATTCACTATAGAATAGACCCAATTTGAAAATTTTTAGTCTTGTTCTTTTTTTGGTACTCTGGGGAATTTGGATAACTAGGAATAACTGAAAACTAACAAACAACAACCATAACTGAAATCTAACAAACAACCATAACTGAAATCTAATGTAGCCATAACTAAAACCTCCCAGTATTTTAAAATTTAACAAACATAAAGCAATTATAGGAATTCAAAGCAGATCAAAGCTTGAAAAGAAGTAATACACTGTTGAAATTTTAAAATAAAAAACTCATTCTAATATGAAAATTAAGGATATATACCCAAGTCCTGTTGGACTTGTTCTGTCTTCGCGATGATGCTTTTTAGTTTGGAAAGGTTCTGAATGAGGTTCGCCTGGACCTCTTTTCTTTTGCTTTCTGTAAGAGCAATCACTTCTTCTAGATGCTCGTCAAATCGTGTTGCGATGCTTTCATAGTCATCTACATGAAATTGTGCTTCTCCCAGTGGTCTGTTTGCTTTATGTTTCTTCCAGTGCCCTTTTTCCAGCACTTCGCTTTCAGGGTCCTTCCTCTTTTCTCCAGACTATGCCTCAGCAGTGCCTTTCTGACTTCCTTCTTGGCCTGTTTCTTTGGCTTGCTCGTTGGTCATGGATTCCTTGTCCTGCGGATCTTTATCCTCTCTTTCTTCTTATGTGGTGTTTATCTCTACCGACGAGTCAACCTTCCATTCCTTTGGCCAATATTCCATAATCAACTCAATCTTTGGTGAGTCTAGCTGGTATTTCCCTTTGAACCATTTTGGGTTCTTCTTTTCATCATGTGGCTCAATGTATATAAAATGAAGGTAAGCTTTGAATATGAGCCTTCGAATATGCGCAGTTGTTACATCCTCCGTGATGCGCAAAGTGCGTTGAATAACATCGCAAAACGGCTCATAGTAAGTGAACATTTTCTCATTGTTCACGCATTGTCTATCCGGATTCGCATTTTCCCACATATTTGTGTATCTGGTTCCTCGGAAATATCCCATAATTACTGGAATATACTGACCATAGAGTGGCTCTTTCCATCCCACAAACGCGATCAACACTAGCATCCAGCTATAGTGGAAAGGGATTCCACTTTCCTGAGTTTCACGGACATCATCCAAGAACTCATTCAACAAGTAAGTAGACCAATTATACCCAATACCATCCTTAGCATTCGCAACTAAGGAAAATGCAGTGACCGACACCTCTAACGGTCTGCATTTCTGCAAAAATTTCCTTTCCAACAGCTGGACTATGAAGCACGTGGCCTGATCCTTGATCCCAATTGTGGCATATCCGCAACTTCCCTTCTGCAAGCCGAACTCTTCTTTCATGCACTTTGCGAGCTCCTTATCTTTCGTTTTCCCCAAGAACTCTGCTGCGGGATCAACACCTCACTTACTGAGATGTGTGATTTTGTGAATGAGGTCGATGTTGATATCAATCCTGTTATGAATAAAATAATAATAAAATAAACATCAACATATATATATATATATATATATATATATATATATAAATAATAATAATAATAACAACAAACAAGAATAATATAATAATATAATTAATTAGTGAAATGGTGTAACTCTTTATGAAGAGTTGCATTAGACACCCTTTAAACAATTATAAATACGGGAAAGTCTATCTTGTAAAAGACTGTTAAAATTCAATATGCTAAGACATAAAATAGCAGCATTACATTCCATTTCACAATAATAGCATATACAAGATCACTGAAGAAACAACAAGCACAGCATAAACACAAGAGACAGAGATTTATCCTGGGAAACCCTCATGGGGTAGAAAACCCAGCAAAGCTTCCTCAATATAGATGACCAGCAATATACAAAGATGAAACCCTGAGACATGATCTCCTCCTCCACAATAGCAGACCTCTTCTCCACAAATGCGCTATCCTCAAGTGAGTGAGTGTGTCAAATGAGGAACACACCTCCTCTATTTATACACTACACTGACATGTATTTTACACAGGTACATGTAGGCTCGTATTTAACCAATGGGTTAAATACCCCACTACAACTAACTGGGCCGACCCCTCTAGGGTGGTCTAATAACCCTTTGACCCACATAACACATAAAGGGCCGACCTCCACTAGGGAAGTCTAATAACCCGAGTTACCACACTCTGATGGAGGAATAAACATCTCCGGATATACAATAAGATCTTTACGGAGGAATGAAACATCTCCGGAATAATAAAGTACAATTATAATATTCTTTGAAGTTACAATATCTCAACACTCCCCCTTAACAAGAAGGATATTATAACAGCATCTGCACGAGTAAGGAGTCATCAACATCATACATGATACATCTATAAATCATTGGAAGCTTTCTCAACATCATCAGTAACTCAACCAGTTACTGGAACATCTTCAATACTGGAACATTAACATCATCAGAGTTGATAGTACTCAATCATCAGCATCGTCAACACACGATCAACAGCATCGTCATCACACGATCATCAGCATCACGATCAACATCATCATCACACGATCATCAGCATCATGATCAACATCATCATCACACGATCATCAGCATCATCATCACACGATCATTAGCATCACAATCAACATCATCATCACATGATCATCAGCATCATGATCAACATCATCATCACACGATCATCAACATCATGATCAACATTGTCATCTCATGATCATCAGCATCATCATCACACGATCATCAGCATCGTCATCACACAATCATCAGCATCGTCATCACACGATCATCAGCATCTTCATCACACGATCATCAGCATCATCATCACACGATCAATCCAGTTCTTTATGTCCAAGGATGATGCAAACCAGTCATGTACCTTTTGAACCAAAGTCCAGGGACGATCCAGTCCTATCATGTACCTTTTGAACCGAAGTCCAGGGATGATCCAGTCCTATCATGTTCTCGGATACCACATGTCTACGGCTCAGTTTACAGGACCAAAGTCCAAGGATGATCCAATCCTTACCGTACATTTAGGACAGCGTCCAAGGATTACTTAATCCTCAACCGTTCATTTAGGACCACGTCCAAGGATGACTTAATCCTCCACCGTACATTTAGGACCACGTCCAAGGATGACTTAATCCTCCACCGTACATTTAGGACCACGTCCAAGGATGACTAAATCCTCCACCGTACATTTAGGACCACGTCCAAGGATGACTTAATCCTCCACCGTACATTTAGGACCACGTCCAAGGATGACTTAATCCTCCACCATACATTTAGGACCACGTCCAAGGATGACTTAATCCTCCACCGTGCATTTAGGACCTATGTCCAAGGATGACTTAATCCTCCACTGTACATTTAGGACCACGTCCAAGGATGACTTAATCCTCCACCGTACATTTAGGACCACGTCCAAGGATGAATTAATCCTCCACCGTACATTTAGGACCACGTCCAAGGATGACTTAATCCTCCACCGTACATTTAGGACCACGTCCAAGGATGACTTAATCCTCCACCGTGCATTTAGGACCTACGTCCAAGGATGACTTAATCCTCAACCGTTCATTTAGGACCTACGTCCAAGGATGACTTAATCCTCAACCGTGCATTTAGGACCTACGTCCAAGGATGACTTAATCCCTCGCCGTCCACCAAGGACTTCATTCTCGAAGACTTAAGTCTATGGCTCTTCTTTAGGACTGAAGTCCAGGAATGATCCAATCCCTTCACATGTTCATCAAGAACTTCATTTTCAAAGACATACGTCTACGGCTCTTCTTTAGGACTGAAGTCCAGGAATGATCCAATCCCTTCACATGTTCACCAAGAACTTCGTTTTCGAAGACATACGTCTACGGCTCTTCTTTAGGACTGAAGTCCAGGAATGATTCAATCCCTTCACAACATGTATAACAAAACATGTATCCTCATCATCAATACATGTATAACCACAACATGTATCATCATCATCAAAACATGTATAACCACAACATGTATCATCATCATCAAAACATGTATAACATACAACATGTATCATCATCATCAAAACATGTATAACCACAACATGTATCATCATCATCAAAACATGTATAACATACAACATGTATCATCATCATCAAAACATGTATAACCACAACATGTATCATCATCAAAAACTAACATCAAAAGCATGTATACATCAAAAACTAACATAAAAAAAAAAACATGTATACATCTATCATCAAAAGAAAGAATATAAGAGTCCTAAATCTAAATAATTCTAGGTAATTAAGTGTAGTAAATAGGTGACCTCATCATTGATGAGATAGACTTGTTATCAGATACTATGCTACTCCCCCTTTTGAGGAGGGTTCTTCTGGATTATACCAAGCTTGTCTCGGAAGTATTCAAACTTTACTCGAGACAGAGGTTTAGTCAAGATATTAGCAATCTGATCCTCAGTGCTTATATACTCAATCTTGATAGCTCCTCTCTGCACCATATCTCGTATATAGAAGTATCGGATCTCTATGTGTTATTGACTTATCGTGGAATACAAGATTTTCTATCTTGATTCATTTCTAAGTCAAACACTCCATATAATAGCTTCTGAAGCCACACTGCTTCACAGCTGGCAGAGTAGACAGCTATATATATATACTGCTTCAGCAATACTAAGAGCCACACTAGATTGTTCCTTGCTGAACCATGAGATCATGGCAGATTCAATACTATAACATCCACATGATGTACTCTTTCTGTCTGAGGCACTTCCTGCCCAATCAGAATCTGAGTAACCATGTAAACGGAGTTCATGACCTCCAAGATAATATAGACCAAAATCTATTGTACCTTTTAGGTACCTCACTACATGCTTTGTAGTTATTAAGTGAACCTTTCTAGGTTCTACTAGACACTGACTTAGGGTATTTGCAGCAAAGCATATATCTGGCCTAGTATTTGTTAAATACATCATTGGCCCAATGATTTGTCTATGTAGGGTTAGTTCCACTAAATACGATGAGTCATTAACTAACAACTTCAAGTTGGAGTCCATGGGAGTGGCCATGGCTTTATACTCCAACATATCAAATATTTTTAGAAACTTCACAGCATACTTACCTTGGTTGAGAAAGATTCCTTCTAAGCCTTGCCATACTTCCAGACTTAGGAAGTAATGCATCAATCTGAGATCTTTCATTTTTCATTTCTGCAGCCATCTTCTTCTTTCTTTTCATGATCTGTTTCTCATTCCCTATAAGAAGGATATAATAATAATAATATGATCCATAGCCTTAAGGTAAAGGTTAGGAACAACTTTAATTTTTGGTAAAGCCCAAGCTTATCAAGAAACTGTCAATTCTCCCTTTGTGACTGAACATCATTCACACTCTGCATTGAATGATTTTCTACATATCTATCTGTGCTATCTCTCGATAGATGGGTCTACTGATATGAGCCTCAATATTATTCAAACTTTGTGGTGAGTTCCTTCTTGCATCCATGTCATCTGTGTATAAAAACCATATTCAACCTTGTAGCAAAGGTTGAGATCCACATCACCCGTGGTGATCATTAAGCTCATCAATTGATTATCGATCCTGGGTACCCATACAAAACCTGAATCACACTTCTTCTTTAATTACACCATTAAGAGAATGGTTTTATCTATCCTCTTGGAACAAACATCTCATCATGATTCTCTTTCTCTTTTCTAGGAGAATCTTCTAGCCACAAGCCTTCTATAGTGTGTTTGATTTGTAAATCCTTTTGTTGAACATCCATTGCTTGTTCATCATTCATCATGATTTTTCCTACAAATCAAAATTAGGTACATGATTAGTAATACTTCATAATCATCAAATCATATTGACATGATAACCTATTATGCATACAGATATCATTTACATAGTTATGCAACTATCTTGACCAATACTTTGGCACAACACTTTCCCATATCCTGTATGCATACAGTGGCTATCTAGATGCCTTCCATCTCTACTAGAACATACTATCGAGAGTGTGCACAACTCTCAGCATGTTAGCAAAGAGGTTTCATTCTAGACAAGCAACAATGGAATGTTTGTCCAACTTACCAATCATATTCATATTAGTAGTATACTGTTCAATGTTCTATGAATATTTACACTTAGCATGATACATTATACAAATATGCATACAACCTATTACAGGCAATATCATTTACTATTTTAAATAACAACTCAAATACTTATCTTTTATGTTTGTGTGGTTGCCTCCCGCTTGATCTTCTGTATGTCTTTTGAACTTCTATTCATTATGTACCACTGTGCATGTTCAAGTGTCATCCTCATGATCTCATACACAAACATACACCCATTAGTATGTTCTAAATGTTATCAAAACATTATAGTTCTAAATAATCTTGAGAATGTATAGTCATGATTATAGTTAATAAACATTAGTATTCAAGATTTCAGGGAAGTCTTCTTTTACTCATGCATATCATCAATCAAGATAAAAGACATAATATGCATAATCCCTTGATTACTAACTTTATGAATAAGCGTAACCAATCATACCAAGTATACTTATATAAGGGATCCTAACACAAGGTAAGATTCATGGGAAACATACCTGGATTAGTATACCTACTTAGTTATGTACAACATACCTAAACAATCTCTTCAATGATTTAGAGATCCTGAGCTAGAACCTGCATGTCTCATAGGTTAAGCATAATATAACAAAGTCATACATACCTCGTAAGTAGAACAAATATTATGGATGAGTCTTTGTCTTCATGTTTTCATGGTCATGGAACCTGATTTGTCTTTTGTGATGTACCTGAGCCTTGCTAGCAGACAACATCAACCTTACACAACATCATAATGCATTAGTATAATCATATAGCCCTAATCAATGAATGTCTTTGATCATTCACATGCATTCATACTGTTACTAGGGTGATAAGACAATTCTAACATTAATCAAGATTGTACTAATAAATAATATGAAGACAAACACATCATGAACTTAATCAAGAATTAGATTTCAAGACATACCTGAGCCTCCTTAAGTCATACCTGTCGAGACTTCTTGTAGTCTTCTTATGTAAGGCCTTAGCCTCAACTCCCCCTGAAACTTGATCTGGAGCTTAATTAGGGTTTTCTAGAGAAACCCTAAAAATTCAATCTTTGACTTTCACACTTCTGAATGGATGAAAGAATATGTCTTGCTGAGTTGATCAAACTAGCATACTTCAATTTTGGAATTTCCAAAATTTGACCCCTCAAAATTGCTTTTGAAACTTCTGGATCTTCTGGACAGGATCCCGAACTAGGGTTTGATGAAGCCCACCCTTCTGCCCAAACAAAAGGTTCGATCCAAGGCTCTAAACTCTTATTTTTCTTAGGAGCTTCCAGCCGTGGTTACAGACTTCAAAAATTCCAACTTTTGCTGAAGCCCTAATTTTCCATCTTTCCAATCAAAATCCCGAACTGGGATTTCATCAAGCCCGGTCTTCCACCCAACCAAAAAATTCGATCTTGGTTTCTAAATTTCAATTTTCCTGAGTAGCATTCAGCCATGGACTCCAATTCCAAAAATTCTAACTTTCTCTGAAACCCTAAATTCCGGAAGCCATGAATAAAGGTGCTCCAAAAATAATTCTGTTTTGACAGAAATATGCACCTGATTGTTTCTGCTATAAATCTGAAATTTTTGCTCCACAGGGTCTGAAACCCTTTTTCTGCAGTAGCCTGACCTTTAATCTTTCCATCCTGACAAGTCTGACCACAATTGGGTTTTCTGAGAGAAAGTTATGCCAAGTGTCGCAACGTGACCTATTTATGGGATAAAACAGGAGAGCGAACTTGTACAGCATTCCACGTGTCACTGTTTGAATTACAGCATCTGAAAACTTTTCCTGAGATAGCTCGACCTGTTATCTTTCCATCCTGATAGGTCTGACCTCAATTGGACTCTCTAAGAGAGAGTTATACCAAGTGTCGCAATGTGACCTGTTTATGGGATAAAACAGGAGAGCGCACTTGTACGGTGTGCCACGTGTCACTGGTTCACCTTCGGCCTCTGAAAACGTTTTCTGAGATAGTATAGTCTGTGTACTACCTGTCACTTTTTACTAAATTTCATTTGGAGCTTCCTAGCCCAAGTTATGACCTTTTTTCCAAGGTCACCTGATTTTGACTGAGATCTGGAAGAGGCAGAAACCCTAACTTGTACTGATCATAACTCACAAAGTACAATGAATCTGAGGGTGCCCTTTGGACACAAGGTACCTGGAGATTTAATCTTCGTCCTGTAACAATTTCAGATCCGAAAACTTCTCCAAAACGGATTTATAGAGAAAGTGCTACGATGACTGGTTTTTGCTATGTAAAACCCTAACCTTCAAATTGTCGTAAGTAAAGCAAGTGTCGTTAGTGCCATACCTTGGATTTCTTCAGGTTAGCTCTGATACCATGTTAAAATTCAATATTCTAAGACATAAAATAGCAGCATTACATTCCATTTCACAATAATAGCATATACAGGATCACTGAAGAAACAACAAGCACAGCATAAACACAAGAGACAGAGATTTATCCTGGGAAACCCTCATGGGGTAGAAAACCCAGCAAAGCTTCCTCAATATAGATGACCAGCAATATACAAAGATGAAACCCTGAGACATGATCTCCTCCTCCACAATAGCAGACCTCTTCTCCACAAATGCGCTATCCTCAAGTGAGTGAGTGTGTCAAATGAGGAACACACCTCCTCTATTTATACACTACACTGACATGTATTTTACACAGGTACATGTAGGCTCGTATTTAACCAATGGGTTAAATACCCCACTACAACTAACTGGGCCGACCCCTCTAGGGTGGTCTAATAACCCTTTGACCCACATAACACATAAAGGGCCGACCTCCACTAGGGAAGTCTAATAACCCGAGTTACCACATTCTGACGGAGGAATAAACATCTTCGGATATACAATAAGATCTTTACGGAGGAATGAAACATCTCCGGAATAATAAAGTACAATTATAATATTCTTTGAAGTTACAATATCTCAACAAAGACATCATCTTATCTTATCAATTTATATATCATTTTTATATCTACTGATATGTGGGTTATTTCAGAAATTATGGGTTCAACCCTAATTTATTGAGAATATCCAACTATGGATATTACATTGGTATCAGGCTTGTAGCCACCAATCTAGGACCTTGTCCAAAACTAGGCCGTGGCCCAAAGAAGTAAAAAAGAAAAAAAGAGAAAGAAAGAAAAAGGTAAAAGTAAAAGAAAATAAAAAGAAGAAAAGAAAATATAATATAGAAATAAAAAAAAAAGTGAGAAGAAGAAAAAAGGAAAAAAAAAAAGTAAAAGTAAAGTTTAGGAGTAGAAGTAAAAAGTAAAAGTAAGAAGTAAAACCGCACATGGTTTTAAGGTGCATATGGTTTTGCGAGAAGTGGGTTTGGTTTTATTCCCTAACAACAAACCAAAAGTGAGATTTGAACCTAGGTGGGGAAGGTAACAACCATTCCTCCCAACCACCCAATCTACACCATTTTACATATATTAAGGGGAAAATAATATTAGAAGAAGAATCATATTGGATATTGTTTATTATAAAAAAGAAGGAGATATTGAATAAATTTCAAAGAAAAATCAAGAATATGGGTTTTAATGTTGAAAAGAAGGGAAGGTTTCTTAACACCTCATTGATGAGTGTCTCAATACTATTTAGAGTTAAAGGGACACTTGCAGGGAAGGATGTCACCATTTCTATTGCCCCTAGTGAAATAAATAATTATATTAGTGCTGAATTTGCTAACCATTTAGTGATTCCTGAATCAAAAATAAGTGAAAGGCTCGACTTTTGGGACAAAAGGAATTTCAAATAAGTGGATTAGAATTGAATGATGGATATTATATGGTCATATCTCAATTCACTATTAGTTCCTTATGGAGTTCTGATGGTGACATAGTTTTGGGGTTACCTTGGATTAAAACATTGGGGACCTTCATTTTAAATGCTAAAAAGAAATTTATTACTTTTTCCTATAAGCAAAAGAGAATCACATTTCAAGATATTACAATAAAGTCAGATTTAGAAGCTCCAACATCTGAAGACTTCAAGGATATATCAAAGCTGATTTCACAGGGTAATCAGAAGTCGGATCAAAAGATGTAGTCAGAATTCGACAAAATCGTCAAAGATAAAGAAGAAGAGATATCTTGTTTAAGAGATCATAATCAGAAATTGCTTCTTCAAATAAAAAAGACGAAGGATACAACACAACAGAATCAAAAGCTAGAAGAGGAGAATCAAGATCTTCAGAAGAAACTATTAGAAAACATTGACGAAAATTGTCACCTCAAGAAGCACAAACAAGATCTAATGGATCAAATTCAAAAGCTTAAAGATGATAAGAAAGCGCAAGAAGAAATGACCCGAAATCTTAAAAAAGGAAAAGAATCGTTAGACAATAAGTTGGAGAAAATTCAGAAGAGGATATCAAAGCCCTTGGACTCAAAAATCTATGTTGAGAAAAAAGAAGGAAATACAAATTCAGTCCTTGTCACAGTTCAGAAAGAAGACAATCTTGTAAAAAAACAAACAACAATAACTCCCTATCGACACCCCAACCATATAAACCAGTATCCTAAAAAGTGGGAATTGTTGAAAGATAATGGTACAAATGTGCTCAAAGCACCTGACAACAGATCAATAGAGAATCCCAACAGTCGGAAACAAATCAATTTTGGCTGGATTGATCCGTCAACATATCTGAAGTTATGTTCTACACTTAGAAGTTCGTACCAACATGTTTCGTCAGCTACGACGTCACAAGGAATGGTGCGACAACATTATAAGGCTTTGAGGACAAAGCCTTTCTAAGAGAGAGGCAATGTTATGAATAAAATAATAATAAAATAAACATCAACATATATATATATATATATATATATATATATATATATATATAAATAATAATAATAATAACAACAAACAAAAATAATATAATAATATAATTAATTAGTGAAATGGTGTAACTCTTTATGAAGAGTTGCATTAAACATCTTTTAAACAATTATAAATACGGGAAAGTCTATCTTGTAAAAGACATCATCTTATCTTATCAATTTATATATCATTTTTATATCTACGGATATGTGGGTTATTTCAGAAATTATGGGTTCAACCCTAGCTTATTGAGAATATCCAACTAAGAAAACTGCAGTGACCGACACCTCTGACGGTTTGCATTTCCGCACAAATTTCCTTGCCAACAGCTAGACTATGAAGCACGTGGCCTGATCCTTGATCCCAATTGTGACATATCCACAACTTCCCTTCTGCAAGCAGAACTCTTCTTTCATGCACTTTGCGAGCTCCTTATCTTTCGTTTCCCCAAGAACTCTGCTGCGGGATCAACACCTCGCTTACTGAGATGTGTGATTCTATGAATGAGGTTGATGTTGATATCAATCCTTCGTTCTAACCATTGATAGCCCTAGTGAGTGCACGATAACCAAGTGCACACCACTGCAGTGAGCTCACGACTTCGCTCAAAGTGCGGAATGCGGAGAAGGTTAAGAAACCCTAATGGTATTATCATGGTGAGCCAAGGCTACACATGCATAGTAGACTGTTGTGTGCACTCATCAATATTTCAACACATGTATTGGTCAGGTTGAAACTGGAGAAACTTTGGCTACTATGGTCCCTTCTCTTCTAGCATATCATGATCTACGAATTTGCAATCCGGGATATTTCCAAGCAAATTCTCATGGATGTGCACATGGCTCGATATTAGTGGCAGTGGAATCTCATACTGAGAATTTCTCACGAGCTTAATAGGTGGTGCATCCTTTCTTTGCGGAGGGATGTATTCGGACATGAGATGGATTGGCCTGTCCTGAGGCGGTTCCTGCGGAGGTTGTTTCTTCATACTTCTTTCCTTCAGCGTTTCTAGTTCTTTGTCCGGTCCCTTATCTTTCTGCTGAGCTTCTACTTTGTGGCACGGTGAGCTTCTTGATGAGGCACCTTTCTCTGGAACAGATTTCTTCGAGGGTGTTCTCATTAATCCCTCGATTCCATTCTGCTCAAAGTCTCTCACTACCTTGTCTAGAGTCAACTGCTCAGACATTCACGTGCAAGTCACTCGTGCTCTTGCTGGTAAAACTTAGAATTTACTTGTGGTAAAAATGAAAAATCACAGTAAACCAACAAGTATGTGCTTAGCGCTATTTATAGGCACAACTAACCTTGAGGCGCACCCACAAACGACTATGTAGGCATTAAATGCCATATCCATTGGCCAAATATCACTGAGATATGGGTCCTTTCCTTCAATGAATGTACCCAAACGACCATTTTTGCCTTAAATGCGGAAACCGTCGATTCCCGAAAACACTGTATAACGGCTAATTTTCTGACCAACATTTTAATGGCTAGTTTTCCTTGACTTCGCTAGCGGTCATGTCAAGTGCGAGGTTCACTGTGCATTCTCTTTTGCTAACTTTTAACTTCACAGTGTGAACCCTCTCTTACTTCGCAACTCAACTTACTATGTGTGCTTTGCAACACATATTCCTTTTGAATGAAAACTTTGCATCTAACCAAAATTGTGTATAGATTCTTTATTCTTTACTTATTAGTGTCCAATTTCAACTACACATGACACTTAGAAACTTATTTTGGTGCTTAACTGATGACTAGAGGGGTAGGACTATCCTTGCAAGGCTTTAGTCTACTCCCATTCACAAGTCCTTTTAAATTTTCTCCAGCTAGCATGGCTAACTAAACTGCGCCACCGCTAGTAATATGCTTAATAGTATATGGTCCCATCCAGTGCATTTTAAATTTTCCAGGAAATTTCATGAAATTGCTATCATAGAGGAGGACAAGGTCTCCTACCTGGAAGGATTTGTACTTGATGTTCTTATCATGCCATGCTTTTTCTCTGTCTTTCTGCACTTGTTGGTGAAAACCTGCAATGAATCAATCTTCTTCCAACCCAACTAAGTGAAGTAGCCTCTCTTCCATTGTCTCTTCATCAACCATGTCTGTGAATGATGCAATTCTCAAGCTTGGTAGTATGTATTCCATGGGCATGATAACTTCCTATCCATATGCTAGTCTGAAAGGTGTGTGGGATGTCAACTTCTTACAAGTTGTTCTATATGCCCATAACACCGCTGGTATTCGCAGATCCCAAACATCCCTATTTGTATTGCATAACTTAGTCAATGCAATTTTCAGTACTTTGTTAAATGCTTCAACAGTTCCATTCACTTGTGGATGATATGGTGTTCTCTTCTGATGGTAGATATGAAATTCGTCGATCAGAGCTTTAATAGTTCTGTTCAAGAAGTGCGTTTCTTGATCGCTCATTAGGATTCTTGGGCACCCAAACCTTGTCAGGATGTTCTCAAAGATGATCGCGTGGCAGTAACTGCGCTATAGTCCTTCACTGGTTTTGCTTCTTCCCATCTGGTGAGATACTCTGTAGCTGTGATAATATATCTCGAACTAGTTCACTTTCCTAGTGGGTTAATAGGTCCCACAAAATCAATATCCCATTTATCAAATGCTTGAAAGTTCAGTTGTGGCATCAATGGCATCTCATCTCTACGAGATGGCTTCCCTGTCCTTTGGAAAACATTGCAACTTTGGCAATATTCCTTTGAATCCTTGTGTAATGTAGGCCACCATAGTCCTGCTCTTAAAAAAAATTCTGCAATAGCTCTTCCTGTGTAGTGTCCTCCAGATACTCCTGAGTGTGCTTAAACAAGTATCATAGATTTATCATGTTCCATCACACATCTTCCCAATACTTCATCAGGTCCTAACTTGTATAATTGGCCTGCAATTATGGTAAAGTCAGCTACTCTTACAACTAATTGCTTCTTCTTCTGCATAGTTAACTCTACAGGTTCTAGACCTGTAGTAAGTAAGTCTACAATGTCTTTATAATAGTCATATGCTATGTGAATAACAAACAACTGCGCATCTGGTAAACTGTCTTCCAAGTTACTAGATTCTTCGCCTGACTCAATTCTGGAAAGATGGTCAAGTCCTGAATTCAATCTTCCTGGCTTAATAATGATTTCAAAATCATACTCCTAAAATAGTAATAGCCATATTCATATTCTTCCCCCTAATACTGGTTTATTGACCAAGTACTTCAAAGCTGAATGGTCAGTAACATGCTGAAATGCAAACCTAGCAGATAGTGTCTGAACTTCTGCAATGCATATACCATAACTAGGCCTTCTCGTTCTGTCGTGGTATAGTTCTTTTTTGCCGAAGATAACTTTCTGCTTGAAAATGCAATGGGGTGATAAATATCTCCCTCGCATGGCTGAGATAGTACAATGCCCAGTGCTATAGATGAAGCATCTGCATGCACATGGAATGGCTTACTCCATTCTGGAAAGACTAGAATAGGAGCAGTAACCATTCTCTCTTTTAATGTATCCAATCCTTTCTGGCAGTCTTCATTCCAAATATATTGCTCTTCTTTCTTCATTAATTTCTCCATAGGAGCAGTTATCTGTGCATATCCCTTTATGAACTTCCTATAATATCCTGTATGTCCCAGTGTAGTGCGTAGATGTTTCATTGAGTTAGGAGCTGGTAGGTTCACAATAACTGCGATGTTTGCTGGATCAACCATCAGTCCTTGCTTACATACGATGTGTCCCAGTAGGATTCCATAAGGAACACAAAAGATGCTTTTCTTTATATTCAAGGAAATCTGATGTTGTCTACACTTTTCTAACATCATTCTTAAGTTTGCATAATGGTTCTTCAGTGAGCCACATACTGTCCAATCATCAAAATACACTTCTAAGAATTTATGGATAAAATCTTTAAATGCAGCAAAAACTACTTTGGCAAAGATAGCAGGTGCATTTTTCAAACCAAAGGGCATAACTATGTACTGATATGATCCCCATTCAGTAGCAAATGTTGTCTTATTCCTATCTTCTATATAAATTCTGATCTGATGATATCCAGAGAATCCATCAATGAATGAGTATACTTTGTTTCCTCCAACATTATCTAGCACTTAATCTGTAAATGGAGTAGAAAATGGATCATGCAACGACACATCATTCAACTTTTTGAGATCTACGCATATCCTAATTTTTCCTTTAGCTTTCTTATCCTAGATAACCATGGGAATTACCCATTTCGATTCTTCTACTGGCTCAATAATTCCTGCGTCAAGCATATTATCAAGCTCCACTTTTACTCTTTCTTTATATTTGGGATTCAGTCTGTAGGGTCTTTGCTTGATAGGCTTCGCTGTTGATGTATATGTAACTTCGGAATGTATTTCATCTGTGTATTTTATATATATTTATTGTACCCTTATAAGAGATGTGTTATTCCTCTATAAGGAAGTGTCGTCATGTGGATTGACAAGTGTCGCAAGTGTGTGTACTTGCCGATGGGTTATTAGACCACCATGTGGGGTCGGCCCTGAATTATATATAATATAATGTGGATGTATCTAGATAGACAAGTCGTCCCCATAAGGTCATTGGGAAAAAATGTTAGTATAAATAAATATCGGAGATCTCTATTTTACTCACTCGAAAAAAGTAACTCACTCTCTCTTGAAAAGTGGTGCACTAGTGAGGAGGAGGATCATCTGCTATCAGGAGACTATCTCAGTGTTATTTGGTTGTACTTTGGTTGAGCCATTTCTCTCTCTATCTCTGAGGAAGTTGTGGGGTTTTTCACCTTAGGGTTTTCCCAACGGAAACTCTGTGTCTCTTGTCTTTATGCTTTTGATTCTTGTGATGCTTGTCATATTGTGATTGTCATGCATTGATATACTGTAGATGTTATTCTCTCAGCAAAGATCCTAGAGTAGTGTGAATTAATGCTCAAAATTTAACATTCGCATCTGGCTTGAGAGGTATTTTCATAACTCCCAAGTCACCTATTATTCATTTCATTTCAGAAAACTTGGTAGGAAATAAGTCTTGATATTCGCGCAGTAAGTCTTCTATCTGTCCTACTATTTCTTCATCCCAGTAGTCTCCTATAGAAGCAAACTTAAATTCCTTCTCGATACCAATATTGATCTTTCTAGTCTTCACATGACTACTGAGTTCTGGAATTTCTAAGTCAGGTCCCTCAACTTCGCGTATTCCTTCAGACTCTAGTATGTTTACATTGCATGGATCTTCATCTTTGTCTCCATCTAATGCGACGTTATAATATCCCAGGGCATGTTCTGATTGTTTTTCCCATTCTGGTTGTTCAAATATTGGCAATGGGGTATCCTCGAATACCTTCTTTTTAATAATCTGTAGATCTTTGTTAGAAAAACAGGATCGCAGAGCAATAACAATAAATAGAAATGCAAATATAATCACACAGACATTACAAGAGAGACACAAATATATCGTGGTTCACCCCAACTTAGGCTACGTCCACACTGAATTTTCCAGTCCTTATTATTATTACCGTCCAGCAAAGTGAAGGGATACAACCTGCAGCATAGCCGCTGCACTTCCTCTTCATTGTCTCATAGTCTCTCTCCTGATATTAGAGATCTTTACAATGCATGAAACCTAATACATCTTGCACTAGCCATATTACAATGTCTTTCTTTTCTAGGGCAAATACAATGGGAAAATACCACGGGATACCCAAAACTATGGGCCCGCAAAACAGCTGTTATACCTCCATATTTCACAATGTCGCATCGTCACCATAAAAATAGTTGACGACACTTCCCCTACTGCTTAAAACACCCAGAAGAGAAAAATGATGAATGATCCTTGAAGACAAACCTGTCCTATCAAGAATAAACCCAGCTGAGACTTCATATACCAACACTACCGCGCCTTGCTCAAGCTTAAGGGAGCGGTAGTCCCCACTATTGCGCTATGCTTCTTCTCTGCCACGCGGTACTACCGCGCTATGCTCAGTTGAAGGGGCGTGGTACTCCTTTTTTTAGCCTTTTTTCCATGACTTGTGGAATCTTGATCTTCGAGAAATTTTTGAGGATTGGTATCCCTGATTTGATCCTATCTCACTTTCTCATATTAGTGGGCCTAATCCACTAAAGACTCCCAAGATCCATCCTTCCCTCTTGTTGGTTAACCCTACTACACACTATAAGAGAGAGGCCTTCCATGAGCAAAAGGGAGGACTCTTGGAGACATCAAAGCTATGATCTTGAATCTTTGTGGAGATAGCTAGAGGAGAAAGCACTTGGAGTTGGGAGTTGGCTTGGACATTAAGCAACCATTGTAAGTGACTTCAAGTTGGTAATAAAACATACCTTGTCTTGTTTCCCAAATCATGTATGTTGATCTTATTTCAATCATATGATTTGTTTCTGCTATAGATTTAGATTCTAACTCATATTTCAAGTTGCTAGAGGATCGTATATGCTTGTATTTTGGTTTCATTCTGACAGGTTCATTCGCGAGGACTTGGAGATTGGAGCAACCACTAGGACGAGCAATTGAATCGGAGGTTAGTTAGATCTCTTCTGTTTCTTCAGCAATATAATATTGAGATGTTTGTTTAGATCTAGGAATTCAAGGTAGCATTTGTTATCTTTTTGTCTTAGTTTAGAGTCAGTTAAGTCTACTTTAACCTAAGAGAGTTTCTACCTATCTGTAGGGAGAAATTTCTACAACAAAAACTGGTGACTCTGCTGGTTTGAACCCCATTTGATTGATTTATCTCACTTTCAGTCATTTTTTAGTGTAATTCTTCTTTCTCTTCAAACCAGTACTGAATTTTGGTCTCTTTGACCTTTATTCACCCTTTCTCTCTACATCTTCTCTCCCTCTATGATCATTGAGTCCTCTGGGTCTGCAGCAACCCTGAAAAATTCAAATTCTTTTTCAAAAGTTGCATTTTTTCCAACCTTAGCAACAGTACCGCGCCCCCATTATTGTCTATAGCGCAGTAGTACCACGTACCCAACACTCTTAGCAGAGCAGTAGTGTACTAGTACTGCATTTTAGTCAGCTTTGCCCATGCGGTAGTGTCTGCATTTTTTCAATTTTTCTTTCCTGTTTGGTTTCCTGAGTCATTTTTTGATTTTCTCTGCTTTAGTTTGGTGTTTTCTGTTGCTTACCACTATCCTGTCCATTGCATAGTCTTTGTGGTTTGTTTATTTCTCACTGTGAGCTTGATTATTTTATGAGTTAGTGGCATTATTTATATATTGGGTCACCCCTTCAGTTTGATTGCATCGGCTTGATCCTCTTATCACAACCAAACTATTACTACTGTCCTTTTTTACTGGATTGTGTATCTTTCATAATCACATTGTTCTTATAAATATCATCTTTTTCATTATTATCATTAAAATCTATATTGGAAATTGTTATTGGAGAACATTTGTGTTGTTTGGATTGAAATGATCTAGCAGTATTATGGTGCATTAGGAAGTGAACCATTCAATTTGCCACATAAATTCTCATTTTGAAGCATTATAATTATAGATCAGTGAATTTGAAAGAAGTGTTTATTTCAGTTTGGCTTTACCTAGAAAAAGAAAACAAAAAGTTTGTTTCGAAGTGGTTTTTCATTGATTGATTGTGAAAGTTTCATGCATTTATGATCGAAGAACTCTCTCTCTTCCATAGCTAGTTTTCATCGAATACAAGGCTTATTTCGATTCATTCTCACTTGCATGGTTTGGGTCATCACAACACCACCAAGTTTCACGTCCATTTACCCGATTGAGTAATACAACCACTAAAATTAATCTCCCTAAATAAACCAACATTAACCTCACTTGAGGAAATCAAAAGAATTTGGTAGTTAGGTAGGACACCGGGGATAGGCATCCAAATAATTCCCCTTTGTCATCTTCATCTGAGACATAGTCGTTGTCCTCTAGGGAACTAAAATTCTCTAGTATTTATTGACATGGTCATACACCAGTTTGTGGAGGGGCCTCCTGACTGTTTTAAACTTTCAGGGGTTAAACCACCACGAGATCGAGAACCGGACGGACTCTATGGAATGCCGCACTCCACTTAGCCCTAAGGCAACATCGATCATTGTCTTCCTTCTGTTATATGGCCACCATACTAATAATGCAAGGGTGATAAGGCAGAAGCGCCGAAAACCTTTTCCAATGTGTCATGAATGAGGTAGCTTAGTAACTTTTCTACTAGGTCTCTTTTACCCAGGATCCCTTTCGGTAGAGGGATATCCTTCCATTATTGGTCTCTCATGTTGTATTGTTCGACTTGGATTTCATCACCTTGCAAAGGATACAACTTGTTGAGGTCTCCAGCTCTTAGTTAGGAAGTTTGCTTGTTATCTTATCTTAATAGAGGGTCATTTTTTCTTTTTAGTGACTGCTTATTGGCATTCTGGCCATTGTTCTTCTCAGCTCGCTTACTGGGGTGCCGGTCTTAGTATAGATTTTAGAGCTTGCTTTTTTGGCCTGCGAGCCTTGCTTTTTCTAACTCCCCTTTTGCACACTCGGCTGCATTAGGGTTTTTGAGTTCTTTGTTACGAGACTACCCCCGGATTCTGTATTCCTACCATTATGTCAGAACCACCATGGATATCACGAAGAGTACAGGGCCGAAGCCCTCCACCACCACCACCTCCATGGACCTCTGGTCCACCTGCATCATGTATTCCCGCCCCTTCTGGTCGTGGTGCCGGTCGAGGGAACATTCCACCGCCGATACGAACTACATCTTCAGTTCTGCCTGTAACTGTTACTCACAGCACGGTCTCAGAACCTCTTGCAGTTTCTGCAACCATTAGTACATCTGAGACTCCCATTGTCACTTCACCCACTATTATTCTAGATATATTTGCCACAGTGGACAGCACTACAGTGGCTGAAACTAGTACTGCCCAAGATACTAGACCAGAGGCCATCATCCTCCCCGATGTCAGCACCACCCTCCCACTAGAGGCTTTCTACGATGTTACTGAAGGATCTGTTGGCACCATTGAAGCATCTAACCAATATTTATCCAAATTGATTCCAGTCCCAAGCAGATACGTCAAAGTTATTGAAGAAACCCAACTTCCTGATACACCTTTCAAACCTGACTATGGATTTATCACTTCCCAGGAGGAACCTCCGCCTGTTACCACTGCGCCACCCAGTATTCATCCACAGGAAACCAGTTCTTCCAGCAACACATCTCATACAATATCCCTCCCCAACCTCCCTTCGGGACATGAGATCATGGCCTCCATTCAGTCTAGTATGGTTAGTCTAGCTAACTCCTCGTTAGCATCAACACAGTTTAAACTTGATACAAAGCAAATGCTCTCGACGGCTTCTAGATACCACCTTGCTTCCCGTCCTCCCGACTATCGGGCTCCCAACGTTCCATCTAGCACAGAGTTTCATCATTCCTATGCAGACAGCTACGGACCTTCAGACGTTATTATACCTCTGTTCCCACCGGACCCCGAAAACCCTTTGTAGGATACGAACCCAGACCCAGTCTTCAATGGTCGTCCTATTGTTGAAGACACTATGGACGAAACCCCCGACACCCTTAGTTAAATTCCCCACATTTACTACCATCACCTATGTTTGGCGCACATTCTATGAGGGATAACCCAATTTTTTCTCCATCCCGCCCGTCACATATGGAAGACCCCCTCCACAAATCGAAACCTTTGGCATCGTTGGCCAATCGACACTATCTTACCTTGCTAGTGTCAGAAGAACACCAATTCATACCGCTAGATCATCCATATTGACCGAAGGTTCACCTTTGGCCACTATCTACACCATTTCAGGAGGTGGACAACCGACTGTTGCGACCCTTAATCCCAACAACCAACCCCCTCTTGGCGGGCCATCAACCCAACCTACTGGAGGACAATCCTTTGTTGGAAACCTTGCTCCTAGTCACCAACTTCCTCCCATCAGGCCATCAACCCAACCTACTGGAGGACAACCCTTTGTTGGGAACCCCGTTCCTAGTCAACAACCTCCTCCTATAGGGCCATCCAACCCATCTACTGGAGGGAAACCCATCGGAACCATCCAACAGCCCTCCTAACCAACAACATCTGCTCAGTATGGTATGTACAACACACTTGGAAACGGACAACCTTATACTGGTTTCCCAACTGGGCCTCATCTTCAACATCCTTCGTCAGGCATGCTTCCTTCTTGGGGATCTCAAATCCCACAGAGCGGGGGGTACTCATTGTTTGGAAACTGGAACCAAGCTGGGGGGCAATCTCAAATTCCCCCCAACTTGAATTCCGGCCTCCCCTATCCTTCGGCTGCAAAAATTCCATGGAACCCATCCCTTCAATTCCCACCTCTTCATCAAGGTGGAACCCATATTCCATGGACTCCACTGTTACAGCCACCCCCTAACCCTGCTACGGGAAATCCTCCACTTACTCAAAGTAGTGGTAACATTCCTGGGATACAACAACTCCAAGAAACCTTTCTCCAACAAGGAGCAACAACCATTCTTGGGACACAACAACCCCAGGGTACCATACCTACCATCCCCACTCAGCAGAACATCCAACAACCGGTTATTACAGTGATTCCTAGTCAGGTAATGACTTCCAACACACAACTGCTTAACTAGATGGCCTACTACCCCCAGAACTTCTAGCAGTACCCTGTGGGAAACACATATGGGTATAACACGCAACAATATGCTATGCAAGGCCCCCCAGGTTTCCCTGCACCGTATGGTTACTACTCATACCCGCAGACCAACCGTCAACTTCCCTTTTTGGCCACACTAGATTTACCTGATTTGTCGAGGCTCATTAATGATCCTATATGGCATGAACCTCACTGGCCACCCATTCCAGCCAAACTTCCATCGGACATTCCTAAGTTCGATGCTAAGCTTGGGGAAGACCCCAAGAACCACGTGATGACCTTCCATCTTTGGTGTTCATCCAACTCATTAATGGATGATTCCATTCGACTACGGCTCTTCCAATGTACACTTACCGTCACAACAACAAAATGGTACATCGAGCTGCCACAACACTCTTTCCACGATTTTAACACCTTGGCTATGTAGTTTCTGACCCATTTCCAGGTCCCCATTCGGTACGAGACTGGAACAGAACTGTTAACCTCATTGCGTCAAACCACTTCTACGCACATTTCAGATCACATCCATGACTAGCGTTGACGCCATAGGCTAATCAAGGCACCCATTCCAGATCATCTACTCACTGATTGGTTTACAAAGTCATTCTTGCCTCCCATAGCCAGGGATATCGCTATGCGCGGGTCGATCACGGAGGAACAAGCCATCTCGGCAGCCCAGTACATGGATTTGGTATATACCCAATCCGGCACTTTACACGAACTTCTTACCCATGCCACCCACGTTACCACTGATCCAACGAAACCTGCCACTGAACCCCCCATTGATGGTATTGTCGGTTTAGTCAAGGCCCATCCTGCCACCAACTCGATGGGGCAAGAAGCTTCTGCTTCCCCCGCTCTATCTCAGGCTACTCCAAAAGCTTCTACTTCTCATGTTGTCTCCTCCGAAGTGAACGTAGTTCAATCTACATCACAACCATCCAGAGGAAAGAAGAAGAAAAATCGTGGAAAGTCCAAGAAGACTTCTAACTAGCATGAGAACCCCAAGCCACAACCCACCCACAATGACCCGAAACCACGTCGGAAGGCTAAGTTTCCCTACCTCATTTGTCAAGATGATCACTATACACGTGAGTGTCCCTACAAGGATGAAGTCAACAAATTCATTAAAGGATCCTCTCTTCCGGCAGTGTTATCTGACCCTTTCCCTCAGCAGCAACAGCAAATGGTTTCCCAAGAAACCCCACAAGGGGGAAACCACCCAACTCGTGGAGAGACGTCCGCAAATCGCGAAATCCTGATGACGAGTAATGAGGAGATTCACATAACCACTCGTTCAAAGACATATGAGAACCCCCCAAGTTCAAACAAATAGTTAGAGACAACCAAAGGCAAGTCTCCTATCGAAGATCCATCTCCTACTCCTCCCCCTAACGGCCATCTCCATATCGAGAGACCGCTTATGGACAAAGTGCTATGCCCACCCAAGGGCACCATACGAAATGTGAAATTTAATCCTAATGCGCGAGCTGCCCAGAATTACAACATTGTTGAGGATTTAGCTCAAGCACCTTGCACCATGTCGACTCTAGAGGTTCTTCAACACTGCCCTACGCAGCGTAGAACCTTACTTTCAGCACTGGGGGCAGTGGACCCAGATACTTCAAACACTATTATGTTTAACTTGGAGTATGTCAAACCTCAGCTTTCCCACTAGTTAGCCTTCCAGGTTCATACAAAAATCCATGGAAATAGCATCCATCACACTATCTTAAATGAAGGTGCCTCCACGTCGATTATGTCTTTGAATTGTTGGAGAGCCTTAGGCTCACCCGAAGTCACGACGTCTCCCACTACTCTTAGGGCATTTGACAGACACGGTTTTCAACCTTATGGACTCATTCCTGCAATTAGTGTTGAACTGGGGGGAAAAACAGTATCTGCACACATCGAAGTTGTAGATGCGCCATTAGATTACAATCTTCTACTTGGTCGGAACTGGTTTTACGCCATGACCGCCATAGCATCTACTGTCTTTCGGATCGTACAATTTCCTCATGAAGGGAAAATTGTCACCATAGATCAACTTGTTTACTGTATCCCAGACTCTCATCCGAACTCCGCCAACATCGTCCCGTTATTGGATCAACCTCAGTACCGGTTCCAAGACGTTGGCATTGGTCTTATGAAGGATTCTTCCCTTATTGGAGTTTTCCCAGAGCTGGGGTCCCACATTCAACCAGTCAACATGATATCATTGAATGTCACCCCTTCCAATGATTCTTGGGTGATCCTGAGTCCCGCTAAGATTGAAAACTACGGCAACTCCATGCCATTAAATGGAAACCTTGTAGGTTATGAAGCGATCCAGTCAGCCACTGATTGGGTCGATTGTTCTACCCATCACACCATAGCACAGCTCTCATCTGAGACTCATTCATCCCCACCACTTATCGATCCTCTCACATTGATTTTTCCCACTGACGAATCAATTATGGAGGTTATGTGCGGTGATGAACCACCATGAGGATATTTCCATCATCGATATTCATTCCCCACCATTCAGATGATTGAGCCCGATACAAAATCCAGCACTTCACTTGGAATGGTTCAAACCAAGTTTCCCACTTCCCTCGATGAAGTATTTTCCGAAGGAAACTTGGCCAACCTTATGGAAACCACTCCCATTGACATTTCAGTGAAGCCTGGTGTCGTGGAAAACATTCATATTTGCAAGACATGCACTCCCCTCGAAATGGAGTTCTACACTGCCTACTTTAAAACCTTTCGCGATGTTTTTGCTTGGAGTTATGAAGAGATGCCAGGAATAGACCCCTTGATTGTGGTCCATGATATTCCAACCTTTCCTGGCGCTCGACCTATCCGGCAAAAACTCCGACCCGTCCACCCTCGTAAGGCAGCCGCTATCAAAGCAGAAGTTGAAAAACTTTTGTGTGCTGGTTTTATCTATCCTGTCCCACTGACAAAATGGGTATCTAACATTGTTCCTGTAGCCAAGAAATAGGGAACGATTAGAGTCTGTGTCGATTACCGCGACTTGAACAAAGCTTGTCCAAAGGACAACTACCCAACTCCGTTCATCGACCAGATCATCGATAACTACACCGGGAGTGTCATCTTTTCATTCATGGATGGCTTTTCCGGCTATAATCAGATCGATATCCTCCCAGCCGACCAGCATAAAACAACCTTCATCTGCCATGGGGAATTTTTGCATATCGAAAGTTACCTTTTGGCCTAAAAAATGTTGGGGAAACTTTCCAACGGGTGATGTCGTACGCATTTCACGATATCAAACATATTGTAGAACCATATCTTGATGACCTTCCCGCTCATTCTCAGACCCGGGAAGACCATCCTGATCACTTAGGTGCCATTTTTGAAAGGTGTCGTCACTACAATATTCGTTTGAATCCACATAAGTGCATATTTTGCATTGAAGCCAGAAAACTTTTGGGATTCAAAGTCTCCAAAAGCGGTATACGCTTAGATCCTGCTGTTGACACCAGATCTGAAAGAACCTAGAGTTTTGCTAAAATGACCTAAGAAAGAAGAAATCATCACAAAAGGGTTGAAATAAAGATTTTTATATGGAAAAATATATTATAAAAACCCATATTTATAAAGTCCGCCAGCAAATTTATGGAAAGGGTTAAACTTCAGCCGGGTTCCTACGGCGGAGATATTATGGATCAAGATCTACGGTTAATATCAATCCCGCGTCGCCAAAGTAATCGTCAGCAAACGATGGAAGGTGGTAGCGGACATAATACCACCAAGGCACGTGTCCAACATCTGTTCATCCGCGCATGTGATGGAGTGGTATTGGAAACCACTATAGAGCCACGCGGAACCACCCAGCACGGAAAGATGGAAGGGTACCTTACGTGGCAAGGTGGGTCCTAGCACGTGGCAAACAGGGATAGCTTGGTAGGGCCATGGCGCGTGGCATTATACTTTATAATGATCGGAGGGCTGATACACATCTCAATCAAATCGACGGCCAATATTTCATCCGCCACCAGGAACATGCACACGGAGTATAAAGGAAAGCGGTCGCGGTAAATAAACCGCCTTAACAGGTGTCAGCAGATGGTGTATCCGCGCGGGTAGCAAACCGGAAAAGGAAACCACCTTTCCGATCGTGGATACCGCCGGTGCAATAAAGAAGGACAAGATCTGACGGTTCAAAGATCAATGGTTCAAAGATCAATGGTTGGAGATGACCCACGTTTATAAAGGTGCAAGGAGGTTATTCTAAAAAGGCTTATATAAAAAAGAAAAGGCTCCACATAACGGCATTTTGTATGTGTCGTTATCCTGGAGAGCTCCGAAGACTGGTGGAAGCCGACGATTGCGACAGAAGGCGAAAAGCAAGCACTTACAGGTAGGGTCTGGTGACCTGTCACTCTCTTTAAACGGAATTTTGTTTAAAAGAAGCATTTAGATGGAGACTGTACAAGATATAGACGTTTTTAGGTCAAAAGATGCCCTAGAAGACAGAGATGGAGATGTTTTCGATACCCTTATTAGGTTCCCGGTCTCTGATGTAAAAATTAAGTTGTCTGAGCTATTAAAAGAGGGTATAGACCCGCATAGAGTTCACCAGTCATCTCTGATAGCTTTTTGCCCTGACCAATTTCCTGTTTTCCCAGAATTCGTCTCCTGGTGTGCTGAAAATTATTCACGGGAAGAAAGAGTTGTTTTAAACAGTCAGAAAACTAGAGCCATTTGCAAAATTGAGCCAGCCGAAGTGATTAGAGCCCTGGAAATAGATTTGCCCCAAACCCTCGACCCTGAGGTTTTTTCTGAGGTGTCGATTATTGAAAATTTTCACCACGCTTCTCAGAGTGATAGGGAAGTGTTTTTGTCGACGTGTCTCAGACCAGAGACTAGCCTTTCTGAACTTCCTTATCCTTTAGATATCAACCTTTTTAATGAAAATACCCAGTTGGTTTTGACACTGTTGGCCGTAGTTTTAGGGTTAGATACGGATTTGTATATAACTGAGTTTCAATTGAGTTTATTGTACAGAATAAGTATAGTCCAGTCGGGAATTGACGAAAGTCAAATTCCCCGACTAAATTTTGAAGCCTTCATAACCGAAAGGATGCATGACCAGATGGTCAATTTTTCCACGCACAGACATTTCAGGTTTCAAGCCTTTTTAATGAGAATGATTATGGTATCCAGCCAGGAAGAATTACAGTTCCCAGAAATTGTTTTCGCAACTCCATTGGAAAACAATATTTTCAATTTCATCAATTACATGCTCTCGACGATCTTTAAGATGATTTTCGGAAAAAATCTGCCTAGGGTGTTGCCGGAAATGCAGGTATCAATGCAACTGAATACAGAGTATGCTACAGGAGACTGGTTTTTATCAAAAGATAGTACAGTGGTCAGATTGTATGGATTCAAGCATAAACCCTATGTGCTACCAGCATTCCTCACCTTGAGGATTTTTGCCTTAGAGTTTTTAAGACAGAAATTGATTGTAGAAGATAACAATTTTTTAGTCTACAGACAAGCGACGGACATTAAATACCCTTTTACATTAGGTTCGTTTACAATAAAGAATAAGAAAGCTGCTGTATATATAGAGAAATTGTTAAAAGACATGAATTTTGAGACAGATGCAGCTATGGAATATGACCCATTCAATATCATATCCAAAAGAAGAATTGAGCATCGTATTAAGGCTCTGAATCATCAAACTGTTGAAGGGATGGCAGACAGAGCCAACTGGCTCGAGTACAAAGAGGAAATTATTCCAGACAAGTCCGACAAAGAAATGTCATTGGAAGAAGCAACGGCGGAAACAGAAAATGAAATAAATACTGCATTAGTGGGGTCCAAGAGACCTATACAGGACATTATGATCGTCGATGATGAAGAGACAGAAAAAGGAAAACAATTGAAAACTGACAAGTCACAGGAATTGACAATCATTTCAGAAGAAGCAAAAGCGACAGAAAATGAAATACCAGAGGTTATAGTGAAGGAATACAATATTGAAGAGAACCCTGTAGGGGATGATGTAAATAGACCCAAAAATTTCATGGACGTATTTAATGAACATAGTAAAAACAAACAGGAATCCGCGAAACAAACAAGTCTATTGTTCCCAAAGGTCAGGAATATATCAAATAATGAAGTAAGCTTATTCACCAGCAGGAACATTAAAGAAAATTCTTTAAAATTTTCAGTTGTGACCAAAAACAAGATCTCAGAGATGAGTGTAGATTTGTCAAAGATAAATGCCCCTGACAAAATTTTGTTACATAGGCAAGCTGGAGAGGTTATATACTCAGACTATTTGGGGGCCACATTGAGAGCAGACAAACTAAAGAATTCAGTAGACAAATTAAATAATCAGTTGAGACAAGAAAAGGCAGAGAATAAGTCTCGACAACAGCAAATTAAGAAGCTGCAAATAGACTTAACTAATAAAGATGGAGCTGCAGCCACTAAACTGCTCCAGGAGAAAGAAGAGGTGATTTTAACATTGAGACGAAAGTTAAAAATCCCAGATGCTGTACTCATTCAAGGTGCAGAATTGACAATATTAGAAAAAGAGAAAGAAGAGTTATCTAACGAAGTCAATGATGTCACAGCTAAATTGTTAAAGCTCTCTGACGAAAAAGATTGTTGGGAAAAAGAAAGGTTCATGTTAGAAGAACAATTGGCAACAGCAAGAAAACAATTAGCAGAGAACAGTCAGCAGCAAGTACAGACAGGCTCGGAAGAAGAGAAGACCAGTGTAGATGGAATTTCACAGGCAATGTCACAAATAAGTTTAAAGGATAATGAAATCAAATTGTTGAAAGCAGAAATACAGAAATTAAAAGAAGAAAATGAAGCAAAAGAAAAAGAAATAAAAACTTTGCAGGCAAATAATCAGGAATTGAGCAGTAATAATAAAGGATTGGCTGCTCATGCAACATGACAAGCTGCTATGCAGGGATGTAAACATATGGTGTGGGACCAGATCATTAAAGAAGCTGAAAAACTTAGGCCGTATCTGGATTATATAAGAGTTAAAGAAAAGGTAGCCAAAGATGCCTTTGACAGCTGCCGGGCAGTCAGGGAAAGCTTAAATAGAAAACCGAAAGAAATAGCCCAGAGAGCAATAACATTTTTAAATAGTTTATCCGAGGCAGACCTGACAGCCATGAGTATAACAAACAGAATTTCTGTCATCACTTGGGCCAGAAGGATCTTGGGCAAATACTCACATGTCGAAAACATCGAGGCCAAGGCAGGAGAAATAAGGAAAGAAGTAATCCAGTTCAAAAAGCAATTTGACAAGTTAGTGAATAAGGGATTCCCAGCTTTCTGGAACGAAAATAGTGAATTAATTCCTCCAAGTGATTATAAAAGATTACTGTTTGATATCAGGATGGATCACCGAAAATTCCAGCAGCTAGATCACATGCTCACAGGAAAAATACTAATGGAGAAAATGTCAGGGGAATTTGAAATTTTAAATATGCTGATTTCAACTTGCGCAAACCTTCTTCCTATTTCTTATGCAGGTCATATCGAGATGCGAGTCTTGGTGAAGGAAATGACCAGTTATGACTTACCCGCGGCTGATCAGTGGAGTTATGTAGAGAAATACGGAAAGACCATATATTCTGTTCATACTTAAATACATTTGAAACTCTTGCCATGTGGCAAAATGATGATATCCAAAAGTCTTGCCAAGTGGCAAAAAGACTTTTTATTTTAAAATTTGTAATATTATTTGAAAGACAGTTATGGGTTACTCGAAGACAGTTATCTTTTAGTTAAACTTTTTAAATTATTGATTAGAAGAAGCAGTTATGTGGAACTTCTTCTAAAAATTTTGTATAAAAAACAATGGAGGTCATTGTTGAAAGGGTTGGAAATTTTTTGAGAAACAAGTATGTTTTGAAGTTTATTTTTGAAATAAAGGCAGTACAGTGATGATACCTATCTTTTAATACCAGAGATTCATGAGTTAATCTATCTTGCAGTTTGTTATTCTTCTTATCTTTATATGTGCATGTTTACCTTCTTCGTTATACTTCCCATGGTGTTTTTCTTCTATATTTAAATGAACAATTGAAATAACTTGAGATTCATACTGGTTATGCCTCATTTTATCTGCATTTAAATATCCATTTTATTCTCCAAAGTTGACAATAGATTTATCCTGGATAGATACCTGTTGTTGATGGAATGTCTTTACTTCTTTCTATGTCGCCTGAAAAAATCAAATTGACTGTAACTTGATTACTATCTTGCCTCTGCGTAAATTTATATGGTGAAAATCTCTTGCTGGTTTATTATACATCTTGAAAGCTTTGACTCCATGCCTCAATGTTTCTTGTTTACCTTTTCGACCAGAAAATATCTTTTGAGAAGTTTTGATAAAACCTTTGTATATTTTAGCCTTCACATATATATCAAAGAGAGAGCCCTCTCTGGTAGAGAAAATGGCTAGTTCTTCTACCTAAAGCTTGGTTTGAAATAGGTTACCTTAGGTCTTATTTTCTTACAACCGAAGTAAAATCTAAGTGCTAACATTTTGGCGCCGTTGCCGGGGAACGAAAGTGAAATTTTCCCTGGGAGAAACGACAAAGAAAGCTCAAATTTCTTGGGCAAGGAAGTTTGAAACAAGTTGGTTGTAGATATTGCCCTGGCGACTTCACTTGTGACAGTTTTTAGAAGTTTTGAGAGTAAGTTGAGAAAGACATTGTGGCTACAAGAAGGAACCCCGGTTCGCAGTTCTTTTCAGGCGTAGATAATCCAGAAAAGCTCCTCAAGACGGAGAAAGTCAAAGGCAAGACAAAAGAAGGTATTTCTCAGTTTTCGAATATATTTCCTTCTTTGCAAGAACATTTGTTTGAGGAAGAAAATATTGGTTCCAGTGAAAAGATTCTGTTTAGAACTAAGTCAGATTCTGATTTGAAAGAAACAAAAGTTGATCCACAAAGTTTGTGGGACTATTCTTTAAAATCTGTTTGGGAAAATTTACAAAGATCTGAGAGGAAAGCACCTGAAATATCCAAAGCCCAAAGAATACCTGTACAAGGTAATAGACAACAGGCGACCGTAGTTGCACCTTATAATCCACCACCCATGGCTGCCAGATTTGCTCCTTTGGTTTTGCCAGCAGTTTTACATGATTTGCCTCAAAATTATGCACAGAGGATCTTTACTTTTGATAATGAGGGAAATTATACAGCACAACAACATGTTGATAATTTCAGCGATTTTATTGATTTAGAAGAAGTAGATTTTGATGATGCTAAAATGAGGTTGTTTGCTCAAAGCTTGAGAGGTGAAGTGAAAAAATGGTTTAGAGCTTTGGCCGCTGGATCTATTGCAAATTATGATGCCTTTACAACCCTTTTTATCGAAAGGTGGGAAGATCAGAAGAATCCTTCACAGGTATTGACCCAGTACAACAATTTGAAAAAAGGAGGGTTCGAGTCAGTTCAGGAGTTTTCTGCCAGATTTATGAAAGTCTACAATTCAATCCCTACAGATATAAAACCTCCAGTAGGAGCAGCCAAGTTACATTATGCTGATGCTTTTGAAGGTGATTTTTCATGCACATTAAGAGAAAGAAGATCTACTACTTTGGCAATAATGATGAAAGATGCAGTAGAAGTTGAGGCTAATATGATGGCTTCTGGAAAAATGAGACATAGAGATATGGATAGAAAGAAAATTAGAGAAGATAATCAAAATGTAGCTTCTTCTTCTGCTTCTTCTTCCTCTACTGATATAAAGTTCGAAGCAATGATGAAAACTATGGAAAAATTGCTAGAAAGATTAGTAGTGGATAATAAAACTACAAATAAAGAACCAGCAGAACCTCAAATCAGAAACCCTAACTTTAGGAGACCTTTTGTTCCAGCTGTAAGACCGAGAGGACAGCCAAACCCAAGGAATGCAGAAGAGGATCAAATCCGACCTCCTTTTCCTGAAAATTATATTGCTGGAGAAGCTGAAGCCGAAATGCCTGAAGGAGATATTCATCATTGTGGCAGTTCTGATCCAGAAGTGTATTTGACTAAACAGGAGCATGATATGTTCATGGCAGAAGGAGAATGTTGTAGTTTGGAGGTAGGAAGTGATCAATACCAGATTGGTTATCAAAATGCCATAAATGATCTTCAAAGAAAGATAAATCTGAGGAACCGAGATGTTGTAATTGACAAAGGGAAAGAACCAATAGGCAAGTCAAAAAGAAATGCTGATAAAGCTTCTACAAGTCAATCTGAACCACAAACTAAAAGAAAAGAAAATGAAGAGGTACCCAAGGTAATTCCAGACATCAAGAAAGATCTTATGAAGGAAAGTGATAAAAATTTGGTTCCTTTCAACATACAGAATGAAATGTCAAAAGTAAAGATTTCAGTACCCTTTAATGAAATACTGAAGAACAAGGAATACAAGGAACAAATTTTCAAGATGATGCAGGTAGAAAATCGGGTGGAAGTAGACACTTTGGAATTAGATGATGATAATCCTAATATCTGTTTAGGATCAAGAATGGAAGACAATAGTTTGGAAGAAGTTTCTCCTTTCTATGTGAATTTGGATATTCATGATAAAGTGGTACATAACTGTATGTTGGATTCCGGAGCTTCTCATAATTTGATGCCCAAACTTGTAGTAGATTCTTTGGGATTGGAAATCACAAGACCATATGATGACTTATTTTCTTTTGACTCAAGGAAAGTTAAATGTTTAGGGTTGATTAAAGATTTGACAGTCAATCTCAGTCAAATACCAGCCAAAGGTATTCTCATGGATGTGGTGGTTGCTGATATTCCTGCAAAGTTTGGTATGTTATTGTCCAGGTCGTGGGCTTCAAAGTTAAAGGGGACTCTACAAATGGATATGTCTTTCGCTACTATTCCGGTGTTGGGGGTACACAGAAGATTGTATACTGAAAAGAGAGCTTCTTATTTGGTAAGTGATCTAAAAGAACCTGAGAAACATGCCATATATGCTTTAGACACCGATTTGGGTTCTTGCATTTTGTACAATGATGTTGAATCTAAAAAAAAGATTGATTTAATTGAACCTAAAGAAAATAAGGAGGAAAAATTGTTAAGAGAAAAGATCAGGAAAGAAGGTACTTGGACGATGCACTTTGATGGAGCTAGAAGCAGAGAAGGAGCTGGAGCAGGAGTATGGATAATTACACCTGACAGAGAATTTCTAATGTTTTCTTACCAATTGAATTTTGAGTGTACCAACAATGTTGCAGAGTATGAGGCCTTAATTCTGGGATTGAATGTGTTGAAGGATTTGAAAGCAAAAAAGATTGAGGTATTCGGAGATTCTGAATTGGTTATAAATCAAGTAAAAGCTATTTATCAGACCAAACACCCAAAAATGAGGTCTTACAGGAATGAAGTGTGGGATTTACTGGAAAACTTCTTTGATGAACATGATGTCATCTCAATTCCCCGAGTTAGCAACACTGTAGCAGATTCTTTAGCCACTGCAGGAGCTGCGTTCAAAACTCCTGTCTTTTCTAAAAAGGAATATAATATCGAAGTCATACATAGACCATCTATTCCAGACAATGTCAAACATTGGCAGGTCTTTGAAGATGACCAACAGATCAAGCGCTTTTTGGAAATGACAGATGAGTTCAACTACAGATCTATTGATGCAGAAGGTGATGAGATGGGTCCAGATGAAGTGGATTCTCCGGAGGAAGCCGAAAAATTCAAGCAGAGGATCGGAGGTAAGGATATTATTCAACTGAAGAATAATGTTATCCCTAGAGGTTTAATTCCTTTAGAAAAGCTATTTGATAAAAATGATGTGGTAAAGAATCCAAAGATTGAACCTAAACCTGAAGATGTAAAAGATTATAATTTGGGTTCTGAAAAAGATCCCAAATTGGTAAAACTTTCAAAGAAATTACCAAGAAAAGAAGAAGATAAAAGTGTGGAAGTAATGAAAAGGTTTTCAGATGTTTTTGCTTGGAGCTATGAGGATTTAAAGGAATATGATATTTCTGTTATACAACATACAATCCCAATTAAACCAGGTGAAAAGCCTTTTAAGCAAAAGTTGAGAAGAATAAATCCCAAACTACTGCCAGTGATAGAAAAAGAGGTGAGGAAGTTGTTTGATGCTAAGATCATTGTGTCTTTGAGGTTTTCCAAGTGGTTAGCAAATTTAGTACCTGTAAGGAAAAAGAATGGAGAAATAAGGCTGTGTGTAGATTTTAGAAACTTGAACAGAGCTTCTTTGAAAGATAATTATCCACTCCCTAAAATGGACCAGGTTTTACAACAAGTTGTGGGAGCCGAGAGAATTTCCATGCTAGATGGTTTTTCAGGTTATAATCAAATCAAAGTTCATCCAGAGGATCAAGAAAAAACTGCTTTTACTACTCCTTGGGGAACGTTTATGTACGCCAAAATGCCATTTGGTCTAATGAATGCAGGAGCAACATTTCAGAGAGCTATGGATATTGCATTTGCAGATGAAAGGGACAAAATTGTAGTGGTTTACATGGATGATATCACTGTTTATTCAAAGAACGCTGCTGATCACTGGAAACATTTGGAAAGAGTCTTCATAAAATGTAGAAGGTTTGGAATTTCATTAAATCCAAAGAAATCGCATTTTTGCATGGAAGAAGGAAGGTTATTGGGACACATCATATCCAAAGAAGGAATTAAGATTGATCCAGAGAGAGTATCTGCAATACAAAAGGTGGGAATTCCTAGAAGTAAGAAAGAGATTCAGTCATTCATAGGAAGGGTAAATTGGTTGAGGAGGTTCATTCCCAGTTTTGCTGAAATTTTAAGAAATATAACTGAAATGTTGAGAAAAGATAGAGAAATTAAATGGAATGAAGAAGCAAGAAAATCCTTTGACAACATCAAGAAGGCTTTGACCGAAGCACCGGTGTTAATTAGTCCAGATTATACAAGGGATTTCATTATGTTTACATATGCATCAGAGCGCACAGTGGCTGGAGTATTGTTGCAGAAGAATCAAGAGGGTATAGAACAGCCTATTGCATTTTTTAGTAAAATTCTGAGAGATGCAGAATTAAAATACAACATCATGGAAAAACAAGCTTATGCTTTGGTGAAAGCATTGAAGGATTTCAGGATATATATTTTGCATTCTCATACAATAGCGCATGTTCCATCAGCAGCAGTAAAAGACATTCTTACACAACCAGATCCTGAAGGGAAAAGAGCAAAATGGATAGCAGTATTGCTGGAATATGACCTGGACATTAAACCCACCAAATTAATAAAAGGTCAAGGATTAGCTAAGATGATGACAGAAACAAATTGGGATTCCCTCAGTATAAATTTTATGGCTGAAACTTCGTCCGAGGATGTTCCAAAATCACCAATAATTGAGGATTTCTCTTTATCTCCCTGGTACTCAGATATTGTATATGTCTTACAGAATCTCCAAGCACCTGCAGACATGGAAAAAACGAGGGCCAGGTCAGTAAAACTGAAAGCTGCAAAGTTTTGCATATTAGATGGGAATTTGTTTTGGAAAGATCCAGGAGGAATATTGTTAAATTGTCTTTTAGAGAATGAGGCACAGCATATTATGGTGGAATTTCATAAAGGTATGTGTGGAGGACATCATTCATGGAAGGCTACAGTGAACAAAATTCTTAGAGCTGGTTTTTACTGGCCTAGCATGTATTCCGATGTGTATAAAGAAATAATAAAATGTCATGAATGTCAAATTTTCGATGGAAAAAGAGAATTATTACCATTTCCATTGAAACCCATTTCAGTTGAAGCACCATTCCAACAGTGGGGGTTAGATTTTATTGGTGAAATTAACCCGAATTCTTCAGGACAACACAAATGGATTTTGACTGCTACTGATTACTTCACAAAATGGATTGAGGCCATACCAACCAGAAATGCTACAGAGACGGTGATTATGAACTTTTTGGAAGAAAATATTTTGTCCAGGTTTGGTTGCCCTAAAAGGATAGTGACAGATAATGCTCCAGCGTTCAAGTCAAAAAAGATGATAAATTTCTGTCATAAATATCACATACATCTGAATCATTCAACAGCTTATTATCCACAAGGAAATGGATTAGCCGAATCTTCAAATAAAAGTTTGGTGAGAATCATAAAGAAGTTGTTAGAGGATAATAAGAGGGCTTGGCACACCAAACTGAAATATGCTCTATGGGCAGACAGAATCAGTACAAAAAGAGCAATTGGCACTTCCCCTTTTCAGTTGGTATATGGTACAGAAGTAGTTTTCCCTGTTTCTTTAGGATTGCCAGTCATGAAATTGTTACAAGAAGTTGATGAAGAACCAAATCATATGCAAAGAAGAATAAATCAAATGATAGAATTGCATGAAGTCAGAGAAAAAGCATATAACAAGACCCAAATACATCAAGAAAAAATGAAAAAAACTTTTGACAGAAAAGTTAAGGAAAGAGATTTTCAAATAAATGATTTGGTTTTGAAATGGGATTCCAGGAAAGAAGAGCACCATGGAAAGTTTGAACATTTATGGAAAGGTCCCTATATTATTGCAGGATGCCAAGGAGAAAATGCTTTTATCTTAAAAAATTGCAATGGAGAATTTTATCCTGGAGGACCAGTAAATGGAAGACACCTCAAACATTATTTGTCCTAACAGATGAGAGTGAAGGAAAGTTCCTGTACAGTGTAAATACCAAAAAAAAAAAAAAAAAAAAAAGGTTATGTGGTTTGAATGCAGCCCAATGGATCAGGCACTTGGTCTACGATGTTCTTTGCTACCTCGCAGGGAGGATAGCATCCCCAGTTGGAGCCAGTTGTTGACACCAGATCTGAAAGAACCTAGAGTTTTGCTAAAATGACCTAAGAAAGAAGAAATCATCACAAAAGGGTTGAAATAAAGATTTTTATATGGAAAAATATATTATAAAAACCCATATTTATAAAGTCCGCCAGCAAATTTATGGAAAGGGTTAAACTTCAGCCGGGTTCCTACGGCGGAGATATTATGGATCAAGATCTACGGTTAATATCAATCCCGCGTCGCCAAAGTAATCGTCAGCAAACGATGGAAGGTGGTAGCGGACATAATACCACCAAGGCACGTGTCCAACATCTGTTCATCCGCGCATGTGATGGAGTGGTATTGGAAACCACTATAGAGCCGCGCGGAACCACCCAGCACGGAAAGATGGAAGGGTACCTTACGTGGCAAGGTGGGTCCTAGCACGTGGCAAACAGGGATAGCTTGGTAGGGCCATGGCGCGTGGCATTATACTTTATAATGATCGGAGGGCTGATACACATCTCAATCAAATCGACGGCCAATATTTCATCTGCCACCAGGAACATGCACACGGAGTATAAAGGAAAGCGGTCGCGGTAAATAAACCGCCTTAACAGGTGTCAGCAGATGGTGTATCCACGCGGGTAGCAAACCAGAAAAGGAAACCACCTTTCCGATCGCGGATACCGCCGGTGCAATAAAGAAGGACAAGATCTGACAGTTCAAAATAATGGTTCAAAGATCAATGGTTGGAGATGACCCACGTTTATAAAGGTGCAAGGAGGTTATTCTAAAAAGGCTTATATAAAAAAGAAAAGTCTCCACATAACGGCATTTTGTATGTGTCGTTATCCTGGAGAGCTCCGAAGACTGGTGGAAGCCGGCGATTGCGACAGAAGGCGAAAAGCAAGCACTTACAGGTAGGGTCTGGTGACCTGTCACTCTCTTTAAACGGAATTTTGTTTAAAAGAAGCATTTAGATGGAGACTGTACAAGATATAGACGTTTTTAGGTCAAAAGATGCCCTAGAAGACAGAGATGGAGATGTTTTCGATACCCTTATTAGGTTCCCGGTCTCTGATGTAAAAATTAAGTTGTCTGAGCTATTAAAAGAGGGTATAGACCCGCATAGAGTTCACCAGTCATCTCTGATAGCTTTTTGCCCTGACCAATTTCCTGTTTTCCCAGAATTCGTCTCCTGGTGTGCTGAAAATTATTCACGGGAAGAAAGAGTTGTTTTAAATAGTCAGAAAACTAGAGCCATTTGCAAAATTGAGCCAGCCGAAGTGATTAGAGCCCTGGAAATAGATTTGCCCCAAACCCTCGACCCTGAGGTTTTTTCTGAGGTGTCGATTATTGAAAATTTTCACCACGCTTCTCAGAGTGATAGGGAAGTGTTTTTGTCGACGTGTCTCAGACCAGAGACTAGCCTTTCTGAACTTCCTTATCCTTTAGATATCAACCTTTTTAATGAAAATACCCAGTTGGTTTTGACACTGTTGGCCGTAGTTTTAGGGTTAGATACGGATTTGTATATAACTGAGTTTCAATTGAGTTTATTGTACAGAATAAGTATAGTCCAGTCGGGAATTGACGAAATTCAAATTCCCCGATTAAATTTTGAAGCCTTCATAACCGAAAGGATGCATGACCAGATGGTCAATTTTTCCACGCACAGACATTTCAGGTTTCAAGCCTTTTTAATGAGAATGATTATGGTATCCAGCCAGGAAGAATTACAGTTCCCAGAAATTGTTTTCGCAACTCCATTGGAAAACAATATTTTCAATTTCATCAATTACATGCTCTCGACGATCTTTAAGATGATTTTCGGAAAAAATCTGCCTAGGGTGTTGCCGGAAATGCAGGTATCAATGCAACTGAATACAGAGTATGCTACAGGAGACTGGTTTTTATCAAAAGATAGTACAGTGGTTAGATTGTATGGATTCAAGCATAAACCCTATGTGCTACCATCATTCCTCACCTTGAGGATTTTTGCCTTAGAGTTTTTAAGACAGAAATTGATTGTAGAAGATAACAATTTTTTAGTCTACAGACAAGCGACGGACATTAAATACCCTTTTACATTAGGCCCGTTTACAATAAAGAATAAGAAAGCTGCTGTATATATAGAGAAATTGTTAAAAGACATGAATTTTGAGACAGATGCAGCTATGGAATATGACCCATTCAATATCATATCCAAAAGAAGAATTGAGCATCGTATTAAGGCTCTGAATCATCAAACTGTTGAAGGGATGGCAGACAGAGCCAACTGGCTCGAGTACAAAGAGGAAATTATTCCAGACAAGTCCGACAAAGAAATGTCATTGGAAGAAGCGACGGCGGAAACAGAAAATGAAATAAATACTGCATTAGTGGGGTCCAAGAGACCTATACAGGACATTATGATCGTCGATGATGAAGAGACAGAAAAAGGAAAACAATTGAAAACTGACAAGTCACAGGAATTGACAATCATTTCAGAAGAAGCAAAAGCGACAGAAAATGAAATACCAGAGGTTACAGTGAAGGAATACAATATTGAAGAGAACCCTGTAGGGGATGATGTAAATAGACCCAAAAATTTCATGGACGTATTTAATGAACATAGTAAAAACAAACAGGAATCCGCGAAACAAACAAGTCTATTGTTCCCAAAGGTCAGGAATATATCAAATAATGAAGTAAGCTTATTCACCAGCAGGAACATTAAAGAAAATTCTTTAAAATTTTCAGTTGTGACCAAAAACAAGATCTCAGAGATGAGTGTAGATTTGTCAAAGATAAATGCCCCTGACAAAATTTTGTTACATAGGCAAGCTGGAGAGGTTATATACTCAGACTATTTGGGGGCCACATTGAGAGCAGACAAACTAAAGAATTCAGTAGACAAATTAAATAATCAGTTGAGACAAGAAAAGGCAGAGAATAAGTCTCGACAACAGCAAATTAAGAAGCTGCAAATAGACTTAACTAATAAAGATGGAGCTGCAGCCACTAAACTGCTCCAGGAGAAAGAAGAGGTGATTTTAACATTGAGACGAAAGTTAAAAATCCCAGATGTTGTACTCATTCAAGGTGCAGAATTGACAATATTAGAAAAAGAGAAAGAAGAGTTATCTAACGAAGTCAATGATGTCACAGCTAAATTGTTAAAGCTCTCTGACGAAAAAGATTGTTGGGAAAAAGAAAGGTTCATGTTAGAAGAACAATTGGCAACAGCAAGAAAACAATTAGCAGAGAACAGTCAGCAGCAAGTACAGACAGGCTCGGAAGAAGAGAAGACCAGTGTAGATGGAATTTCACAGGCAATGTCACAAATAAGTTTAAAGGATAATGAAATCAAATTGTTGAAAGCAGAAATACAGAAATTAAAAGAAGAAAATGAAGCAAAAGAAAAAGAAATAAAAACTTTGCAGGCAAATAATCAGGAATTGAGCAGTAATAATAAAGGATTGGCTGCTCATGCAACATGACAAGCTGCTATGCAGGGATGTAAACATATGGTGTGGGACCAGATCATTAAAGAAGCTGAAAAACTTAGGCCGTATCTGGATTATATAAGAGTTAAAGAAAAGGTAGCCAAAGATGCCTTTGACAGCTGCTGGGCAGTCAGGGAAAGCTTAAATAGAAAACCGAAAGAAATAGCCCAGAGAGCAATAACATTTTTAGATAGTTTATCCGAGGCAGACCTGACAGCCATGAGTATAACAAACAGAATTTCTGTCATCACTTGGGCCAGAAGGATCTTGGGCAAATACTCACATGTCGAAAACATCGAGGCCAAGGCAGGAGAAATAAGGAAAGAAGTAATCCAGTTCAAAAAGCAATTTGACAAGTTAGTGAATAAGGGATTCCCAGCTTTCTGGAACGAAAATAGTGAATTAATTCCTCCAAGTGATTATAAAAGATTACTGTTTGATATCAGGATGGATCACCGAAAATTCCAGCAGCTAGATCACATGCTCACAGGAAAAATACTAATGGAGAAAATGTCAGGGGAATTTGAAATTTTAAATATGCTGATTTCAACTTGCGCAAACCTTCTTCCTATTTCTTATGCAGGTCATATCGAGATGCGAGTCTTGGTGAAGGAAATGACCAGTTATGACTTACCCGCGGCTGATCAGTGGAGTTATGTAGAGAAATACGGAAAGACCATATATTCTGTTCATACTTAAATACATTTGAAACTCTTGCCATGTGGCAAAATGATGATATCCAAAAGTCTTGCCAAGTGGCAAAAAGACTTTTTATTTTAAAATTTGTAATATTATTTGAAAGACAGTTATGGATTACTCGAAGACAGTTATCTTTTAGTTAAACTTTTTAAATTATTGATTAGAAGAAGCAGTTATGTGGAACTTCTTCTAAAAATTTTGTATAAAAAACAATGGAGGTCATTGTTGAAAGGGTTGGAAAATTTTTGAGAAACAAGTATGTTTTGAAGTTTATTTTTGAAATAAAGGCAGTACAGTGATGATACCTATCTTTTAATACCAGAGATTCATGAGTTAATCTATCTTGCAGTCTGTTATTCTTCTTATCTTTATATGTGCATGTTTACCTTCTTCGTTATACTTCCCATGGTGTTTTTCTTCTATATTTAAATGAACAATTGAAATAACTTGAGATTCATACTGGTTATGCCTCATTTTATCTGCATTTAAATATCCATTTTATTCTCCAAAGTTGACAATAGATTTATCCTGGATAGATACCTGTTGTTGATGGAATGTCTTTACTTCTTTCTATGTCGCCTAAAAAAATCAAATTGACTGTAACTTGATTACTATCTTGCCTCTGCGTAAATTTATATGGTGAAAATCTCTTGCTGGTTTATTATACATCTTGAAAGCTTTGACTCCATGCCTCAATGTTTCTTGTTTACCTTTTCGACCAGAAAATATCTTTTGAGAAGTTTTGATAAAACCTTTGTATATTTTAGCCTTCACATATATATCAAAGAGAGAGCCCTCTCTGGTAGAGAAAATGGCTAGTTCTTCTACCTAAAGCTTGGTTTGAAATAGGTTACCTTAGGTCTTATTTTCTTACAACCGAAGTAAAATCTAAGTGCTAACACCTGCGAAGGTAGAAGCTATTTTAGCCCTGCCTTCCCCCACAAACATCCCAGAACTTCAAATTTTGCAAGGGCACGCAAACTTTCTACACCGTTTCATTTGTAATTTTTTCGAGATAACAAAAGGCTATATGAGGCTTCTAAATAAGAACACTCCCTTCATCTAGGACGATGAAGCCCAACGCTCCTTTGATCATCTAAAGGCAACCTTAACTAAATATCCTGTGATTCAACCCCCCAACTATACACAGGATTACATTCTTTATCTCGCAGCTTCGATTTCCACCATCAATATGGTGTTAGTCCAAGAAGACAATAACGGCATAGAACATGTGGTATACTATCTTAGTAAGAGTCTTATCGACTCTGAAACTCATTATTCACATGTTGAAAAACTGGCTTTGGCAATAGTTTTTGCTGTCCAGAAGTTTCGTCATTACATTCTACTCTGCCGGACCATTGTCATAGCGGATTTCAATCCAATGTATTATATCCTCACATGTCAAGTGCTTGGGGGAAAATATTCTTGTTGGATCATCATCCTATAAGAGTTTGACTTGGAATTTTCCAAATCCAAGTCTAAGAAGTCTTTGGTCTTTGCCGAGTTGATTTGTAACTTGCCTCGTGCTACCGAGCAACTCGAGCCCATCGATTCTCTTCCTGATGAATCGTTGTTCCTCATTAGCATATCTGACCCATGGTACGGGGATATTTTATTATATCTCCAAACCCAATGTTTCCACCCCGACCTCACCCACAATGAACATCGATGTATCCGACATCACGCCAAGTACTACCTCATAGTCAACGATACCCTTTATCAGCGTGGTGTCGATACTGTTCTTCGACGTTGTTTGACTTTAGATGAAGCGGAACATGTTCTTAATGACTGCCACGCTGGAGCATGTGGTGGTCATCTCTCTAGGATGGATACGGCCTAGAAGATACTGTGAGCGGGATATTTCTAGCCCTCGATTTTCAAAGACTGCATTGAAACGGTTAAGAAATGTCCACCCTGTCAATTCTTTCATAGTAAGACACGCTCGCATCTTGCTCCACTCCATCCTATTATTGCCGTCGGCCCCTTTTCCAAATGGGGCATAGATTTCATGCATTGTAAGCCCACTTCAGCCAGGGGGCATAGCTATGTCATAGTAGCTGTCGACTATTTCACAAAATGGGCTGAAGCGATGCCTACTTATGCTGAGGACGACAAAACAGCAGCACACTTCATATTCAACAACATTATAGCTAGGTTCGGTGTCCCACAATCCATTGTAATTGATCATGGCTCCCACTTCAGGAACCATATGATTGAGGAACTGAGTGCCAAGTTGGGTTTTTGTCATGAAAACTCAACCCCGTACTACCCACAGGCTAATGGCCAAGTCGAAGCCATTAATAAAGTTCTAAAAAGAATGATTCAGTGAATCGTGGGTACTCATAAGTCCAACTGGCACTCAGCTCTGTTTTCGGCACTATGGGCATACTGAACCTCAGTGAAAAGTGCTACCGGGTTCACACCATTCCAACTGGTGTACGGCCTGAAAGCCATTTTACCGATTGAATGTGAAATTCCGTCACTTAAGATAGCCATAGAGCTACTTCCCCACACCACTTCCGAAGAGGAATGGTTTCTATACCTAGCCAAGCTAGATGAAACTCGCCAAGATGCTGCTTTAGCCAACGAAGCTCATAAAAAATGCGTCAAAGCACAGTATGACAAATCCGTTCAACCTCGGATTTTCAATGAAGGTGATCTTGTACTCACATATGATCAAATGCACAATAAACTTGGAAAAGGAAAGCTAGAGTCTATGTGGTATGGCCCCTTTGTTGTAAAACGTGTCTTGGAGAAAGGAGCCTATGAACTTGTCAATTGTGATGGCACACCATTGGCACGGCCCCGCAACGCACTGTACCTCAAACGTTTCTACGCGTAGGATCATCCTGCGCGAGATACTTTTTGTACATAATGTACCTAGTTTGTTTTCATTTATCTTTTGTGTGCACTTACGGATCTCATGTATCCATTCTTACCTTGACTTGTGCTTTTATGTGCAGATGTCTGCCTACTTCGGATTTGCCGACGGTGCGAGTCGACATACCTAGAACCTCACTTCCACAGCATGGGTAATTTATTCCCCCACTGGCGAGTTGCTATCTTCAGGAGCCAATTGTTTGGGTACCGCAACCAACAATATCGCAGAGTACCATGCAGTCATTGGACTCCTGACAGAGGTTGCTTCCCTTGGAATTGAATCCCTATCAATCTTTCTAGACTCCCAACTCGTGGTTTTTCATCTGAATCATGTTTACACAGTTCGTGATCCGATCCTACTTTGCTTATTTCGAAGGGTATGCCTCTTGGAACGATCTTTTAATTTTATTTCATATCAACACATACCAAAAGAATTCAATTGTATAGCTAATTCATTAGCTAATTACATTTTGGATTGGAATCTTGCCCATACATAAAAATACATCATAAAATGAACACACAAGTCATTGTAAATAAATAGATCATGAAAGTAGGTCCGTATATATATCACTGTATATAAAAGTGTTTTTTCCAATACATAAAGTTTGTGTTTTAAAGACAAAATTTGGGACCTAGTCCCATACAAAATTTGGCTCTCAAGCCTACATATCGTGTACATGCTGCAAAAAGATAAAAGCTACCATCTAAGGAGATCTGGGAGATCTATCATGTTCCTCCTCAGATTCCTCACACTACTGGTGATAGCACACTATAGCCCGAGCCACCCTACGGAGGAGTTGGCCAATACGCCTAGGCACACCTACGGTATGCCGCTGGAGATGCAAAGGGATGTCGTCCATCCTCATAGCGGGGACCCCGTGGGTTAAATCCTATATGTTCCTCTCTATCTCCTGGACCCCTCCCACCTCATCCTCTTCTTCTTCCTCGTTCGAAATGGCTCGGTGATCAACACCACCTCGGCGTAACGGCGAGTACCCTGCAGGTCTCTGTGGTCCACGATTTGCGACATGTACACGTATATATATTAAAATCTTTTTTACACATTCTAAAAAACAATAAAAATTATATATTCAAAAAATTAAAAAACACATTAATGAAGGTCATACCTATATTGTCCCAATCCTCATATTTCGGTAGTACCAAGTCTATGTCCTCGCGGAAGTCCACCCCTGCATAGGGGTAGTCATCGATCATCACGATCTGTTCCTCGAGCCATGAGAAGAAGTCTTCACCGAAAGCCAAATGTTGTGGCCCCCCGAGCTGTCCTGCATACTCACTCCATCGAGCCATCCATGGCTCGGTGGGTGGATGGGCGGGCATGGTCAGCTGTGGACGCAATAATGGCACCCTCGCCAAGAAGAAGGTGACCAAGATGCTCCCATACCCAAACTGAGAGTTCTCTCCAAGCCTACACTTGTTCACTTGCTCTTTGAGGTTGGTCAATACTTCTTCACACCAGTTGAATAGTGTCCCTTCCATGCAATCCACTGCAAGATTCATCTACGTACGGGACGCCTGATGGGGACCCGTACTCCCTGCTGCATGTGTGATGGTGAACAACATGGATTTTAAAGGAAGTTCTACAATATCCTTAATGACCACCTTACCACTTTTCTTCCCCGAACCTTGACGACAATAACAAGCAATTAAAGCATCATTGCTCGCCTCCGAGGCCGTGAACCCAGTAAAACTCACCCGGGCACCTCTCTTTGAGAGGCCTGTGAGGAAATAAATGTCCTCGAGTTCAATCTCAAGGGTGTGTTCTCCAACTCGGAAAGCTTGAATGTCGGGGTCCCACATTTGAATAATATGGGTGAGAAGTTTGGCTTGCTTGCGGATACCTTTGGTCTTGAATAATTTCAACAAACCACATTCCCGCAATATAGTCACGATCCTTTGGTCATTTTCGGCCAGCAAATCATCCGCCTCATGCTCTCTTTCTTTCCAACTGACCATTTTGCTCCAAACAAGTTGCAAACACCTGCAAAAGGTCATGGGAAACATTCATTAATCATTTAATAACTTGATCTCAGCTAAAAATCGGAGAAAAATCAATTTTTCAACTTCAAAATTTGCCACTACCGCGCCTGGGGGAAGCATGTCCGCGCAGTACTCTATAGTACTACGCCCCTTCTTAAAGACACAGAGTGGTACTATTACACAGTACCATGCTTCCTGATAGGGAGAGCGCGCGGTACTATGGAAGGGCGAAAAAAGCCTATTGGGGCTTACCCAAAAAATTATTTTTCCCTACTGAAATCAAATTTTTAATCTATGAAATGAAAGAGGGGCTTGAAAGCTCTTACCTGGCATAGACGGCTGGCACAGACGACTGTTGAAACGGTGCTCCGGATCTCCAGATATAAACTCTTGAAATTTTTGCTCCTCAATGGGTAAAATTTCCTCTTTGGGCAAATGCACAAGTGAAATGGTAACTTTCCATATTTACCTATTCCTTATATAATATTTTCACTTATTTTTTACTCATTATTTTATCTGGTTAAATTAAAACCCATTTCACATTACTGATATCTGGTTCCATGAGCATTTGTTGACAGGGTATCCTTTAAAAATGTTCACACTGGCGTTCATTTATTTGACCTTCATTTCGAGCCTACTTTATCTTTTTCGTGCTCTGGATTAAAACTTGAAAAATATTCCAAGCGCTTTTACGCCCATATCGTGCTTGTCAAGCTCAAGTCGATGGTGTTGAGCTTAGTCAGCTTTGCTCATTCTCGTTAAACGATGAGGAAAGTATTATCCTGGTTGTATTTTATTCTTCTTTCGGACCAGAATAATTAAAAATTACGAAAAAGACCATTGGAGTCCATAGTTAAGCTCTTTTCAGACTCCCTAAAATTGAAAAGATTGCCAAGTGATCTTGTCTCTTTCACACTTGTAAAAGTATTTGAAAGGTCGTCTATTCGGTGATAGGTTACCCCTTTTTTGGACCATCTAGACTATTTACGAGAAAGGTATACCTCAGTCAATTTTTCACTGGGAGAGTTCTCCCAGGAATGTTTTTACACTTTTTCGGTATCGAGGGACTAAATTTACGAAAAAGTACACTTTAGAGCCTTCTTTAAGTTTTTCAGGCTCTCTAAATGTGAAAAACTACCGATTTTTCCTTCCTTGGACTCGTTAAAATTTGACATCGAAGGACCCACTTTGGGACGAACCCCTCCTTTCTCAGGTTCGTAAAACATGTGAGATTGGACTCATATATGAGATGAGCTATACCGAGCATCTGTTATCCTCTTCAAGCTCGTAAAACAACAAAGAGGTACTCGTCTATCATGTCGGGGGGGAAATGGGAAACAAGTTGAGTTTATTTTGTTGGTAGCTCATCAGGTCATCACCTTTGAACATGGCATGCATCTGTCCCTTGTCTATTTTTGGGTATCAATTCTTGCTGAGTTATGGTCATCATACCGAGTCGTCTCTCTGGCCATGAGCCTACTCATTCGGTGTCTATCCTCTGATATCAATAATTCCTGCTACCAAGTCATGTTACATGCCATTATATGTTCAAAGGGTTGCATTGTTTAGAGTCATTCATTATGTCAGACCTCCGTTTTGTCAGTACATGTTCTATCGTCCTATACTATCTTTCGTTCCAATTTCGTGTCGATGATGTGGGAATCATTATGGCCCACCTTCGACGAGTCTATTACTGTCAATGCCAAATCACCATCTGGGAATCAGACTTAGGAATCAACCACTAGTACCTTGGTACCTGCATGCCTCAATGGCAGGTTTCCTTGTGTTCGATAGTATCTTGTGTCCAAAGGACAACCTCTAATTCGTTGTACTTTGTGATTTATGATCTGTACAATATAGGGTTTCTGCCTCTTCCAGATCTGAGTCAAAATCAGGTGACCTTGGGCAAAAGGTCATAACTTGGGCTAGGAAGATCCAAATGAAATTTCGTGAAAAGTGACAGGTAGTACACAGGCCGAGCTATCTCAGAAAATTTTTTCAGAGGCCGAAGGTCAAACAGTGACACGTGGCACGCCGTACAAGTTCGCTCTCCTGTATTTTCCCAAAACAGGTCACGTTGCGACATTTGGCATAACTCTCTCTCAGAACATCCAATTGAGGTCAGACCTGTCAGGATGTAAAGCTAACAGGTCAGGCTATGTCAGAAAACGTTTTCAGACCCTGTGGATCAAAAATTTCGGAGTTACACCAGAAACAATCAGGTACATATTTCTGTCAAAACAGAATTATTTTTTGGTACCTTCATTCATGGCTTCCGGAATTTAGGGCTTTGAAGAAAGTTGGAATTTTTGTAATCGAAGACCACGGCTGGATGCTACTCATCAAAATAGAAATTTAGAGACCAAGATCAGAATTTTTGGCTGGGTAGAAGGCCGGGTTTGATCAGACCCTAGTTCGGGACTTTGATCAGAAAAATGGAAAATTAGGGCTTCTGTAAAAATGGGAATTTTTGAAATCTGTGACCACAGCTGGAAGCTCCTCAGAAAAATAGAAGCTTAGAGCTTTGGATCAAACATTTTGATTGGGCAGAAGAGTGGGCTTCATCAAACCCCATTTCATGGTCACGTCCAGTGAATCCGGAAGTTTCAAAGGCAAAATTGAGGAGTAAAACTTTGCAGTTTTCAAATTCTGAATATACCAGTTTGATCAGCTCATCAAGGCGAATATTTCTATCCTTTCGAAAGTTTGAAATTCAAAGTTTGAATTTTTGGGGTTTCTCTGACAAACCCATATCCAGCTCAAGGTCCATTTCTTGCAAATCAAGTGGATTGGGTTAATCCTAGAAGAAGATGGATTGATCATCTGCATGAGTGAAGAAGTTCCTGTTTCAGAGGGAAATGAGGCTAAGGCCTTATATAAGAAGATTACAAGCGATCTCAACAGGTATGACTCATCGAGGTATGCTTTGAGATTTGTTCATAATTAAGTTTATGGTATGTTTGTCTTCATGTTATCACGGTTAGTACAATCTTGATTTTAGACTTATCATATCACCTTAATAAAATTATGAATGCATGATAGAAGTCATTCATTTATTAGGAGTATGAAACTTATGTTTGTACTAACACATTGTGATGTTGTATGAGTTTTATGTTGTCTTCTAACATGAAAAGTACACCAAGAAGACAAATCATGTTTTTGTTCAAGAACAAAGATTCATCCATTGTCATGGATCTCATAGAAGATCCATTTACGAGGTATGTATAACTTGGTTTTGTAATAGTTAACCTATGAGATATACAGGTTACTAGCACAAGTCATTGAAGAAGAACAAGAAGACATCATGTGAGTATGTTAGACATAAATAGCTAGCATGCTAATCCAGGTATGTTTTTCCTATATCAAGTTACAATCTCATCTTGTGATAAGATCCTTTATATAAGTATACTTGGCATGATTGATTATGTAATCATGGGTTTAGGCATAGTATGCTTTTTACTTTGTTTGATGATTTGACTAACCAAGAAGAATCATGAAATCATAGGTTTGAATAATCATGGTTGTATGCATATTATGTTTCTTACCATAATTGATGATATGACTAACCAAAAGAATCAGGATGGTATAGGTTTGAATAATCACATGTTTTATGCATTTTATATCTCTTATCTTGATTGATGATTCAACTAACCTGAAGAGTCATAGGTTTGAGTAATTACAGGTTTAGACATGTTATGTTTCTTATGATTTGACTAACCATAAGAATCCTACATAAACCTTGAATGCTAATGCTTATTATTTCTATCTTGACTATACATGCTTGAGATTATTGTGTTTTTGATAGTATACTAATGAATGTATGATTTTATATGAGATCACAAGGATAACACATTCATGATACTAATAAGCATGCATAGGGACCAAGGATGAATATGAGATTCAAGAACAGGTAATCCAGGAAGCAAAGATCAAGAGGGAGTACACTCCAGTGGTTTATGCAAGGATGCAGATATTCAGAGGGAGTTGACCATCTCTCTACATCCCACAACAGAAAGGTGTAGAAGAAGCTACTTCAGATTATGACTCCAGTAGCTCCTGCAAGGAAGCGAAGACTCAAAGGGAGTCCACCCAACGAACAAACAAAGATAAGTATTTGAATTGTCATTTCTTAAATAATACTGTTCAATAATGTATATACTGATGTTCCTAGAATTAGGTTGTGTATTATGCATATTAGAATAATTGCATTGATGAACAGTATACTCCTAATATGCATGGGTAAGTGGCCTATGGCACTGTACAACATTCCATTGCTACTTATCTAGAATGAAACCTCTTTGCTGACATGTTGGGAGTTGTGCACACTCTTAACAATGTTCTGTTAGAGATTGGAAGGCATCTAGAAAGTTACGGAATATGGATAAATGTTGTATTGAAGCATTGGCTAAGATAATTGCATGACTGTATGGCATATTTCTTTATGTGTAAGAATTTGTTCTGAAAACTAAGAGATGTTTTCTAATCATGCAATTTAACTTGTTGTGTAGGAAAGATCGTATGCCATCTCCTACAAGAGAAGAACTACAACATTTGTTCCAGCAACAAAGATATCTATTGAAGATATTGAAGATATTGAAGTTCCCAGGATCTGGGATGAAGAAATGAAATGCCATGATCCGTCGATCATGAAGAATGATGTTTGGGATGTAATCCCAAGACATGAAGGGAAGTTTGTTATGACTTCCAAATGGAACTATCAGATCAAGCATGTTGCAGATGACAGCATTGAGAAATATAAAAGTGATGAAATAGAAGATGCACCAGATGGATCTCAAGACAGCATGGTGTAGTCATATATGTGTGCAGAACTTGGTATGGTAGGATAGACAGCTTTCTATCCAGTTTGGGCGTTACCAAGAGTAAAGCAGATTCCAACCTTTTCAACAAGGTTGAAGAAGGCAATCCAGTGATACTACTTTTGTATGCAGATAACCTGTTTGTTATAGGTAAAGATAGATTGATTGCCGACACGCAGCGGAAGCTTTCTTCCAAGTTCGAGATGAAGAACTTGGGGATGATGCACTATTTGTTTTTGGCATGGAGGTGTGGCAGAGTGCATATGGAATCTTCCTTGGACAAGAGAAGTATGTAGTAGAGATCCTGAAGAGGTTCGGGATGATGGACTGCAAGGATATGGCCACACCTATGGCATCGAATTTAAAGTTTCTATATGATGCTTCATCTGAGCCGGTTGATGTCTCTTTGTATCGTCAGATGATTGGGTCCTTGATGTACCTGACGAACACGAGACCAGACATTTGCTTTGCTGTGAACACATTGAGCCAGTTCCTGACGGATCCGAGGAGTGTTCACCTGGTTGCTGTAAAGCATGTTCTAAGGTACCTGAAGGGTACAGTGGATTATGGGCTTAGGTATGAGGAGAATCAAATGTTTAACCTGCAGGGTTATGTTGATTCAGACTGGGATGGCAGTGCTGTAGACAGGAAGAGCACATCTGAGTGTTGCTTCAGTATGGGATCAGGTGTGATCTCTTGGTTTAGCAGGAAGCAGTCCTGCGTAGCACTGAGTACAGCTGAGGCAGAGTATGTTGTAGCCTGTTCAGCTAGTTGTGAGGTAGTATGGCTACGGAAGCTACTGTCTGAGTTATTTGATCTCCCGTTGGAGGCTACTGGTATCTTCTGTGATAACCAGAGTTGTGTGAAGTTGTCCGAGAACCCAGTGTTTCATGACAGGTCGAAACACATAGAGATCAAATATCACTATATCAGGGATATGGTGCAGAGAGGAGCTGTGAAGCTCCTGTATGTTGCGATGGACAAGCAGATTGCAGATGTGCTGACGAAGCCACTAGCCAGAGTGAAGTTCGAGTACTTCAGAGAGAGGCTTGGCGTTCTTCAGATCGAGGACACTTCGAGGAAGAAGTGATGGACACATTTGCTGAAGCCATTCCAAGCATGTTGGAAAGAGGATCCTTCACATGGCTGTGGATGTAAGCGCTGGATGATGAGCATCAGGATGATGTTCTGGTTTCTGCTTGGATATGATCAGTTGGATCATTTTGTATATGCATCATGTTGGATGCTTGGACCATGTATCTGTATATGTATCAGGTGGATACATTGTATGATCAGGTGGATCATGTATGGTGATATGTATCATGTATTTGTATTTGTATCAGGCGGATACATTGATGATCAGGAGGATCATGTATGATGATATGTATCAGGTAGATACTTGGCATGCAGCAGGATGTTGCATTGATGATCAGGAGGATCATGGATCATGATATGTATCAGGTAGATACTTGGCATGCAGCAGGATGTTGCATTGATGATCAGGAGGATCATGGATCATGATATGTATCAGGTAGATACTTGGTATGCAGCAGGATGTTGCATTGATGATCAGGATGATCATAGATGACGAGCTTCAGGATGTTGCTCCAGATGACATGCAGCAGGATGTTGCATTGATGATCAGGATGATCATAGATGACGAGCTTCAGGATATTGCTCCAGATGACATGCAGCAGGATGTTGCAGTGATGATCAGGATGATCATAGATGACGAGCTTCAGGATGTTGCTCCAGATGACATGCAGCAGGATGTTGCAGTGATGATCAGGACGATCATAGATGACGAGCTTCAGGATGTTGCTCCAGATGATATGCAGCAGGACGTTGCAGTGATAATGATCATGGATACATCAGGATGATGTATGGTGAGTATCAGGTTGATACTCTGTGGCCGTGGATCAGGTTGTGCAGATGAGCATGTAATCCGGTGCCCTGGGAGATTTGCAGATGGTCTTTCGAGGTTTTGCCTATGGCATGTAATTCGGTGCCCTGGGACATCTGGCAAATGCTCTTTCGAGGTTTTGCTCTGGGAGGACATGTAATTCGGTGCCCTGGGAGATCTGCAGATAGTCTTTCAAGGTTTTTCCTATGGCATGTAATTCGGTTCCCTGGGATATCTGGCAGATGCTCTTTCGAGGTTTTGTCCTATGGCATGTAATTCGGTGCCCTAGGAGATCTGCAGATAGTCTTTCGAGGTTTTTCCTATGGCATGTAATTCGGTTCCCTGGGATATCTGGCAGATGCTCTTGCGAGGTTTTTCCATGACCACATGTAATTCGTTGCCCTGGGAGATCCTATAGGTAGAGCTGTGTGCTCGTAACAGCCTGGGATGCTCTTGCGAGGTTTTGTGGTGAGGTCACATGTAATTCGGTGCCCTGGGAGATCCTATAGGTAGAGCTGTGTGCTCGTAACAGCCTGGGATGCTCTTTCGAGGTTTTGTGACGCACGTAATAAGTCCTGAGGATTCCACAGTATGGCCAGTGATGATGAAGACCTGCAGGTGGTGGGCCTACATCCAGTATGAAAAAGGACTGGCTCTGTAGAACTTCCTATGACGAGTAGATTCAGAGATTGATTGAGATAGCAGCAGCAGTGACGATGATGATGACTCGATGACGATTATCTAGTGACGATGATCCAGAGAAGATGACTTGTGCTAGAAGAACTGTGCTGAGAAATACCTTCCTAGTTAAGAGGGAGTGTTGATGTATATGTAACTTCGGAATGTATTTCACATATATGTATATTGTATTCCTATAGAGATGGTATTATTCCTCTATAAGGAAGTGTCGTCATTTATATTGTAAGTGTCGTAACTTATACTTGATGGGTTATTAGACCACCTTGTTTGGGTCGGCCCTGTATAAGTCATGTGGGTCAAAGGGTTATTAGACCACCCTATTGGGGGTCGGCCATGTGGGTCAAAAGGTTATTAGACCACCCTATTGGGGGTCGGCCCACTCAGCATTATATTATGTGGTTAAGTTCGAGCCGACATGAGTTAGGTAAAAAGGCAAGTCAAGTCAAGTATAAATAGAGTGCGGGAGGCACTCTATTTGCTCACTCACTTCTTACACATGCTCTCAAGGAGGAGAGGCGCACTTATGGAGGAGGAGGATTGCTGCTAGGTTATGGCTATCTCTATTGGTTGGTTGTATCATTGCTCTATCTATCTCTGAGGAAGTTATTGGGGTTTTTCACCTTTATGGTTTTCCCCAAGTAAATCTTTGTGTCTCTTGTGTGCTTGCATTATTGTCTCCATGATTGATATGCTGTAGATATGCTGTACATGTTGTTCTCTCAGTCAAGATCCTAGATCAGATTGAAGTAAATTCTGAAAAGTTAACAAGGTTTACATCATCGACCTCCGATCGAATGATCTCTCGAATGCTCGACATCAACTCATTCATTCGCATTTCGTTGAGATGTACTATAGATACCTTGGGGATCATTGTCATCATTGGTGATTTCCCTCACATTTGTTAACGGTTCACATCATTGACCGGTAATCAAATGGTTTCTACCATGTTTGACTTCAACACCTTGTAATCACATGGCTAGATTCGTATCATTTGCGATTGAGTAGAAGACCCTGGGTGCACCTTTGTACTTTGATTGCGTCCAAGTTGCGATGGAGATGTCCTTTGTATTGTCACACAAATCCACTTTTGTATTGGTCGTGGCTGTGTCATTACTGTCTCATGGATCTACGCTTGTTCATAGTAGCCATGATTTGTCTACAGTCTATATCATCTCAGTACTCATGGATCTGCAATGTATTGGTCAGCAACCATGCTTTGAGTCAATTGTTTCGGATCATGGGGATGCCCGCCTCGATGGTATATCTGACATTTTGTTTCTATTTCAACTCCTTGTTGCTCTCCTCGATGCTATCTCCACATAGTATTTGTAAAGTCTTTCGGCCATCAGTCCCTTCTGACCTCACACTTTAGGGGGCATCTGTTATACCTCCATATTTTACAGTGTCGCATCGTCACCATAAAAATAGTTGATGACACTTCCCCTACTGCTTAAAACACCCATAAGAGAAAAATGATCAATGATCCTTGAATACAAACCTGTCCTGTCAAGAATCAACCCAGCTGAGACTTCATATACCTACACTATCGCGCCTTGCTCAAGCTTAAGGGAGCGGTAGTCCCCACTACCGTGCTATGCTTCTTCTCTGCCACGCGGTACTACCGCGCTATGCTCAGTTGAAGGGGCACGGTACTCCTTTTTTAAGCCTTTTTGCCATGACTTGTGGAATCTTGATCTTCGAGAAATTTTTGAGGATTGGTATCCCTGATTCGATCCTAACTCACTATCTCAGATTAGTGGGTCTGATCCACTAAATACTCGCAAGATCCATCCTTCTCTCTTGTTGGTTAACCCTACTACACACTATAAGAGAGAGGCCTTCCATGAGCAAAAGGGAGGACTCTTGGAGACATCAAACCTATGATCTTGAATCTTTGTGGAGATAGCTAGAGGAGAAAGCACTTGGAGTTGGGAGTTGGCTTGGACATCAAGCAACCATTGTAAGTGACTTCAAGTTGGTAATAAAACATAACTTGTCTTGTTTCCCAAATCATGTATGTTGATCTTGTTTCAATCATATGATTTGTTTCTGCTATAGATTTAGATTCTAACTCATATTTCAAGTTGCTAGAGGATTGTATATGCTTGTATTTCGGTTTCATTGTGACAGGTTCATTCGCGAGGACTTGGAGATTGGAGCAACCACTAGGACTAGCAATTGAATTGGAGGTCAGTTAGATTTCTTCTGTTTCTTTCAGCAATATAATCTTGAGATGTTTGTTTAGATCTAGGAATTGAAGGTAGCATTTGTTATCTTTTTGTCTTAGTTTAGAGTCAGTTAAGTCTACTTTAACCTAAGAGAGTTTCTACCTATCCATAGGGAGAAATTTCTACAACAACAGCTGGCGAAAATAGCCCAAAATTTTTTTCTCAGGGGATTCGCCCCCAAACCCCTAAAAATGCAGAATGGGTGTACAGTCCTCCAGGGTGCACAGCTAAGACAATATCATCTATGAGACTGGAAGATCTGACTCCACGACCAACAATCTCCCACTTGGAGACTGATCACAGCAAGTCCAATGCTGTGGCACTTGCTGGACTTAGACTTGGAAAATTTCTCCTCTTCACCTTCATGCTAGAAGGCCAACTAAAACCGAGCAAGAACTAAATTTCTCTCTGGTCACTACCTTTGTGAACATGTCTGCAGGATTCTGGCTAGTATGTATCTTTTCCAGCTTCAACAGTTCATCTTCCAGAACAGAGCGTATGAAATGGTACTTGAGCTGTATATGTTTAGTCCTGGAATGGAATGCTGAGTTCTTTGCAAGATGAATGGCACTCTGGCTGTCACTATACAACCTGCTATCCTTCTGCTTCTTACCCAATTCCTCCATAAACCTCTGCAACCAAATCATCTCTTTACTAGCCTCTGTAACAGCAACATACTCTTCTTCCGTTGTTGAAAGTGCAACAACCTTCTATAGTTTCAAAATCCAACTTATTGATGTTCCACCTACAGTAAACACATACCCTGTGGTGCTCCTCCTGCTATCCTTATCACCTGCCATATCTGCATCAACATATCCCTGTAGAATAGTGTCTGAACCTCCAAAACATAATGCTTGAGTGGTGGTACCTCTCAAATACCTGAGAATCCACTGCACTTCCTTCCAATGTTCTTTACTTGGATTGTTCATATATCTGCTCACAACTCCCACTGCTTGTGCAATATCTGGTCTTGTGCACACCATGGCATACATCAAGCTGCCAACTGCTGATTGATAGGGAATCTTGGACATGTAATCTGTCTCTTCCTGTGTCTTGGGACACATTTCCTTACTTAGACTGAAATGGCTGGCCAAAGGTGTACTTACTGGTTTTGCATTCTGCATTCTAAACCTCTCCAACACCTTTTGTATGTACTCACCCTGAGACAATGTCAATTTGCGATTTTTCCTATCTCTTGTTATTCTCATACCAAGGATTTGCTTTGCAGCACCCAAATCCTTCATCGCAAATGAATTAGCTAGCTTTCTTTTGAGTACATTTATATCCTGCATGTCAGACCCTGCAACAAGCATGTCATCCACATACAATAACAAGATAATATATCTTTCATTGTCTAGCTTCTTGAAATAAACACAGTGGTCAGAATGACATCTACTATAACCTTGTTTTGTCATAAACTTGTCAAATTTTAGATACCACTGCCTTGGAGCTTGCTTCAAGCCATACAAGCTCTTTTTCAACCTGCATACCAAATCCTCCTTCCCTTTGACCTCATACCCTTGTGGCTACTACATATATATCTCTTCCTCCAAATCCCCATGGAGAAAGGTTGTTTTTACATCTAACTGTTCAAGATGAAAATCTTCTACCACCACTAGACTTAAAATAGTCCTAATTGAAGTCATCTTAACAACAAGAGAAAATATTTCATCAAAGTCTATACCTTTATTCTGTGCAAACCCCTTTACAACAAGTCTGGCCTTGTACCGCTTCTTACCGCCTTCTTCTTCCTTCAACCTGTAAATCCATTTGTTCTACAATGCTCTTTTACCAGTAGGCAACTGAACCAGATCCCAAGTCTGGTTTCCTACCAATGAGTCCATCTCTTCATTCATGCCTTGCTCCCACTTCTTTCTAGTTTCCACCTGCATTGCTTCTTCATAACATTCTCGTTCCCCAGCATCAGTCATCAACAAATAATACATTGAAGGAGAGTATCGTTCAGGGAGTCTACTTAACTTGGTATATCTTCTTGTAGTTGCAGGAGTTTCAGGTACTTGCTGTTGTTCTTGATTTTCTAGCACCTTTGGAACTTCATTTTCTTGAATTTCATCAAGTACTGTGTACTCTGTGGTTTCTTTTTCCTATTTCTTTCCCTGCAACTGATCTTTATACATGACATTTTCATTGAATATCACATCTCTACTCCTGATGATTTTGTTATTTTCATAATCCCATAAGCGATAACCAAATTCATCAACCCGATATCCAATAAAGGTACATTTATTGGATTTAGCTTCAAGCTTTGTACTATTTTCTTTATCAATATGGACAAATGCTTCACAACAAACGTTCTCAGAAATGAGTAGTTTACCTTTTTATTTGTCCATGCCTCCTCTGGAATACCACCATCCAAAGCACTTGAAGGTCCTCTGTTTATTAAATAAACAGCAGTATTTACAGCATCCACCCAAAACTGTAAGGGAAACCCTGCATGCAGTCTCATACACCTTGGACACTCCATGATTGTTCTGTTCATCCTTTCTAACACACCATTTTCTTGTGGTGTTCCTGGGACTATCTTCTCTCTACGAATCCCATGGTATGAACAGTAACTATCAAACTCCTTGCCGCAGTACTCACTGTTGGGTTCCAATCTACAGGTGTAAACTAGACCTTCAGTTTAAATCAATCCGGAGTTTGTAAAACTTAGAGGCATATCCCAAATATAGGGATCAGTCCTAGACTTAGTCGAGAATCCAGTTGCTCATAAAATAAACCTAAAAGATGCTAGAATGCTGATGATGAGAAATGAAAAATCCTCCTTACATAATCAACTTCATTTGGTTTTCTAATCTACTCAGCAATTCGTTCATGAAACATTCTGTAACTAAAATCAAATAGAAACTTAGATTTTTAACAAGTGAATTACAATGCTCAATATGTTTACTGTTGGAAATAATCAACTATTGATTTCTTTTACAAGAAAAATGATTCACAGTGTCCAACTATTCTTAACAGTCTTGATATCAAGCTTTTAGAAATGAAATCGAAACTACTCCTGCAATGTTTAACCATTCAATCCTAAATAAAACTCATAACCCTATGCTATAATGGATTTTGTGGAGATATAATTTAACTCGAACTATAATGCATGAATTATCTATTGAAAAACAACTCTATTGGATACCTTTAATCGTACTAAGACATAGTAAAGAAAAGTATGTATGCAGGTTCGGTAATGGTGGCGGCAATGGTGGCCCTCCAATGCTCCACTCACACACACGTAGGAAAGATTCACAAGCTTTTAATACCCAGTCACTTCATTATCCAAGCACAGTTCATACGTAGTGAAATTTCCAGAAATTCTCAGATTCTTAATTCAAAAATATATGTCTATCATCCAACAGGTTTTCCTCTTTCAAAACAAATAGTTATATCACTCGTTTCTGAACTGAAATGCTATATCTATGGAAAATTAATGATGACATCGGAAATATCAATCTTCCTATATTCGAAATCACCCATCATCTCCAAGAAAATAGGCTAGATCGCTAGAAAATCGAACTGCCCTATTTTTATGCTAGATGACTGCACAGGTGGTCATCGTTGACTAGCATTGACTTGCCACCTGTGAAAAACATACCACAAGTTTGTTAGAAGTTTAACTATCCTTGGATATCAAGGATCTTCTTCCACTCTTCAGTTTGTGCCCAGCTGGCCTACAAGTATCCAACTTGGGAGAAATTACGGGAAGTTAGCACATTCTGTAATTTTGAATAAAATCTTAATTTAAATGCCTTAAAAATCTCATAATTCAACTTATTAAGAAGCAACGACATTTATACCTTTGACCAAAGTTTTGTGGATGAAATTAAGGTTTTATGGATCAAGTATGAAGGTTTATGGAGAAAACTGGAAGGTATTTAGATGGAAAAATAGGTGAAAAAATGGTGCCCAACATCTCCCCCAAGAGGAAGCTATTGCATGTCCTCATGCACAAAAAGTATTTCCAAAAATTTGACCCTGCTTATATCCTGAACAAAATTTTGTTGTTGAACCTCTACTTCTAATCCTCTGATGTACCTCCTGTCTGAGATGATGCATCTGTAGAAGTTCGAGCTGCATAAAGAACTTTCAGTTTTTCATACTTGGTCTGGTAAGTCTTCTTTTGTTTATGCCATTTATATGCATGCTTGGAGATTCGCGTCCTTTGAACTTTAAGCTTCCTGTTCTTTCCTTTTAACTTTTCATTCCTCAGTTTTAATTCTCTTACTTCCATTTTCAACTTCTTAATCTTTTTACTGATTTTGGAAGTTTTCTTCTTTTCCATCTTCATTGAAGGCTACTCAGAATTAGTATCTATCCCCAATTCTTCATTCTCTTGCACTGAATCTCCCTTCTTTTCTTTTTCTATAGTTTGTTGCTCCAAGAAAGGAGAAGCTTGATCATCTTAAATTTCTTGTCCTGGATGCTTTTTCTTTTCTTTTTCTTGTTGATCAAAGAAAAGATTAATTTTTTTAGTCTGCTTTATCACTTCATCTGAAATCTTTTCAGTTTCTTGGGTATTTTTTTCTTCATGGACTTGCCCTATCTCACCTGTTGGACCTTCTTCTTGACTTTCCAAGGATTGTATGTATTCATACTATTTTTGTTGGCTTTCATCATCCTCTTCTAGTGCTGACTTATTTCGAGCTTACTGATGTTTCCTTGGATTCTTCTCATGAGTGGTGAAGATTTGATCTTGCTTTTGGAACTTTCTTTCTTCTTTCATCATGCTCCTGGTTCTTATTCTTCTCTGAGGTTGTTTTGGGCTTGCTGCCTCAGAGTTATCTTCATCATCTGTGATCATCAACACATTTTCTTTCTTTTTCCCCTTAAGCAATTTTGAGCTTGTTGCTTCAGGGTTCTGTTCTTCATCCTTGGGGTATGTTATCATCAACAGTTTGTCTTCTTTCAAGCTTTCTTCAGGCAGCTCTTCTAGCTCTTCAAACCGATTATGAATTATAAATTCTTGCCATGTCAACTTTTGCTTCTGTAACTCATATGTGATGATTATTTTGATGAGCCCGCAATGGAAAAGGCTTGTTAGCTTGTCTTTTTCACGCTTTTGAACTTCCTTAGCCATCTTGGAAAGGATTTGTAATAAAAAATGGGGCATGTTAATCTCACAATAACCCCTCAGATGCTGCAATATCTTGATGTGATAAAGATATACAATGCTAAATCTCCCTTCACAGGTGATGAATCTTTGGATGATATATACTATTTCATCCCAGGGATGAACCAACCAACTCCTTGGTACTCCCTTCTTCCATTCCACTAAACCTGCCCTTGACCTGCATAGAAAGGGTATCCATGCCTTCTCCTTGAATTGTTTTGTTTTAAAGAATCTCTGCCCCTGCTGTGGTAAGCCAATGATCTGTGCCAAAATATCTTTAGACAGTCTGAAATTCAAATTTCCTACTGTAGCCCTCTCTCCATCAAATGAGCCAGCAAAGGCTAGGCTAACATTATCATTGTGCCCATCAAAATTTTCAAAAAAATACACCCACTGCTTCCTCTCAAAAATTTCCATACATTTCTCATGAATAACAGTGGGATCGAATTTCTCTGGTTCCAACCTAGATACCATTTTGCAATTTTAACTGGAAAAGAAATATGAAGCCGAAAACCCTAGCTTTGCAATTGGTTCTGTAAATGTTTTCCTATTTCAAAACAGTCCTCTAAAACTTGGATTGCTATTGATTTGGCAAATTCTTTTGGCGAAAGTTCAAGTTTTACCTTTCCTCAGGCGTTTTTACTTCACGATTTTTCCTGTGCGTATGCATCCTTCAGAAAACAGTGCCCGCACCCTTCCTCTATGATACACGCCTTCTTTTCCCTCACTGTGAAGTATTATCCCTGTATGCTTTTGCAATGTACAGCAATCGGGTCTGCAAGTGGAAGAGTGACGCTTGGAAAATTATTAAAGTAGAATGACCACTCTGATATACAATCCTAGTGTCATAAAAATTGGCAGTGTGATTTTCTATGCACATGAATATTTTCGTGGGAGCATACAACTATGATTCCCACGTCTTTTGTAATAATTATCTGAACATGCCACCTGATTCATTGCTAACCTGCCACTTAACCAATGTTCTATGATCCGTCTTATATATTCCATATATATATTTTAACTTAATGCATAATGCACTAGTATCTTTGTCTTGGACTATATAATATGAAAACATAAAAACATTTGAATTCCATTGTTTTCTTGAGAAAAAGAAAACATTTTTCTTCCTGTAGAATGCAGTTTAGGTTTTGATCAATTGAAAATTTGCTTCTGAGATTGATTCTAACCACCATTTTGACACCTAGGGTAGGATAATGAGAAGTGAATGGGATGCTGGCATGGATTGTGAAGGTGATAGAGTAGACGGTCAAGCTTATGAGGATAGCTAGATATGTCATTACTTAAAAACAAAGAACCATGCAACTTTTAAAGCATAAAAATTAAAATCCTTACAGACTTTGCTTGATATCCCTTTGTGTTGTTCTTTCCATTTGATGTAGCTTGTCTTCTTGCCTATTGAGAAGAAAATTTACAATTTGTTACATGTCCTTCTGATGTCTTCTCTTTAAAAAAAAATTTCCATCTCAGGTCCCTGTGTGAAAATTTCAATAGAAATGTACTTCTTTTCAGGTCCCTTCTGCTGTCTTCTGATGCAATGTCTCAGATTCCTTCTACAAGACTGGAAGTCAGGTCCCTCTACTAATATTGAGATCTGTGAAATAAAGCTTCATGCCGAAATGAAATTCTAGCATTTGAAGAATGCTTGGAGGGTTTTAAAAAAAAAAATAGAAATCATGAAATGCTTATCCCCCCAGGCCTATTTATGCACTTGTCCTCAAGTCAAACAAAAAGTTTTATTTTACTGATAGCCATGAAAGAACTGATGCTGAAAAGTAAAAATGTTTTTGTGAATTTTCAATGGCCAAGTAAACTTGGTTTTCCAAGGAAAATTCGAGTTTATGTTGTGCCAGTTGTCTGGTTTTCACAACTAAACTCCCTCCTTTTTTTTTCTTTTTTTTCGCTTTGCACTTCCATCTCCCTTTGCTGTGAAATCTGCTGTATGAAATCTTCTTTGCTAATAGGATTGGTGTAGAGTTTCATCCGATGGCCATTGACCACAAATGTATGTGATTCATCATCGATTGTTTGGAGTTTGAATGAGCCATTGTCATATACCTCTGCAATCTCATATGGACCAAGCCAATGAGTTGTAAACTTGGCTTTGAAGTCTTTGAACTTTGAATCAAATAATAAGGCCCAGTCACCGATGTGAAATTGTTTCTTTTTTATAAACTTGTCATGCCATTGGGCTCTCTGTTGTTGTACCAAAATATTGTGTTCTACTACAGCCTGCCGCATTTCATCTAATTGATTCAATTGTAGTATCATTTCTTGCTGTGCTTCAGAAAGATTCATCCCCAAATCTGCTACTAACTTAAAGGTATGAATTTGAAATTCTATTGGCAACAGGACCTGCTTACCAAAAACTAACTGATAGGGTGAAAAACTAGTACTATTTTTCCAAGTGATTCGATATGCCCATAAAGCTTCGGTAAGCTTAGCTGACCAATCCTTTCTATGTATCTGGACAGTTTTGGTGATGATTCCTTCCAAAGTTTTGTTTGTAGACTCCACTTGGCCATTGGCTTGTGGATGGTAAGGTGTAGATTTTCTGTGTTTAATTTTGTATTTTGCTGCTATCTCCTGTACCAGTTTAGAAGTAAATTGTGCACCCTGGTCGATGACAATCTCTCTAGGAACCCCAAATCTGACAAATATCTCTTCAAAAAGAAAGTTTACCACTGTTTGTTCCATGGCTCTTGGTAATGGTTTGGATTCCACCCACTTTGTAACATAGTCAGTACATACTAAAATGTACTTCTTTCCTTGTGATGGTGGATTGATTGGACCAATGAAGTCAAGAGTCCATTTTTCAAATGGTTCTATGAGGATTTGTGGCTGGAGTGGCATTTCATCAGATCATACTGGCCGTCCCATTCATTGACAAGTATCATAGCTCCTAACATACTTCTTAGAATCCTTGAAAATAGAAGGCCAGTAATACCCCAAATTGAGTATCTTGTATGATGTTCTTTTCTTTGCAAAATGGCCACCACACGGTTCATCATGACATGCTTTAAAAATATCTAAAACTTCATCTTGTCGTACACATCTCCTAATAATTAGATCATATCCTGTGTAAAAGAGATCGCCATTGACCCATATGTGTCTAGCACTTTGTTTAATAATCTTTTTCTTTTCTTTGGATGACATAGATGGAGGTAGCTGTCCTGATGATAAATAGTTGGCGATATCAGCATATCAAGGAGTGATAAAAGAAATTGTAAACAAGTGTTCATCAGGGAAAATATCTAAAACAGGAACAACCTCACCGCAATTGTGTAAGCAAGACAGGAAATCTGCCACTTGATTTTCTCATCCAGGCCGATCTAAAACAGTGATATTGAACTCCTGCATTAATAGTAACCATCTTGTTATCCTGCCATTAGTAATAGACTTATTCATCAAATATCGTAAAGCAGAATGATCTGTGTGGACAAAAATTTCGTAGCCAGTAATGTAATGATGGAATTTGTTCACAGCATGAACTACTGCCAACATCTCCTTTTCAGTTACTGTATAATTCAATTCTGCAGGTGTTAGATTTTTGTTGATAAAATAAATAGCATAAGTCATGGTCTGCTCTTTTTGTCCCAAAGAAGCCCTTATTGCAGTATCAGATGCATCAATAGAAATATGGAAGGGAAGTGTCCAATTTGGTCCCCTTAGAATGGGAGCAGTTGAGAGCTTCTCTTTAAGTGTCTGAAATGCAGATTGACAGTTAGTATCCCATTTGAAATGGACATCCTTTGAAAGTAATTTAAACAATGGCAGAGCTATCTTACTGAAATTTTCAATAAATCTATGATAATAGCCTGCATACCATAGAAAGATTCTCACGTCTGTTTGAGTGGTTGGTTCAGATAGATTTACAATAATGTGAATTTTGGCAGGATCTACTTTTATTCCAGATGAAGAAATGTGATGTCCTAAAACTATCCCTTCAATCATCATCATAAAACACTTTTCATTGCTAAGGGAAAGATTTTATTCAACACACCTTTTTAAAATTTTCTCCAAGTTTGATAAGGAATCTTCGAAGGCATTTCCATGCATAGAAAAATCGTCCATATAGACCTCAACACATTCATGAATTAGATCTACAAAAATGGCCAAGACTGCTCTCTGAAAGGTAGCTGGGGTGTTACATAAACGAAAAGGTAAAACCTTGTAGGCATATGTACCCCAGGGACATGTAAAAGTAGTTTTTTCCCGGTCTTCTTTTGCAATGCTAATTTGATTATACCCGTTGAAACCATCTAGAAATGAAAAATAGTTCTTCCCAACTAGGGCATCGAGCACTTGATCAATAAATGGAAATGGGAAATAATCTTTTAGTGTTGCCTTGTTTAACTCTCTGTAATCTACACATATCCACCATTTGCCATTTTTCTTAGGAACAACAACTAAGGGAGAAACCCATTGGCTGTCAGAGATAGGGTAGATAAATCCTACCTTTAATAACTTCTGCAATTCTTCCTTAACTATTTCTTTTAGTATGGGGTTCATTATACGTTGAGGTTATCTGAGAGGTCTGATTTTATCATCTATGTAAATGTGGTGAGTGCATGTTTCGTGATGAATGCCTGGCATGTCAATGTATTCCCAAGCAAATGCATGAGAATATTTATTCAGTAAGGCAATCAACTGTTCTTCCTGTGATGTGATAAGATGTGCACTGATATTCAAGTGTTTTCCTGGACTGATTTCATCTGTTTTGCTTTGGACATCAGTGATCGAATGAACATTAAAAATATCATGAAGTGCTAATGCTAAAGAATGTACTATGCAATTTTCCTGAAAATTCTATCCCAAAACCTGATCTGTGATAGCATACTGCATGTCTCTTAATTCCTCAGAGATATCAGGTTCAACAATGAAGTAATCTAGCAAATCCTCGTTGTTCTCTTCTTGAAAATCAAAGAACTGATTGATACTTAGGACAGGCTGAATGATTTCTTCTTCCTGTTCTTTGGTTTCATTAATCCATGATAACTGATTTGATACAGAAGGTCGCTGGGCAGAAGGATAAAGTGTGATTTGTTTTCTCTCTGTCCCATGTGAAATGAGCATGCTTCCTGACCTACACCCTATAAAAGCATCAGCTATTGCCAACCAAGGTTGGCCAAGAATCAATGGATGCTCTCCTAAATTAAACTTTGGTTGCAGCACTATGAAATCTACAGGATACTCCCAGGAATCTAAAGAAACGATGATATCTTCTAAGATCCCTTCAGGTGTGATTTTAGACCTGTCAACTAGTTCTAAAACTGTAGTGGTTGGTCTGAGATTTTTCAAGTGTAGATATTCCATTGTTTCTAGTGTCATGACATTGATAGCAGCACCTAAGTCAATCAGTGTCTTTGGAATTGAAAAATTGTTGACAGTTATTGTGACCATTGGGATTCCTGGATCAACGTATTTTTAAATAAAAACAGTGTTAGACATTAGTCCTGCTAATTTTCCTACCACATGAATTGTTGGTGGATCCTTCCTTCTCTTATTGAGACATAATTCCCTAACTCCTTTCGTATAGATTGGAATATCCTTTATAGCCTGCAGTAGGGGAATTTTGACACATCTATTGGTTAACTCATTCAAAACATCAAAATCAGGTAGGGAAATTGAAAGTTTTTCCTTGACCAACCTCTCTGGAAAGGGAGGTATGTGAGGTACTAATGTTTTCCCTTTTTGAATGTGATTTTCTGACTGTGGCTTTTCTATATTTGATTTTTTTGAAGTTTTCTCATTTTCTGTTTGTTCTTCTAAAATAACAGGAGATTCTTTTTGTAAAGTTTTTCCAGATCTTAAGTTGATATTTTGAAGTGGGAGGATTGAGTAGGGGAGTGCCATTCCTTCATCAACATTGTACATGGGTTTATCCATTTTAATATTTGGATTTGGTATTGGCTGGGCTGGCAATTGTGTTGGTCTAGGTGGAGGCTGGTTGGACGGCAATTGAAGTTGTTGAGGTTGTTGGCCTAGTTGGGGAGCAAGATTGGGTTGTTGGAAAAATGGGGTTTGATTCTGCTGGTATTGGGGATATGCAAAAGATTGTTGATAAGGCTGTGGGTAGGCCTGTTGGTATGTCTGGTTACCATGAGTATACCCTCGCCAGTTTGAAACAGGTTGGGCTTGTTGTTGTTCTTGAGGAGACCAAGTTTGCCAGGGCATGGGTGCACTCCATGAATTTTGAATAGGAGTTTGGTAATTTGAATGAAACTGCTGCATAGGATCTTGAGACATACCTGAAAATCGTGGCTGCCAAGGTCTTCGTTGTCCCATAAAATAGAGAGGCTCCATGCTTTGATTCTCCTCCATTCGGGCTTCCTGCAATTCTTTCAATCTGGGGCAATCATCAGTTTTATGATTTTCAGTACATAAACCACAAATTTGAACAGTATTTAGAGGGCATTCTCTTAATGGATGTTTCTTTCCACATTTAGGGCAGAAAATAGACAGGGCTTGATCTTGTTGGTCTTGTTGTTCTTGTCTTTTCTTGGTTTTTGATGTTTCGACCTGTGTTCCCAAGGTACTCAATAAATCAGTCTTAAAATCTTCTAACAAGTTCCCAAGTTCAACTCTGGATATGCCACTGGTTGTAGATTTTGTTACTTTGGAAGTTGCATCCCTCTTTCCATTTTTGGCTTTTCCTCTAGAATAATTTTGACATAAGTCTGTAATCTCTTCGAATGGTAGATAGGAGATGTCACCTTTTCCCATAACATTCAAAATATCCAGATATTCTTCTTTTATTCCTTTCAAAAAGATTGCACGAGTGATCTCAGATGTCAAAGAATTGTATTTAGACTTCTGCAAGTTATATGAGAATCTTTCAAGATATTCTTCCAAGCTCTCATCCTCCTGTTGAAACATTCTAAAAATATCATCTTTTGAATCTTTTGATCTACAGTAAGCTTGGTATTTCCTAAGAAAATTTTTTCTCATATCATCCCAACTGGTTATTGAATGCTCTCCTAGCCCCATGAACCATTTCAATGTAGTTTCCTTAAGGGTAGCAGGGAAGAGACGAAGTTTGTGGGTGTCATCAGTATACCCATAAGTACGACACAATATATCAAATTCAAATAAGAAAGAGTCTGGGTCTTCAGAAGTCATGCCATAGAAATTTGGTAGAATAGATGGTGGAATGTTTTTCATCCTTACCTCTTCTCCTAGGATGATGCTAGTGTCCAAGATGGGAAATTTAAAAGTGGCTTCCTGATTTTCTTTTGCTCTTTCATCCCTTTCATACCTTCTCTCTTCTTCCCTTCTCTCTTGTCTTAGTTTATTTTCAATTTCTAACCTTCTCTCATACTCCCTTCGTTGTTCTGCAGTTGGCCCTTTTAATGTTTCTCCTTCAGCCATTTCTCTTCGTTTATTTTCAATATCCATACTATGTTCATATTCCCTACGTTGCTCGAAGGTGAGTCCTCCTTTCTTAGATGTTTCCTCTTCAGTCATTTCAAAATTATCAACAATTGTAATTAATCCTTTTTTATTAGTTAAAGAAGTTCCTGTTACTTCTATTTTTGGGGGGGTTTTGATAAATCTTCCTTTTTCATCTCTTTGTCTTGACATAAAACTAAAACCTACTCTGTGTTTTTGAATTTGTTTTTTTGAATAAGAGAACTAAGTGTCTTAATTCTGCTTCTATAATGCCTCCCCGGCAACGGTGCCAAAATGTTGGGTTCCAATCTACAGGTGTAAACTAGACCTTCAGTTTAAATCAATCCAGAGTTTGTAAAACTTAGAGGCATATCCCAAATATAGGGATCAGTCCTAGACTTAGTCGAGAATCCAGTTGCTCATAAAATAAACCTAAAAGATGCTAGAATGCTGATGATGAGAAATGCAAAATCCTCCTTACAGAATCAACTTCGTTTGGTTTTCTAATCTACTTAGCAATTCGTTCATGAAACATTCTGTAACTAAAATCAAATAGAAACTTAGATTTTTAACAAGTGAATTACAATGCTCAATATGTTTACTGTTGGAAATAATCAACTACTGATTTCTTTTACAAGAAAAATGATTCACAATGTCCAGCTATTCTCAACAGTCTTGATATCAAGCTTTTAGAAATGAAATCGAAACTACTCCTGCAACGTTTAACCATTTAATCCTGAATAAAACTCATAACCCTATGCTATAATGGATTTTGTGCAGATATAATTTAACTCGAACTATAATGCATGAATTATCTATTGAAAAACAACTCTATTGAATACCTTTAATCGTACTAAGATGCAGTAAAGAAAAGTATGTGTGCAGGTTCGGCAATGGGGGCCCTCCAATGCTCCACTCACACACACGCAGGAAAGATTCACAAGCTTTTAATACCTAGCCACTTCATTATCCAAGCACAGTTCATACGCAGTGAAATTTCCAGAAATTCTCAGATTCTTAATTCAAAAATATATGTCTATCATCCAACAGGTTTTCCTCTTTCAAAACAAATAGTTATATCACTCGTTTCTGAACTGAAACGCTATATCTATGGAAAATTAATGATGACATCGGAAATAACAATCTTCCTATATTCGAAATCTCCCATCATCTCTAAGAAAATAGGCTAGATCGCTAGAAAATCGAACTGCCCTGTTTTTATGCTAGATGACTGCACAGGTGGTCATCGTTGACCAGCATTGACTCGCCACCTATGAGAAACATACCACAAGTTTGTTAGAAGTTTAACCATCCTTGGATATCGAGGATCTTCTTCCACTCTTCAGTTTGTGCCCAGCTGGCCTGCAAGTATCCAACCTGGGAGAAATTACGGGAAGTTAGCACATTCTATGATTTTGAATAAAATCTTAATTTAAATCCCTTAAAAATCTCATAATTCAACTTATTAAGAAGCAACGACATTTATACCTTTGACCAAAGTTTTGTGGATGAAATTAAGGTTTTATGGATCAAGTATGAAGGTTTATGGAGAAAACTGGAAGGTATTTAGATGGCAAAACAGGTGAAAAAATGGTGCCCAACACTCACCTCCATTATCAGATCTGAGACACTTCAACCTTTTCCCTGTCTCATTCTCAACCAAAGCTTTCCACTTCTTAAAAGTAGCAAACACGTCACATTTCTGTCTAATGCAATAAACCTAAGTTTTCCTAGTTGCATCATCAATAAATGTAACATAATAATGAGAGCCACCAAGAGATTGTACCTGAGCCGGTCCCCATACATCTGTATGCACTAGCTCTAACTTTTCATTCTTCTTCTATTTCCCAACCCTGAGAAATCTGACTCTCTTCTGTTTTCCATAAACACAGTTTTCACAGAATTCCAAACTTACCTGCTTCAAATCTGGCAGCAACATCCTTGAGTGGAGAATCTGCATCCCCTTCTGCCACAATGCTGTATCTGTTCCTATGGAAGCTAAAGAGATAGAATGGTCAATATTATGAGGACATAAATACAACGTACCTATCCTGTCTCCTTTTGCTATCACCATTGATCCTTTAGTGATCTTCCACCACTTTTCTCCAAATGTAGATAGACAGTCGCCATCTCCCAACTGTCCTATTGAGATTAGATTTGTTTTCATGGCAGGAATATGCCTAACATCTTTCAACAGCCAGTTAGTTCCATTCTGAACTTTTATCCATACCTTACCCATTCCAACAATTTTACATGGCTTATCATCACCCAATAAAACATGTCCAAAATCGCCAGGAACATACTCATGAAAGTATTTCCTATGGGATGTAGCATGACATGAAGCTCCTGAATCTACTACCCAATAATCACTAGTATTATCTAATGCAAGAATCAAAGCATTTTGTAACACATCACCTGCTACATTTGCTTCCTGGGTAGATTCCTTCTGTGCATCTCCTTTCTTCTTTAGAGATCTGCAGTATTTCTTCAGATGTCCTTTCTTTCCACAGTTCCATCACTCTATTTTTCCCAGTCTAGACTTGGATCTGCCCATTTTATACTTGCCACAATTACCTTGGCTCTTTCCTCTCTCCTTTTGTCTTCCCCTGCTCTCCATGGTCAACGCATTACCTGATGTCTCATCTGTGCTTTTTCTTCGCATTTCCTCGCTAAGAATAACACCAATAACATCATCAAATTTCAAGGTGTTTGGACCAAAGACAGAGTTACTTATAGCCATGACCAAGCTATTCCAGCTTTCTGGCAATGAACTCAAGATTAGAAGAGCCCTAACCTCATCATCAAAGTTCACACTTACAAAACTTAGTTGATTTGTAACCGTATTAAACTCATTTAAATGATCAGTAACAGATCCACCTTTAGACATCTTCATATTAAATAAACGCTTCATTAGAAATACCTTGTTGGAGGCCGAGGGTTTTTCATACAGCTTACCCAGTGCGCTCATCAAACCTTTTTTTGTTGTATCTTTTGAGATATTGAAAGCCACCGATGAAGCTAGGCTCAGCCGTATTTTTCCCAGAACCTTTCTATCAAGAACCTGCCAATCTTCATCCTTCATGGCCGTCGACTTCTTTTCTTTTCCTCCCAAAGGTAGGAATAGATCCTTCTGGTATAGATAGTCCTCCATTTGCATCTTCCATAACTGGAAGTTTTGGCCGTTAAACTTCTTGACCTTAAACTTTCCTTCTTCCACCATTGCTCCCACTCGAACCAGAAACCCTAGCTTCATGTTGGTTTATCTGCCAAATAGACCTTTGGCTCTGATACCAATTGTTAGAAAAACAAGATCGCAGAGCAATAACAATAAACAGAAATGCAAATATAATCACACACACATTACAAGAGAGACACAGATATATCATGGTTCACCCCAACTTGGGCTACGTCCACACTGAATTTTCCAGTCCTTATTATTATTACCGTCCAACAAAGTGAAGGGATACAACCTACAGCACAGCCGCTACACTTCCTCTTCACTATCTCACAATCTCTCTCCTGATCTTAGAGATCTTTACAATGCATAAAACCTAATACATCTTGCACTAGATGTATTACAATGTCTTTCTTTTATAGGGGAAATACAATGGGAAAATACCACGGGATACCCAAAACCATGGACCTGCAAAAAAGCTGGCGAAAACAACCCCAAAATTTTTTCTCGGGGACCCGAACCCCTTGAAATACAGAATGGGTGTACATTCCTCCAGGGTGCACGGATAAGACAATATCATCTATGAGACTGGAAGAACTGACTCCACAACCAACAAGCTTCGCTGATACTCGGACAATCATCCTCAAAACTAAAAGTCGATTGAAAGTCAGTTATCGTTATGTGACAATCTATCGTGCCTCTGCGAAACTCAGCTTCTACGTACTAGTTCTTTGGAATTTTCTCTAATGTATGGATAAACTTGTGCACCCATTCTTTGTTAGGTGTATGTAACATCCCTCAAATTCGACCCCTATTATTAATATTCTTATAAAATATAATTATGAATTTTTGTAAATGGCCATGGTGAGGAGCTCAAGGCCAAGGCCCCACCAGTGGACCTCGAGCTAGTTTTATGTGTATAAGCAATAGTTTGAGCCTAGAAGGTTAAAGCTTGGTGATACGAATAAACAATAAATGACAAAACCCACCTATAAGAAAAGACACTGACTAGGGAAGCCAAGTGATTACAAAGGGTACGGATATAAGTTCGTCCTAGATTATTATTCATCTTGAGTATCTAGCTAAGATACTGGGGCTTAGGTTATTCTAATCCTATTTTGAATAAGCCACAAAGATAGATTTTATATATAGATGAACTAATATGAATTTTTGTAGTTAAAAACTATCTCAGGAAAAGAGATTGATTAAGAAGGAAGTAGAGTATATAAATATATATATATACATTTTACTTACCTAAATAATATATAATCGAAATATTATTAATTATATATATATATATATACGAGAATATATATATATATATATTGATATATGTCTTGAATGGTTAATAAATAAATAATGGCATAAGAACAAGGTGATTATTTAGAGACTTATATGTCAAAAAATAACATAATGATAAAATGTTATTGTTTTGAAATTAATTGATGATGCCGAGAGCACATCCCATTCTAATTTTCCACGTAGGAAGTTGAGAGGGTGGTCTTTTAACAAACAACCAAAGAAAACAAATTTTGCTTGAAATGCGGAGTTGTTTACACCACTCACTCAGCTAGGTTTTGATTTAGATTATCATTTAATGAAAGACTTCATCTAGAGCTCAGCATTACTCCCACGACCTCCACCACACTAGTGTTAGCTCCTTATTTAGAAGACAGTTGTCGGAATGGTTGGACAATAGTGACAAGAGTTCTAGTTATGATTTAGTGGAGGGAATTAGGGAGTATTTTCAGTAAGTTGCACCCTTGGTATAATGAGCAACAACCAATAGATCGTGTTGGTGGATCTTCTCAGCTCCAATGTTATATTGGGGAAGGTGGAGTATTCAAGTGGCTTTAATTAATACATCTCCACACATCGAGTTACGAGGGGGTACTGCCATTTGCTAAATTCAGTTGTAATATATTATAAATGGACAGTACCATAATGCAGGGGGGAGCAAATAATATCCAGGACGTTGGACGGCACTCGAGGGGAAGAAAAAAAAGAGAAAATCGCCAGAAAATGGGGAAGGAGAGAAATTAGATCGATGGGAATACAAGAGGATTTCTAACTGAATCGTGGTATATTTGGTGGAGGGGATCCATTATCCCCTCAAGCGTTGGTAAGCAAGGTCGCAGGTATGAAGATATAGGCATATTTTTGACTTGTTTTTGCTGTTCTGTTTTGACACCCTGGCTATCGTATTTACGCGATCTCTATTTTATTGTTCTGCATTTTTATTCCAGATTATTCTTGTCAGATTGTTCCATGAGATCACCTCTGCCATCTATAATTGATTTATGATTATGTTCTGAGCTTTTGTTCGATTAAGTGAATCCCATAAGAAAGTGACTAAGGGTATTCTTCCACTATCTGTCATATGTGATCTTAGTCGGCTTTTTTCATTTTATATAAATTGTTGTTGCTGTGTGTTTTACCCCCATCCTAAAACAGATCGACTCTGGCATGGACGCTATCTCTTCCTGTACGTTGTTCTTAGTGTGATCACTTGATCCATGCCTTACTTATGCCATCTCCGCTCGAAGGGCTGTTCCAGCTTAAAACGCTATACCCTGTCAGATGATTTTCTGCAAAGACGTGTATTAGATTCATCCTTCCACTTACTATGTAGTTTATCATCTTTCCATACGATCTCATTTATGAAGTTAACTGTGCAACATATGAGAGTTGATGGGGATCCTAGATCGCGCAGGTCTTCACTGTCTAAACACGTTTTGCTAGTTGTAAAGATTACTGAAACGAACCATGGCATCAACAGGTATTGTCAATCCCATTCTTTTATATATATATATATATTAACTGTATAAAGAATGTAGCAAATAGTAAGTAGAATTACTCAGTTGCTATATAGTCTAAATGCCCAGGTGTATAAGTTCAAGGAGAGCGTAATGCCCAGCCTTCCGGCTTGTCCCTTCATATCATTTTATTTCAGTTTTAAAAATCTTCTGTTCTGTTGTGCATCCTTGTAACTCCGCTACGATTTGGTGGGTCGTTTGGGAGTTACATACTATTGCCGCATAGATTATAGTGTGGATAGGTGTAGGTTGTACATGCTCTGCGATTTCTCGTTGAAGAGTTTCTTTCTGATTTTTACCCTCTGCCATGATTTGATGGAAGCACTTGGGTGTTGCATTTTGTTTCTGCCCGCATAGATCTGCATGTTGGAAATAAAATTTGTGATATATTATATCTATGTTATTCCGTTGATTTGTTGATTTTCACTCCTGCACTAGAGCTTAGTAAGAACCACCGTTCAGTCGATTTGGGGTGTATATCCTCTTATCCCTGCACTAGTTAGATACTGTTTATGATATGAGTATTATGTTTAAGAGTAGAGTGGTGCCGTTGTGAAATCGTGGTGGAGAAACGATGGTTCCCAAAAGGGGACTCGATTCCGGTTGATTATTATTTAGTTGATTAGAAAAGCTTTCCTAAATAAATCTTTTGCTACGATTTCGGCTGGATTGCTTTGGAAATTATTTTATGTATGTTTATATTATGACAGAGGCATAATCTCATTCCCCTTTTCCCAAAACAAAGGTTAGTGGTTAAGAGATTTTTTGTATTGGCTTAATCTTAGTCTACATTGCTGCCAACGCATGGGGTTGAGCCCTGTCTATTTTATATGTGATATATAATGCTATAAATATAAATAATGTACTATGCATCTTACACGTTAGGTTTTAGTTCAACCATGCTTTGGTAAGTGACCCTTGTTTGTCTTGTTTTACAAAATCACATTCCTGTAAACATCCCTATCTTAAAGATGCTACATGGGGGTTTAAATGTTGGATATTTTATGCTTTGGATTTCCACAAATCCGTTAGACTCGATTGAACAATTTATATATGTATGAGGATGTTAATGCAAGGGTATAAAAGAAAGGAAATTGCTTACCACTACAGTTAGCTAAAGTCTCGATATTTATCTAAGTAACCTTATTTAAATGCATCCCTTGATGTAAAGCTAATTAGTTAATAAGGAGTTTACTTAAGTACTTAATGGATAAAAGAATAGAGTTTGGTAATATTTTGATCTAGGTTCGAATGTTTAAAAGAAACTAGTTCAAGTTATTAATCCTTGTTTAAGTTTTAAAAATAGTATATTTGTAAAATACCTTATATGAGAACTTCTTTGAGAAAATAGAACTTGCAACATTTGGGTTGCTTTGAGAGTAAGAAATTGCAACATGAGTGTTGTAAATAAGTTACTTAAAAGTTTATGATGTTACACATAAACTTTTAAGGGAGTTTTTTTTTATGGTGGAAAACTCTCAAGGAAATTGTAATTATATATTACAGCCTTGTGATAAAAGGCTTCGAGTTTTTAGAAGGAGATTTATCGCAACAATGTTGCTGGATTGTAACCCCTGATTTCTTTTAAAGAATAATAAAAGATGCACACACACCTTTGTGGACTAGCCCGTGTACGGGTGAACCACGTTATATTTTTGTCTCCTATGTTTCCTATGGCATTTCTCAATGTGTCTTATGTATGAGTACTTGTTTCTGTCCTTAAAAATGTTTATGACTACTTTGAAGTATCCGATCCATTAGAAAGTTGATTATGATGTATATTGCTAATATGTTTCCCTTATGATTATAATTAAGTTGTTACCATTTAGGTTGTTGTATTGGTACAATTAACTAATAAAAGATGTGCATGCTTCTTGAAAATGAATTAACATCTTGAAGTGCATTTTATTAATTTGACCAATAATTGAACGAATTGATTAAAAGAAATATGGGGCTTAAATATAGTTGTCTATGGTTTCTTGGTCTGTAATTTTTAAGGTGGTATCTTGTGCACACATATGAAGAGTTAGTTCGTTCAAAAATGGAAAACCATGTGTTGAATTTAGAAGAGTTATGTATTCAAAGAGTTATAATTATTTGTAAGCAATATTTAAAGAAAGTAAACGCACACTTTATGTTTCCACATATATTTTAGTGGCATTTTAGGCACTTAGAAAAGCTTTTAAATTTTATGAAATTTTGGGTTCGTGACAGTGTATGTATCCAAGCTCTTAAACACAGCTCTATGTGGTCTCTAGGATCAGTTTGTCCATTATATTTTACTTGTACAATCTCAGTTTGTTCCATAAAATTGATCCGCATCATGTGCTTACATTATTCCCATGTACATAAGTTCTATTTATGCGCAGCCCACCTGTTAGAAAAACAGGATCGCAGAGCAATAACAATAAACAGAAATGAAAATATAATCACGCATACACATTACAAGAGAGACATAGATATATCGTGGTTCACCCAACTTGGGCTACGTCCACACTGAATTTGCCAGTCCTTATTATTATTACCGTCCAGCAAGTCGAAGGGATACAACCTGCAGCACAACCGCTGCACTTCCTCTTCTCTATTTCACAGTCTCTCTCCTGATCTCAGATATCTTTACAATGCATAAAACCTAATACATCAACAACCCTAGCCGTATTACAATGTCTTTCTTTTATAAGGAAAATACAATGGGAAAATACCACGGGATACCCAAAACCATGGGCTCGCAAAACAGCGGGCGAAAACAGCCCCAAAAATTTTCTTCAGGTGCGCTTCCCCCGGACCCCCTAGCCAGGTGGGATGGGCCCCCCTGGAACCCCGTGGGGGGGCGATGCCCCCCCACACCCCCCCGTTGGGGTGAGTGTATAGTCCACCTACATATCATATAGAACTGGGGTACAAAGACGGCTGATACAATATCATCTATGAGACTAGAAGATCTGGCTCCACAAACAACAATCTCCCACTTGGAGACTGATCACAACAACTCCACCACTGCTCCACTTGCTAGACTTAGACTTAGCAAATTTCTCCTCTTCACCTTCATGCTAGAAGGCCAACTGAAACCGAGCACGAACTCAGTTTCTCTCTGGTCACTACCTTTGTGAACATGTCTGCAGGATTTTGGCTAGTATGTATCTTTTCCAGCTTTAACAGTTCATCTTCGAGAACAAAGCGTATGAAATGGTACTTGAGCTATATATGTTTAGTCCTGGAATGGAATGCTGAGTTCTTTGCAAGGTGAATGGCACTCTGGCTGTCACTATACAATCTGTTATCCTTCTGCTTCTTACCCACTTCCTCCATAAACCTCTCCAACCAAATCATCTCTTTACTAGCCTCTGTAATGGCAACATACTCTGCTTCTGTTGTTGAAAGTGCAACAACCTTCTGTAGTTTCGAAATCCAGCTTACTGCTGTTCCACCTACAGTAAACACATACCCTGTGGTTCTTTTCCTGCTATCCTTGTCACCTGCCATATCTGCATCAACATATCCCTGTAGAACAGTGTCTGAACCTCCAAAACATAATGCCTCAGTGGTAGTACCTCTCAAATAACTGAGAATCCATTGTACTGCCTTCCAATGCTCTTTACCTGGATTGTTCATATATCTGCTCACAACTCCCACTGCATGTGCAATATCTGGTCTTGTGCACACCATGGCATACATCAAGCTGCCAACTGCTGATTGATAGGGAATCTTGGACATGTAATCTGTCTCTTCTTGTGTCTTGGGACACATTTCCTTACTTAGACTGAAATGGTTAGCCAAAGGTGTACTTACAGGTTTTGCATTCTGCATTCTGAACCTCTCCAACACCTTTTGTATGTACTCACTTTGAGACAATGTCAATTTGTGATTTTTCCTGTCTCTCATTATTCTCATACCAAGGATTTGCTTTGCAGCACCCGAATCCTTCATCGCAAATGAATTAGCTAGCTTCCTTTTGAGTACATTTATATCCTGCATGTCAGACCCTGCAACAAGCATGTCATCCACATACAATAACAAGATAATATATCCTCCATTGTCTAGCTTCTTGAAATAAACATAGTGGTTAGAATGACATCTACTATAACCTTGTTCTGTCATAAACCTGTCAAACTTTAGATACCACTGCCTTAGAGCTTGCTTCAAACCATACAAGCTCTTTTTCAACCTGCATACCAGATCCTCCTTACCTTTGACCTCATACCCTTGTGGATGCTGCATATATATTTCTTCCTCCAAATCCCCATGAAGGAAGGCTGTTTTTACATCTAACTGTTCAAGATGCAAATCTTCTACTGCCACTAGACTTAAGATAGTCCTAATTGAAGTCATCTTAACAACAGGAGAAAATATTTCATCAAAATCTATACCTTTCTTCTGTGCAAACCCCTTTACAACAAGTCTGGCCTTGTACTGCTTCTTACCTCCTTCTTCTTCCTTCAACCTGTAAATCCATTTGTTTTGCAATGCTCTTTTACCAGCAGGCAACTGAACCAAATCCCAAGTCTGGTTTCCTACCAATGAGTCCATCTCCTCATTCATGCCTTGCTCCCACTTCTTTCTGGTTTCCACCTGCATTGCTTCTTCATAACATTCTGGTTCACCAGAATCAGTCATCAATAAATAATACATTGAAGGAGAGTATCGTTCAGGGAGTCTACTTAACCTGGTAGATCTTCTTATAGTTGCAGCAGTTCCAGGTACTTGCTGCTGCTCTTGATTTTCTGGCACCTTCGGAACTTCATTTTCTTTAACTTCATCAAGCACTATGTACTCTGTGCTTTCCTTTTCCTGTTTCTTTCCCTGCAACTGATCTTTATACATGACCTTTTCATTGAATATCACATCTCTACTCCTGATGATTTTGTTATTTTCATAATCCCATAAACGATAACCAAATTCATCAACCCCATATCCAATAAAGGTACATTTCTTGGATTTATCTTCAAGTTTTGTTCTATTTTCTTTATCAATATGGACAAATGCTTCACAACCAAACGTTCTCAGAAATGAGTAGTTTACCTTTTTATCTGTCCATGCTTCCTCTGGAATACCACCATCCAAAGCACTTGAAGGTCCTCTGTTTATTAAATAAACAACAATATTTACAGCATCCGCCCAAAACTGTAAGGGAAACCCTGCATGCAGTCGCATACACCTTGCACGCTCCATGATCGTTCTGTTCATCCTTTCTGACACACCATTTTCCTGTGGTGTTCCTGGGACTGTCTTCTCTCTACGAATCCCATGGTATGAACAGTAACTATCAAACTCCTTGCCGCAGTACTCACCTCCATTATTAGATCTAAGACACTTCAACCTTTTTCCTATCTCATTCTCAACCAAAGCTTTCCACTTCTTAAAAGTAGCAAACACATCAGATTTCTATCTAATGCAATAAAACCAAGTTTTTCTAGTTGCATCATCAATAAATGTAACATAATAATGAGATCCACCAAGAGATTGTACCTGAGCCGGTCCCCATACATCTGTATGCACAAGCTCTAATTTTTCATTCTTCTTCTGTTTCCCAACCCTGAGAAATCTGACTCTCTTCTGTTTTCCATAAACACAGTTTTCACAGAATTCCAAACTTACCTGCTTCAAATCTGGCAGCAACTTCCTTGAGTGGAGGATCTGCATCCCCTACTCACTCATGTGGCCAAGCCTATGATGCCACAATGCTGTATCTGTTCCTGTGGAGGCTAAGGAGATAGAATGGTCAGTATTATGAGGACATAAATACAACGTACCTACTCTGTCTCCTTTTGCTATCACCATTGATCCTTTAGTGATCTTCCACCACTTTTCTCCGAACGTAGATAGACAACCGCCATCTCCCAACTGCCCCGTTGAGATCAGATTTCTTTTCATAGCAGGAATATGCCTAACATCTTTCAACAACCAATCAGTTCCATTCTTAACTTTTATCCATACCTTACCCATTCCAACAATTTTACATGGCTCATCATCACCCAATAAAACATGTCCAAAATCGCCAGGAACATACTCATGAAAGTATTTCCTATGGGGTATAGCATGACATGAAGCTCCTGAATCTACTACCCAATAATCACTAGTATTATCTAATGCAAGAATCAAAGCGTCTTGTAACACATCACCTGCTACATTTGCTTCCTGGGTAGTTTCCTTCTGTGCATCTCCTTTCTTCTTTAGAGATTTGCAGTCTTTCTTCAGATGTCCTTTCTTTCCACAGTTCCAGCACTCTATCTTTCCCAGTCTGGACTTGGATCTGCCCATTTTAGACTTTCCACGATTACCTTGGCTCTTTCCTCTCTCCTTTTTTCTTCCCCTGCTCTCCATGGTCAACGCATTACCTGATGTCTCACCTGTGCTTTTTCTTCGCATTTCCTCACTGAGAATAACACCAATAACATCATCAAATTTCAAGGTGTTTGAACCAGAGACAGAGTTACTTACAGCCATGACCAAGCTATTCCAGCTTTCTGGCAATGAACACAAGATTAGAAGAGCCCTAACCTCATCATCAAAGTTCACACTTACAGAACTTAGCTGATTTGTAACCGTATTAAACTCATTTAAATGATCAGTAACGGATCCACCTTCAGACATCTTCATATTAAATAAACGCTTCATTAGAAATACCTTGTTGGAAGCCGAGGGTTTTTCATATAGCTTACCCAATGCTTTCATCAAACCCTCTGCTGTTGTTTCTTTTGAGATATTGAAAGCCACCGACGAAGCCAGGCTCAACCGTATTGTTCCCAGAGCCTTTCTGTCAAGAACCACCCATTCTTCGTCCCTCATAGTCGTCGGCTGCTTTGCTTTTCCTCCCAATGGTAGGAATAGATCCTTTTGGTATAGATAGTCCTCCATTTGCATCTTCCATAACCCGAAGTTTTGGCCGTTAAACTTCTCGACCTTAAACTTTCCTTCTTCTGCCATTGCTCCCACTCGAACCAGAAACCCTGGCTTCTTGCGGGTTTAACTTCCAAATAGACCTTTGGCTCTAATACCAATTGTTAGAAAAACAGGATCGCAGAGCAATAACAATAAATAGAAATGCAAATATAATCACGCATACACATTACAAGATAGACACAGATATATCGTGGTTCACCCAACTTGGGCTACGTCCACACTGAATTTTCCAGTCCTTATTATTATTACCGTCCAGCAAGTCGAAGGGATACAACCTGCAGCACAACCGCTGCACTTCCTCTTCTCTGTTTCATAGTCTCTCTCCTGATCTCAGAGATATTTACAATGCATAAAACCTAATACATCAACAACCCTAGCCGTATTACAATGTCTTTCTTTTATAAGGGAAATACAATGGGAAAATACCACGGGATACCCAAAACCATGGGCCCGCAAAACAGCTGGCGAAAACAGCCCCAAAAATTTTCTTCGGGGACGCTGCCCCCGGACCCCCCAGCCAGGGGGGATGGGCCCCCTTGGAACCCCGTGGGGGGGCGATGCCCCCCCACACCCCCCTGCTGGGGTGAGTGTACAGTCCACCTACATATCATATAGAACTGGGGTACAAACACGGCTGATACAATATCATCTATGAGACTAGAAGATCTGGCTCCACAACCAACACCACCATCTAGCAGGTGCAGCACGGAGTGCTATCTCTAGAGCAGCTAACATATGTTCTTCTATAACTATAACTACATATTCATGAAGGAATGCATGTATATTTCCAAGACCATCATAAGTAGGGATTGGGATTACCTCTGTTCCAATCCAATGTAATGACTTCGTGATCTTCGCACATCATCTTGATGAGACTTCATGCATTCTGCTCTGCCAATTTTCCATTCCTACATCTGAGTCTGATATGCAAGAGCTGTCACATTTCCAGATCTATTTTCCATCATCAGTAGGGCTGATGTAGTTTGCCTCATTCAATGTCATCTTGTATATATGATCAAGGTCTTGAGCTCTGCATTCGTCTCTTACTGGTTCAGTATATCTAGGTCTTTGTGCAGGGTATAAAGGTGCGATGACTCTGATATATAATCCTTCAAATATCATCTGTTTTTTCTTGAGATGGATGATTGCGAGGTTATCAATTTCCTAGTCAATCCCTAATAATGCAGGATAAGGATTGTTGTTATCTATAATCTCAATAACTTTGAAGTCTGCTTTACTTTGCACTCCATCAATGTCAACAGGGACATTCGATAGTCTCCCAAAAGGTATAACCTTTTGTTGATTGGATAATCTCAACTGTATCGGTGACCATGATAACTTTGGCTTTCCCATTGGTTCCCATGTCTGCTTTGTCAAGACATTCATCTCTGATCCTAAGTCAAGAATGACCTGGTCCATTTCAAAGTCTCTGATCTGCGCATTTAATCTCATCTCTCTTCTGATCCTCCTTTGATTCTTGATATGGTGAAATGCGCTATGTGCTTGGCTTACGGCACTACGCTACTCGTAATGACTAAATAGGATTTGTATCTCTACTAAGGAATTTCCATGCTTTAAAAACTTCATGCAGCTTTGTAGGAACTACACAACAAGACTTATAGGTTTTGTCACAGTCTGTGATCCATCATATGAAATCAACATATCCACAACATGCGCTGATTCACTTCGCAATGGGACTCTCGGGGTCACATGTTTTGAGATCTGTAAGACTTTTCTGGTCTCCATGAAGGTTTCTTTTTCTTTGTTAAGGTTGAAGGCATGCATATTTCCAGTCGCATTTCTTATCGAATCCCCTTCAGCAGGCTTCTATTGCATGGCGTGGTCCTCAGAAGTCGAAGCTTCAGTTCGTTGATCTCCACCTGTCGTAGCTCTGCTTCGTGTCATAACATGGATGTTACGATCTTTGTTTTTTTCTTCAACTGCGATCATATATACATTTTGATTCTGCACTTCTGGTCTTCTCTCTTTCATTTTTTATTGCAAAACATGGCATGCCTCAATGATATGGTCAAATGAATTACATTATTTATAGGTAGTACAAGCGTTCTAACAATCTCTTGCTAGATGTCCTGGTTTCGCGCAGTTATAGCATACAATATGACCTCTTCCTCTTCCCTGTTGGACAGTTTTGCGTCCTCTTCCTCTGAATCCACCATGTCCTCTATATGTTCCTTGATCATACTGCATATTTTCATTATTATTCTGTGTTTCTTCTTGAACTCTATACACATCATGTTTCCTTTCTATCATGAGCTCATACGCTCTACAGTTGCTATCATTATGGCCAATTGACTTACAAAATGTACAATACAGGATCTTAGGTGTCTGCACATATTTCTGAAGTAGATAATAGTCTTCTGGGTGATGTCCTCTGCATTAGAAAATTTCACACCATGGACCTTATTGTTGATTCAATGGGTTTGGTGCTCCACTAGCGATGTAATCTCGGTATACATGGAATTATTCCTTGGAATATCCTTCTCCCTTACACTTTGTACACCAAACCTCTTCTCTGGTTTCTTTTACTTTCTTTATGTCTTGCAATTGCAACGTCAAGTTTGCTAACTATTTATGTATCTGTACCATCCTTGTACTAGTTTCTCCTATGGGCAAAGCCTCTAGCTTCATCGCAATTTTAGTGCCTCTGTTTGCGATGCTACTTTCTGTTGCATTAATGGCAATCTGATATGGGGCAAAAACGCTGCTATGAACCACTCTTGATGTTGTTGCCGTGCTATGTCAAAACTTACTTGATATAGCAGTGCTTTAAATTTTTGATCAAACTCCCATACAGTATCATTAGGCTTTTGTTTGATTTCTTTTAGCTCCGTAATGCACTGAGATTCTGACTTTGGTTTCTTAAATTCTTTGATCAATGCAGTTATGATATCTATTAGTGTTCTATTCTTTCCAACATAATACTTCATGAACCACGTTAGATCTTTATCTCTAAATGTAGTAACTAACTGAGCTTGTCTTATAGCTTCGTCTTCGACTTGCTTAACATTCCACACGGATTCACAAAGAAACCTATGTTGCTCTGGGTATTCTAGATCAGTTCCTTTGAAAATAGGTAGCTTAATGTTGTCTACCATTCTTCTTCTAGGTTGTGTAGTGTTTTGTGTTGAAGAAGGTATACCACTACTTGACTGATTCTGAGTATTAGCTCTCGCGGTGTTACTACTATTGGTGTTCTGCAAACTAGTAGTATTCTTTCCGTCAACTAGAGGTTTTAGGGGAGTAATACGCTAATAGGTAGTCACTATAGGCTCTGTTTCACTATCAGCCTCAACCTGATATGACTGTCTCTCACCTTCTAACTCAGTGAATAGGTGCCAAAAGAAGGTACGCAGAGAAAAAAAGCTTTGTTATAATTGTTATGAGAAATTCACTCGGGGACATAGATGTGGTCAGCAAAAGCTCTATCTCTTGGATGTGGATTCTCCACCTGCCTCTGAAATTGGTGAAGAAGCTCCAGATACAATGGATGACCAGGTCGACATTCAGGAGCCGCCTATTGACCCTCCATCTCAGGAAGACCACCCAGAGATATCTCTCCATGCTTTAGCCGGAATCAACACCCCCCAAACAATGTGGGTCAGGGGTTACTTCAAGAAGCTTCCTCTTACAATACTCATTGATTCTGGTAGCACTCATAACTTCATTGACCCTTAGATCTCCAAACAGGATGATTGTTTTGTCCATCCTTGCTCCAACTTTTAAGTCATGGTTTCCAATGGGGGCACCTTACCTTGCAAGGGGAAGTGTCACAATGTGTGTATCTCTCTGGAAGATTATAACCTGCGCTCTGACATGTTTTCCTTGTCCTTAAGCGGATGTGATGTGGTTTTGGGTGTTCAATGGTTACGCACACTTGGCCCCATCTTATGGGATTTTGCTGAACTTTGGATGCAGTTTTCAGTCAATGGGAAACAACACACATTTACAGGCTTATAACCAGGGTCTCTCTGCATCATCAATTCACATCACCTAGAAAAGATCCTTAAGAAGAATTCACATGGTGTCATCTCTCAGCTCCATTCCATTCAGATGCACCCATCAACAGTCTCCACTACTTCCTTGGCTAGATATGCAGGTGTCTTTGCTAAACCAGTGGGATTTCCTCCTTGAAGAGACCTTTCCGGTAAGAATTTAGCCGCATCTACATTTGAGAAGGAAATTGATGAGTCCCCATTTCAGGTATCTAATAGTTTCTTTTTCCACCAGAAAATACAAGAAAGGTTGAAAAGATACACTCGTTAGTGGGAAAATGATTTACCTTAATTATTTAATGAAGTGTTTAAAAGATTATTTCTGTTATGTTTTGAAAAGCGTTGCTATGAGCTAATTACATGAAAAATGAGGTTGAATGAGCAGGTGTAGGTGTACTCAAGGATAATGCATGAATCAAGTGAAGGACTGGAAGAACATCACCAAACTCAGCGCCTTTTTCCTGATCTGTAGAGAACGAACTCATGTTCAAAGAGAATCAGCAATTAGACATTTTTGTTAGGTTAAGCATTAGGATTTTATAAATATGGACCTCTTGGGTAGCGAGAGGCCCCTGCTGCTATTTTGAAGAATTATTGTTTCAGTTTCACACTATCAAGACAGTTGTGTTACAAACCTGGTTTTTAACGATGAAGTTTCTATTTTAAATAAAGACTTGATGTTTTCTATGATTCAGTGTTTATAAGTTTTTTTCACTCCTGAGTACGGGTTGGAGAGGGCCCCTCCAACACGTAAGTCAGGAGATCTTGCAGTATAGGTATTTCTCATTATGTGTTGTGCATTGATTGAATTTATATTGCAGATGAGAGTATTCTAAATAGTGTCTATATAACACAATTTAATTTCTGTAGTGGTTGATCACTTCTGATTCCGTAGTTCATTACAACGCATTCTGTAGTATGATAATGCTGTGTCTGTAGTCCTGTAGCAGCATTCCGTCAAAGCATAATTTAACACTTATTTCTCTATGTATTTGCATTTATTTATGAAGCAGTGATCTAGATCTTCAGCCTATGTATTAGTTTCATTATTAGAACTGCTTATAGAGATTGATTTCTTTCAGTATTTATTGGTTACATGATTTGATTAAAGATTACAGCATTAGATAATGGCATTCCGAATTTAACTTTAGCCTTAGATTATGTTAGATCAGACTTTGAGTTTTATGCATTCAATTTATAGTAAGATTAAAGATCAAGCGTTCATTACTTTAGAATAGATCTGTTATAATTCCAGCATTCAATATTCATAGTTTAATTTTTATTATCTTCAGCAAGTTAAGTCTTAAAAATAGATTACTGTTTCCTGCATTCAAATTCTTATCCATAGATTTCCTGCTTTCAGCATTTGATTTCTTAGCATAGGAATTTCTCTTCCATAAATTAACAATCATGTTTATAGTTCATTTAAGCTTTCTTAGGCAGCTCTTTAATAACATTGATACAAACACCTAACTTCGACAAAGACAATCCTAGAAGACCACATATAGTGCCAATGCCTCTAAAGTTTGTACGTCCCCTGGTTTGATAATTAAAGTAAGCTCTTAGTCTAGCTATCCTCATTAGGCACCCATACTTAGAGCTCACCACTTTTTGGCGCCGTTGCCTGGGAGGTGCTAAATATTTTAGGAGACATCACTTAAAAAGAACACAAAAAGAAAACAAAAATCACATAAAACAAAAACATAAAAAAATTTCTACCAATGAATGCCTCATCGGCAAAGGGATAGGTTTGGACGCTTTCTGCCTAAGCATCCCATGAGCAACAACGGTAATAACAGTTTTGACCATTCTCAGTTTGAATTTCTACACTCTGAAAACGAAACTGACTCCACATACGATCCAAACAGAGACAACTTCTCTACCAGTTCCAACTCAAACACCACGATGGAAAATGAAGAAGAGGAACCTAGGGAGTTTTTCACCTTCCCCATTAGCATACCTCTTGGAGATGCACGGATGAAGAATATCAACCCTAACAATTTTCCAAACTTCCATGGATTGACCTTAGAAGATCCTAACACATTCCTGTTTGAGTTTGAGGTAGTTTGTAGATCTTTCGATTATACTACAGATGCACAAAAGCTAAGACTTTTTCCCTCCACACTGAAAGATTTATCACTTAGGTGGTTCATGAGTTTAGAGGGGAATAGTATTTTTAGTTGGGACCAGATGAAGCAGGCATTCCTAGAAAAAAATAGGGACTACTGCAAAGCAAAGGATACAAGGGATGAAATATTTAGGATGCAGCAGGGAGACCGTGAATCCTTAGAAGATTATGCCCAGTGATTTCAGCTCAGCTACAAACGAGCTAACCATTGTACCCTAGACCTTGAATCGCTAAAACTGGTCCTTCTTAGGGGAATTAAAGAGGATAATTTTGAGATCTTAAACCTCTTGGGAGATGGAGACATATTTCAGAAGACTTATGACCAAATACTACAGATCTTCAAGAACCATTCTAGGTCTAGGAAAAGCAAGAATGGGACAAGAGATACACATCTACCCATAGGATCCTCATCATCTTCAGGACCCAATCTTACAAAATATGACTTAGGAAACCTATTAGATGACATGAATACCGACATCTTACAATCTCTGGCCATGCAACTTGATGCACTACAATTAAAAAATAAGCGGGATGAAATTAACCAAGCCTTGGCAGTATTCTGTCCTTGTTGTAGAAAAAAACATGAGAAGGGGCAGTGCACCTTGAACACCATAGAAATATGTGGTATCTACACTGACAACCATTCCATTGATAAATGTCCCCTCTTACCCTCATGTAAGGAGGCTATTCAAGACCCAACAGCTAAAGGAGCAATAGAATAGCTCTGTTTTATAAATCAGAGGAGGAATAATTTTGTTAGACCATATCAACCGAGCAATCAAGCCTACTATAATCAACGACAGCCAAATTGGAACTCTGCACCAACTCCATGTCAAGCATAGCCAAATCCCAACCAATGGAAATAGAATCAACAAACATACCAACCATCCTATCAACAATTGTGTTACCCACCGTCTTACCCCCAATACCCCCCACCTTTTCCTCCATCCACCACAAATTATGCAAATCAATACCCCCATCCATCAAATTGGAGGGCCCCGTTACAACAGCCACTTATTATGCCACCCCCACAGCCTCAACCATCCCCCATACCTCCACCCATTCCATCCCAACCAATCCCAAACCCTAATAATAACAGACCTCCACAACAGCAACAGACTTATAACGCTAATATCACACAATTCCCTACCTATGTCGTAGACACCATAGAAATAAACGAAATAAACCTCCGATCTGGAAAAACGTTGCAGAATACATCCCCAAACAATATCCAACAACCTGATGCTCAAGAACAAACATCAGAACCCTATGTTCAGCATCCAGATGAACCAGACCCTCCTAAGGACGAAACCCAACCACTCCCACGCAACAGAAACCCTCCATTTCCAGAAAAACTGGTACAAAATACAAAAGAAGAGGAAGAGAATGCAATTTTAAACGAATTCAAGCTCTTAAACATCCAAATCCCGATTTTACAAGCCATAAGGGATGTTCCCATCTGCAACAAATTTATTAGGGAAAATTGCCTAAAGAAACCCGAAAGGAGGAAACATGACCCACCAACCATAAATGTAGTGGGACAATTGGTTGATTTAATGCTGGGTGTCATAATAAACCCTAAACATCTTGATCGAGGTAGTCCTATAGTAAACATCATCATCAATAACAAGAAAATAAATAAAATCTTAATATATTTGGGGGTTGCGATCAATGTCATGACTAAGGAAACCATGTTATACCTGGGACTCCAATCAATGGTCAGACCAACCACAACAGTACTCCAACTAGCGGACACATCCACTGTGAAACCCGAAGGGATGCTAGAAGACATTATGATCAATATTGAATCCTGGGAATACCCAACTGATTTCATAATAATTGAAGTCAAAAGCAAACTTAATGGTTATCCAATCATACTATGTAGACATTGGTTAGCAACTGCGAACGCTTACATAGGTTTCAGATCAGGAAATATGACTATCACCAGTGGACATGCCAAGAAGAAAATCACGATCTACCCACCAGCAATGAAATCTTCAGAGTTAGAATATCAAAATTGGACTGATGATTACCAGAACACACCAAAACAAAACCTCCGACCTATCCTAACAATTGATGTTGCACTATCACTAAAAGCAATAAACAAAGATGGCCATATAGATAGATTTATACAAAATGTATTTTCTAACAATCATGTTATTCAAGAATTTTTTTCCACAGAAACAGGTGACAATTCGAAACAGAACATGGATGAATTATGGACAGAAGTACTAGAAGAACAAATTGAAAAGGTAAAAATCGTGGAAATTCTGCCTGGCAAAATAATCAACATAAATTCCAATTTGAAACCAGAGTAAGAAAAGAAATTAATGAAGATAATAGAAGAACAAAGTAAAGCATTTGCATGGACATATGTAGACATGAAAGAACTACATCCTGATATCTGCAAACACTACATTTACATCAAAGAAGGTTCTACTCCTATCAGGCAACCACAAAGAAGGCTAAACCCTGCATTAAAAGACATAGTCAAAGTGGAAATACAAAAGTTATTAGATGCAAGGTTCATCTATCCAATATCTGACAGTGAGTGGGTCTCACCACTAGTTATAGTACCTAAAAAAAGGAGGCAAATGGAGAATTTGTGTGGACTGCAGAGAGGTGAATAAAGCAACCAAGAAAGATCACTTTCCTCTTCCATTTATAGATCAGGTGTTAGATACATTATCTGGAAACAAGTATTTTTCATTCTTAGACGGTTTCAGTGGGTACAACCAAATTTTAATACACCCAGCTGATCAAGATAAGACAACCTTTACATTCCCATGGGGAAATTATGCCTATAGGGTCCTACCCTTTGGTTTATGTAACGCCCCAGCAACATTTCAAAGAGCCATATTGAGTATTTTCTCTGATTTTATAAATGACAAAATGGAAGTCTTCATGGATGATTTCACACCCTATGGATAAAACTTTGAGCAGGCATTGAACAATCTTGAATTAGTATTGAAAAAATGTATTGAGATGAGCTTGTGCCTAAGCAATGACAAATGCAGGATGTTAATGGAAGAAGGCATCGTTCTAGGACATCATATATCACAGAAAGGGATAGAGGTTGATCAAGCAAAAGTCTCAGTAATCAAAACGTTGCCATCACCTATCAAACAAAGGGATGTGAGAAGTTTCCTTGGACAAACAGGGTACTACAGAAGGTTTATTGAAAATTATAGCAGAATTTCTGCCCCAATGTTTGCACTTCTCACAAAAGACAATGAGTTCATATGGACAAGCAATTGCATGACAGCATTCAAAAATCTTAAGAGAAAACAATCCCAGCACCAGTACTCCAAGGACCAAACTGGGAAATTCCATTTCACATCCACACAGATGCATTAGATAAAGCCATTGGAGATATGCTTGGACAAGAATGAGACAAGAAACCCTATGCCATATACTATATAAGCAAAAATTTAGGTGGGGCAGAACTCAACTACACAGTCACAGAGAAGGAATTTTTAGCAGTCATACATGCAATCAATAAATTCAAGCATTACGTCACAGGATACCAAAGTTTTATCCACACTGACCACTTAGCAATCAGATATCTTATGAACAAGCCTAATACCAGTGCAAGAATTATTAGATGGTTGCCACTTCTACAAGAATTTGACATTACTATAATAGATAAACCAGGCAAGCATAATCTTGTAGCTGACTTTTTGTCAAGAGTCACACATGGAAAAGATAATGAATTGGTTAAAGATAACTTCCCTGATGAGCACCTTTTTTCCATATCAACAAGAAGCCCATGGTTTGTTGACATAGAAAACTATTTAGTATCCGGGAAGTTTATAGAACATTACAGTTATAAAGAAAAGACAAAAGTAATAAGGCAAAGTGCCACATACACATGGATAGAGGGCATGCTTTTTAAGCAAGGACCAAATCAGATACTTAGAAGGTGCATTAGGGAAGATGAAGTACATGACATAATGCATGCCACTCACAATGAACCCTGTGGAGGACACTATGCTACAAAAAGGACAGCCTACAAAATCTTGCAAACAGGCTATTATTGGCCAACACTCCACAAAGATGCTTATGAGTATGTGTCCCACTGTGATTACTGTTAAAGAATGGGGAAGCCTACAAAAAAAGAAGAAATTCGTCTTCATCCATAGATCTCCTTAGAACCATTCGAGAAATGGGGATTTGACTTCGTTGGTCCAATCAACCCACCATCAAATCAAAAGAGCTACATTCTAGTATGCACAGATTACATTATAAAATGGACTGAGGTAGCAGCACTTGCTGCAACAAATGAAAACAATGTAGCAAAATTTTTCACTGAGCAAATCTTCCACGGGTTTGGTGTTCCAAGGGAACTAGTTTCTGATCAAGGACCACAATTTACATCAAACTTAATAGAAGACCTACTGAAAAAGAATAAGGTTAAGCATAGACATTCCTCTTCATATCACCCTCAAGGAAATGGTCAAGCAGAAGTCACCAACAGAGAATTAGAGAGGATTCTAACAAAGACAGTCCAACTCCACAAAAGAGATTGGGTTGACAGATTAAGTGAGGCAGTATGGGCCTATAACACCACATGGAAAACAACAACAGGATTCACACCTTATGAGTTAATATATGGAAAGAAAGTCATGCTGCCAATTGAATTTGAAATAAAAACACTAAGAATTGCAGTAGAGTTAAACATGGAACTATCAGAAATACAACAAGAACGCATGCTAAAGTTGAATCAATTGGATGAGCAGCGCCAACAAGCACTGGCTCACACTGAAATCATCTAGTAGCAAAGAAAGAGGTGGCATGACAAGCACCTAAAAGATAAGAATTTCAAGGAAGGTGATTGCGCACTACTCTATGATTCTAGGTTTCACACATTCAAAGGAAAATTAACAACCAGATGGGTAGGACCTTACATCATTAAGCACATCTATGAAAATGGGGCAGTCAAGATTATTACAATAGATGAACAACAGTTTCCAATGATAGTGAATGGACATCGACTCAAACTTTACAAAAAAACACAGTTAAAAGAAGAGTTTACCCAGGTACTCTACCAGCAACAATTGATGCTGGTAGAAAATATGAAAAAGCATTGACAAATAAATGAAAAAAAAAGAGAGAAAAAAATTAAAAAAGAAAAAAGAAGAAGAAAAAAGAGAAAGAAAAATGAAATTGATAGAAAAAATAACAGGGCCACGTATATACCTATGAAGATCCAGCATTACTACTACAAAGAGAAATATCAAGCACAATTCAAGCAAGCCCGAAAATTCTCAAACATTTTCAGCAATCAAGCAAGCCAGATATGTATTCAAGAGAGCCAGCAAAATTATCTACCACTACAGGAACAATCCAAGCACACTCTTCAATCAACTCTGCCATATCATCACGAGATCCTGACCCTACTTTAAGTGAGCCTGCAATTGATTCAATCGAGGCTACCATTTATTCAAGTGACCCAGACATTCATCCAACAGCAGAAACAAGCAATCAAATTCATGCAAAGCATTATCAATGTCAAATCAGAAATGGAACGAAAAAAGAAAATGCAGAGCGCACATAACTATTGACATGCCAAAGATTACTACGGATTACACCAAATCTACTACAGCATCCAGCACGCATACAAATCAGCAAATGATCGTGAACTCAGGTACGCTAACAAAATATAGCAAGGTAATCTCTGAACATTTTCATTTTATTCTTAAGGTCAAATCATTATCCCCAAAACAGTTATATTTTAAACCTGAGGACAACTTTTCGATAAAGTCGGGGGGGAAGGTTCAGATTACAAAATCATGATTGCACATACCCGTCATTTTGACTAATGATGAATCTGCATATAACCACCATACTTCACAATAATCGAAAAAGAAGTGCAAAGTACAAGCATAAAACGAAATGAAGAGCTTGATCATGAAAAGAAATGGATCAATCAACAAGTACAGCGAAGAATAATAAGGATAAGTGTGGAAAGACAGTTAAGTAAGGCTGCACGATCATCAAAAAAGACCCAGTTTTTTCAAACAAAAACCTCTCAACACTTTCCGGAAGCAAGCCATCAGAAGTGAGTGTGGTCACGCAGCAAGCAATCCGGCCTCGAGTCTATAGTCAATCTAGACCAATGAGGTAAAAGACACATTCAAAGTTGGTTTTTGTCGATTGTAGAAAGATTTTAAGATGATGAAAGGATTCAACAAAAGTGAACCAGAGGAGCACAATGCCATCTACCAGAACCTGCGAATATTAACAACCGTCCGCAGTGCAGGCTAGATGCCTTTCATCCTAGGACTAAAAGGATACAATACAGGGGTGGCTCTGGAGTTTGCGAGAAATTTTAAACATATCAAGGATGAACAGTACATCACCCGAGTGAAGGGGTTACATATAAAGTTGGATGAGTATGTAATTGCCAAATTCACTGGTCTACAGAGAGGTTTTTATTGGAGCAAGGATGACAGGGAGGCAAACCATGAAGCAAAAACAACATTTTTCGAGCAAGGAGAGGTCTATGACAAAGACAAAAACGGAGTCAAAAGACTCTCCATGCCAGCGCCATGGGAGGACGTGGCTGCAATTGTTCAGAAGTACATCACATGCTCGGGTAGGTTAAGCTATGTCCCCATCTTTCATTTTCAGTTTCTAGAGCTGTTAAGGCACGGGACCCATCATCCACCAAACAACAACATTAGTATTCCATACTACCTACTCCAATCTCTAGCATAAATGAGCAAGAAGGTCGCCAAAGGTAAAAAGGATGCCTTGGCCCATCATGGGCTGATCAAGTTAATCGTTTGTGAGGAATTAAAGGCATAGATACCAAAGCTTTCATGGGAAGAATTCATGTTGGTATCCACTGAAGATGTTCAAAGGATGAAGAGTACACCCACAACTGGCATACCACCAGGAGCAATGAACAAAACCGCCTCTACATCAGGGGTGAAGCGGAAAATTGACCTGGACCATGTGGCTGAGACCCTGGTGAAGATAAAGCATTCGAGAGAGGACTCCCCCAAGGTGAACCGAGGGATTCCTGCCAATAATCAAGACCCAAAGAGAAGAAGTAAGAGATTCACCCAAGCATCCCAAATCCGAATAAACAAGGAAAATAGTAGGGAACCTAGTCCCATAGTTCAAAATGTGTCGGATGGGGATGATGATCAGTGTGTAGATCAAAGGGATCCCACTACAGAAGAGGAGCAGGATGAACAGGAAGAACAGGAGGAGGAAGAAGAATGGAATGAACCAAAAGAGCAAGTCAACCCCCAGGGGATCCTCTTGAGCATAATGAAAACCCTAGGGTTGTCAATCAGCTAGCTGAGGCATGGGAAGAATTAGAAGAGCTCAGAAAGGAGCTGGCGACATTGAAAATTCGATCAGGAAGCCAGACAACATCACCCCCGTTCTCATCTGAGAAGACACAAATTCTAAGAATGCATCATGCAGGGGAGCTAAGACTGGCGGAACAGAGAAATTTAGTACATCAAGAAAAGTTGGTTGAGGCACAAGGGGAACTAGCCAAAAGGGACCAGGAAATTGTCCAACTGAAGCATGTCTTGGCTACTACCACTGAAATATACAGTAAACTATTGGAGAATAGGCCACCTTCAGCAATATATACAGTTTACCTACAAGAGAAGTGGGGCAAATTCTAGCTCCAATGGTTGGCACAGGGACTCCCAATAGAAATCAAAACAACCGGGGAATTTGTGGATGCATCTCTCAAGGCCACAGAGTCAGAGAAGGACCAGCTCAGTGAGTTTTTCCTACACAATTTTGAAGCTCCTAGCTTGTCCAACTGGTCTCCAAACCCTTATATGGGCAATTTCGAATTAAGGGCATTATGTTCTTGGATGAACAACGAAATTGAACAAGCTCAGGACTACCACATTTATGTGACAGCAAAATGGTAGACCCCATTATGGATCAGGGCAGAAGCATCTCACCTTGAAAGAATAATCTATGACCATAGAAATCTCACCATAGATGAGGAATTGATCCCAATTCTCCTTGAGAAACAGCAGGGGGCTGTGGTTCACTTCGATCTTACTCTTCAGAGCACACATAAGGAGGTTCAAGAGTCTATTGGTGAAAGATGGCGCGGAGTGGCAAATGAACTGAAAATAAAAGAGCTTCACTCCCCTACCAGACTAGAAAATTCTCTTGTAAAAGCCAAGCTCTATAGGGAGTCATTGATAAAGAATCAGCTTAGGTGGATAGGGATGAGGCTAAACCCCCCATTCTTCCTTCCTCCGGTCATTGAGGAATAGGTCAATGAGGAAGAAGAAAGGAGGGCATGGATCAAGGAAGATCAAAGTATGGTCTACCACATGTAGGCAAGGACCCCTAAGGTGGTAGCATGGGACATCATAGACGTCATCAGAGAGCAAAATATGTCACCCAAAGATGGGTGAATCCTTCAAGCTAGGGGGAGATGATGAGTCCCCATTTCAGGTATCTGATAATTTCTTTTTCCACCAGAAAATACAAGAAAGGTTGAAAAGATACACTCATTAGTGGGAAAATGATTTACCTTAATTATTTAATAAAGTGTTTAAAAGATTATTTATGTTATGTTTTGAAAAGCGTTGCTATGAGCTAATTACATGAAAAACGAGGTTGAATGAGCAGGTGTAGGTGTACTCAAGGATAATGCATGAATCAAGTGAAGGACTGGAAGAACATCACCAAACTCAGCGCATTTTTTTTTATCTGTAGAGAACGAACTCCTGTTCAAAGAGAATTGGCAATTAGACATTTTTGTTAGGTTAAGCATTAGGATTTTATAAATATGGACCTCTCAGCTAGCGAGAGGCACCTGCTGCTATTTTCAAGAATTATTGTTTCAGTTTCAGACTATTAAGACAGTTGTGTTACAGACCTGGTTTTTAACAATGAAGTTTCTATTTTAAATAAAGACTTGATGTTTTCTACGATTCAGCATTTATAAGTTCTTTTCACTCTTGAGTACGGGTTGGAGAGGGCCCCTCCAACATGCAAGTCAGGAGGTCTTGCAGTACATGTATTTCTCATTATGTGTTGTGCATTGATTGAATTTATATTGCAGATGAGAGTATTCTAAATAGCATCTAGATAACACGATTTAATCTCTATAGTGGTTGATCACTTCTAATTCCGTAGTTCATTACAATGCATTCTATAGTATGATAATGCTGTGTCTGTATCCCTATAGCAGCATTCCGTCAAAGCATAATTTAACACTTATTTCTCTATGTACTTGCATTTATTTATGAAGCAGCGATCTAGATCTTCAGCCTATGTATTAGTTTCATTATTAGAACTGCTTATATAGATTGATTTCTTTCATTATTTATTGGTTACATGATTTGATTAAAGATTGTAGCATTAGATAATGGCATTCCAAATTTAACTTTAGCCTTAGATTATGTTAGATCAGACTCTGAGTTATATGCATTCAATTTACAGTAAGATTAAAGATCAAGCTTTCATTACTTTAGAATAGATCTGTTATAATTCCAGCATTCAATATTCATAGTATAATTTTTATTGTCTTCAGCAAGTTAAGTCTTAAAAATAGATTACTATTTCCTGCATTCAAATTCTTATCCATAGATTTCCTTCTTTCAGTATTTGATTTCTTAGCATAGGAATTTCTCTTCCATAAATTAACAATCCTGTTTACAGTTCATTTAAGCTTTCTTAGGAAGCTCTTTAAGAACATTGATACAAACACCTAAACTTCGACAAAGACTATCCTAGAAGAGCACATATAGTGCCAGTGCCTCTAAATTTTGTATGTCCCCTAGTTTGATAATTAAAGTAAGCTCGTAGTCTAGCTGTCCTCATTAGGCACCCATACTTAGAGCTCACCAAAAATGATGGCTATTTTGCATGCAGTACAACAATGGACGCCATACCTATTAGGGAATTATTTCTGCATCAAGACTGATCACCAAAGTCTGGAAAATTTCCTGGAACAATGGGTCTCCTCCCTAGCATGCCTGAAATGGGTTATCCAAGTCACGGTTTATGCCTATGAGATCACTTACAAGAAGGGTAAGGACAATCTGGTTCAGATGCTCCTTCTCGCACATTTGATGACCAAGTTTCTCATACAACTCGTTCTCTTCTTGTTCCAAATTGGTTGTAATCTATTCAACAGGGCTATGTCTTCTATGAACTCCATGCTTCTCCATCAACAGGGCACTTTGGGTTCCTCAAAATGAATGACCGGGAACAATGTACCTTCTTTTGGCAGGGACTGAAAATGACAATTCAACCGATGGTGGTTAAATTGTTGATGTATATGTAATTTCGGAATGTATTTCATATATGTATATTGTACTCCTATAGAGATGGTATTATTCCTCTATACGGAAGTGTTTGTATTCCTATAGAGATGTTATTATTCCTCTATACGGAAGTGTCGTCATTTATATTGTAAGTGTCGTAACTTATACTTGATGGGTTATTAGACCACCTTGTTGGGGTCGGCCCTATATAAGTCATGTGGGTCGAAGGGTTATTAGACCACCCTATTGGGGGTCGGCCATGTGGGTCAAAGGGTTATTAGACCACCCTATTGGGTGTCGGCCCAGTCAGCATTATGTTATGTGGTTAAGTTAAGGCCGACCTAGTAAAGGTTATCAGGCAAGTCAAGTCAAGTATAAATAGAGTGCGGGAGGCACTCTATTTCATAATTCTATTCTCTCTTACACTCTCGGGAGAGTGGCGAACTTGTGGAGGAGGAGAAATTGCTGCTAGGAGATGTCTATCTCTTATGCTTGGGTTGTATCATTGCTCTATCTATCTCTGAGGAAGTTATTGGGGTTTTTCACCTTTATGGTTTTCCCCAACTAAACTATGTGTCTCTTGGGTGCTTGCATTATTGTGTCCATGATTGATATGCTATAGATATGTTGTACATGTTGTTCTTTCAGTTAATATCCTAGATCAGATTGAATTAAATTCTGAAAATCTAAAATGGTATCAGATCTAGCTTAAAAGAAGGTATGGTATGGCATGTATGACACTTGTTGCACTTGCGATGCTAGGGCTTGATATAGCAAAAACCAGTCATCGTAGCACTTTCGCTATAAATACATTTTGGAAAGTTTTCAAGGTCTGAAAATCATACAGGGAGAAGCTAAGATCCCCATGTATCTTGTGTCAAAAGGACAACCTCTAATTCGTTGTACTTTGTGATTTAAGATCTGTACAATATAGGGTTTCTGCCTCTTCCAGATCTCATTCATAAACAGGTGACCTTGGAAAAAAGGTCATAACTTGGGCTAGGAAGCTCCAAATGAAATTTCGTAAAACGTGACAGGTAGTTCACGGACTGTACTTTCTCAGGTAATGTTTTCAAAGGCCGAAACTGAACCAGTGACACGTAGCACACTGTACAAGTTCGCTCTTCTATTTTATCCCATAAAGAGGTCACGTTGCGACACTTGGCATAACTCTCTCTCAGAGAATCCATTTGAGGTCAGACCTATGGGGTTGGAAAGATGACAGGTTGGGATATCACAAGAAAATTTTTTAGACCCTGTGGATCGAAAAGTTCAGAGTTACACCAGAAACAATCATGTACATATTTCTGTCAAAACAAAATTATTTTTGAGCATCTTCATTCATGGCTTCCGGAATTTAGGGTTCGAAGAAAGTTGGAATTTTTGTAATCAGAGACTACGGATGAATGCTACTCATAAAAATAAAAATTTAGAGACCAAGATCAGAATTTTTGGTCGGGAAGAAGGCCAGGCTTGATCAGACCCTAGTTTGGGACTTTGATCGGAAAAGTGGAAAATTAGGGCTTCTGCAAAAATGGGAATTTTTAAAATCTATGACCACGGCTGGAAGCTCCTCAGAAACCTAGAAACTTTGAGCTTTGGATTGAACCTTTTGATTAGGTAGAAGGGTGGGCTTTATCAAACCCTAGTTTGGGGTCATGTCCAGTGAATCCAGAAGTTTCAAAGGAAAATTTGAGGGGTGAAACTTTGCAGTTTTCAAATTCTGAGTATACCAGCTTGATCAGCTCATCAAGGCACATATTTCTATCCTTTCGGAAATTTGAATTTTTAGGGTTTCTCTGACAAACCCTAATCCAACTCCAGATCCAATTCCTGCAAATCAAATGGATTGGGTTAATCCTAGAAGATAATGGATTGGTCATCTGCATAAGTGAAGAAGTTCCTGTTTCAGAGGGAGATGAGGCTAAGGCCTTACATAAGAAGATTACAAGCAATCTCGACAGGTATGACTTATCCAGGTATGTTTCAAGATTTGTTCATGATTAAGTTTATGGTATGTTTGTCTTCATGTTATTACGATTAGTAGAATTTTGATTAAATTTAGACTTGTCGTATCACCTTAATAAAATTATGAATGCATGATAGAAGATATTCATTGATTAGGGTGTTGACACTTATGATTGTACTAATGCGTTATGGTGTTGTATGAGGTTTATGTTGTCCGCTAACATGAAAGGTACACCAAGAAAGACAAATCATGTTCTAGTTCAAGAACATATGATCAAGATGACATGAAGACAAAGATTCATCCATTGTCATGGATCACTTAGAAGATCCACTTACGAGGTATGTATAACTGGGTTCTATAATGATTAACCTATGAGATATGCAGGTTACTAGCACAAGTCATTGAAGAGAACAAGAAGACATCATGTGGGTATGTTAGACATAACTAGCTAACATACCAATCCAGGTATGTTTTTCCTATATCAAGTTAGAATCCTACCTTGTTTTAGGATCCCTTATATAAGTATACTTGGTATGATTGGTTATGTTTATTCATAAAGTTAGAAATGCAAGTAATCAAGGGTTTATGAATTTTATGTCTCTTATCTTGATTGATGATTTAACTAACCTATGATCAAATAAGAATATGCATGAATAAAAGAAGACTTCCCTGAAACCTTGAATACTAATGTTTATTATCTATGTTTGAAATGATCATGACTATACATGTTTAAGATTATTGTGTTTTGATAGTATTAAGATTATACTAATGAATGTGTGATTAAGTATGAGACCTCGAGGATAACACAATGATGATACTAATAAGCATGCATAGTGATTAAGGATGGATATAAATTCAAGGACAAGTAATATAGGAAGCAAAGATCAAGAGGGAGCACACTTCAGTAGTTTCTGCAAGGGTGCATATATTCAGAGGGAGTTCACCACTTCTCACAATCCACATCAGAATAGAGTTGCAGAAAAGAAGCAAAGGCTGAGAGGGAGTCAACCCAACAAACAAACAAAGATAAGTATTTGAATTATCATTCTTTGCATATTTTATTGTTTAAATAATACTGTTCAATAATGTATATACTCATGTTCCTAGAATTAAGTTGTGTATTATGCATATTATAATAGTTGCATTGATGAACAGTATATTACTAATATTCATGGGTAAGTGGCCTATGGCATTGTACAACATTCCATTGCTACTTATCTAGAATGAAACCTCTTTGCTGACATGTTGGGAGTTGTGCACACTCTTAACAATGTTCTGGTAGAGATTGGAAGGCATCTAGAAAGTTACGGGATATGGATAAATGTTGTATTGAAGCATTGGCTAAGATAATTGCATGACTATATGACATATTTCTTCATGTGTAAGAATTTGTTCTGAAAACTATGAGATGTTTTCTAATCATGCAATTTAAATTGTTGTGTAGGAAAGATCGTATACCATCACCTACAAAAGAAGGACTGCAACATTTGTTTAGCAACAAAGTTATCTATTGAAAATATTGAAGATATTGAAGTTCCCAAGATCTGGGAAGAATGCCATGATCGAGGAGTACCAGTCGATCATGAAGATGTTTGGGATGCAGTCCCAAGACCTGAAGGGGAGTCTGTAGTGACTTCCAAGAGGATCTACAAGATCAAGCATGCTGCAGGTGGTAGCATAGAGACTTTTGCTCCTGTAGCCAGATACACTTCCATTAGATCCGTATTTGCTTTGGCTGCAGTGATGAAAGGGAAGATACACCAGATGGATTTCAAGACAGCTTTCTTGAATGGTGTAGTTGAAGAAGAAGTGTATGTGGAGTAGCCACTTGGTTCTGAGACACATGAAAGGGAGTCATATATGTGCAGAACTTGGTATGGTAGGATAGACAGCTTTCTATCTAGTTTGGGCTTTACCAAGAGTAAAGCAGATTCCAACCTTTACTACAAGGTTGAGGAAGGCAATCCAGTGATACTACTTTTGTATATGGATGACCTGTTTATTACAGGTGAATATAGATTGATTGCCGATACGCAGTGGAAGCTTGCTGCCGAGTTCGAGATGAAGAACTTGTGGATGATGCACTACTTTCTAGGCATGGAGGTGTGGCAAAGTGCAGATGGAATCTTCCTTGGACAAGGGAAGTATGCAGTAGAGATCCTGAAGAGGTTCGGGATGATGGACTGCAAGGCCATGGCCACACCTATGGCATGAAACCTGAATCTTCTGTGTGATGCTTCATCTGAGCCGGTTGATATCACTATGTATCGTCAGATGATTGGGTCCTTGATGTACCTGACGAACACGAGACCGGATATTTGCTTTGCGGTGAACACATTGAGCCAGTTCCTGACGGATCCGAGGAGTGTTCACTTGGTTGCTGTAAAGCATATTCTGAGGTACCTGAAGGGTACAGTTGATTATGGGCTCAAGTATGATGCGAATCAAAACTTTAACCTATAGAGTTATGTTGATTCAGATTGGGCAGGTAGTGCTGCAGATAGGAAGAGCACTTCTGGATGCTGCTTTAGTATGGGATCAGGTGTGATCTCTTGGTTTAGCAGGAAGCAGTCCTGCATAGCACTGAGTACAGCCGAAGCAGAGTATGTTGCAGCCTGTTCGGCTAGTTGTGAGGCAGTATGGCTGAGGAAGCTACTGTCTGAGTTGTTTGATCTACCATTGGAGGCTACTGGTATTTTTTTGTGACAACCAGAGTTGTGTGAAGCTATCTGAGAACCCAGTGTTCCAATACAGGTCAAAACACATAGAGATAAAATATCACTATATCAGGGATATGGTGCAGAGAGGAGCAGTGAAGCTCGTGTATGTTGCGATGGACGAGCAGATTGCAGATGTGTTGGTGAAGCCACTAGCCAGAGTGAAGTTCAAGTACTTCAGAGAGACGCTTGGTGTTCTTCGGATCGACGACACTTCGAGGAAGAAGTGATGGAGACATTTGCTGTAGCCATTCCTAGCATGGTGGAAGGGGGATCCTTCACATGGCTATGGATGTAAGCGCTGGATGATGAGCATTGAGATGATGTTCTATTTTCTGCTCTATATGATCAGTTGGATCATTCATGTATGCACGTATCATGTTGGATGTTGGATATGATCAGTTGGATCATTTATGTATGTACGCATCATGTTGGATGTTGGATATGATCAGTTGGATCATTTATGTATGTACGCATCATGTTGGATGCTGGATATGATCACTTGGATCATTTATGTATGTATGCATCATGTTGGATGCTTGGATCATGTATCTGTATTTTTATCAGGTGGATACATTGTATGATCATGTAGATCATGTATGTTGATATGTATCAGGTAGATACATTGTGTGGATCATGTATCTATGTATGTATCAGGTAGATACTTGGTATGCATCAGGTAGATGCATTGTATGATTAGGATGATAGTGGATGACGAGCTTCTCCAGATGACATGCATCAGGACGATGCAGAAATGATGATCAGGACGATCATGTGTACATCGGGATGATGTATGGTGAGTATCAGGATGATACTCTATGGCCGTGGAACAGGTTGTACAAATGAGCATGTCTGGGAGATCCTATAGGTCAGAGTTGTGTACCCGTAATAGCTTGGATGCTCTTTCGAGACATTGCTCTAGGAGGACATATAATAGCGCCCTGGGAGATCCTTCAGGTCGGAGTTGTGTACCTGTAACATCCTGGGATGCTTTTTCGAGGTTTTGTCCTATGGCATGTAATTTGCTCCTAGGAGATCTGGACAGGATGAAAAAGGCCTCAGATGCTTCAGCCAGGTTTCCATGACCACATGTAATTTGCTCCTGGGAGATCTGGACAGGATGAAAAAGGCCTCAAATGCTTTAGCCAGGTTTTGTGGTGGACCATATGTAATTTGCTCATGGGATATCTGGACAGGATGAAAAAGGCCTCAGATGCTTTAGCCAGCTTTTGTGGTGAGATCACATGTAATGTGCTCCTAGGAGATTTGACAGGTAGAGCTCTGTGCTCGTAACATCCTGGGATGCTTCAACCAGGTTTTGTGATGGGTCACATGTAATGTGCTCCTGGGAGATCTGACAGGTAGAGTTGTGTGCTCGTAACAGCCTAGGATGCTACCGCCAGGTTTTGTGACACACGTAATAAGTCCTGAGGATTCCACAGTATGGCCAGTGATGATGAAGACCTACAGGTGGTGGGCCTACATCCAGTATGAAAAAGGACTGGCTCTGTAGAACTTCCTATGACAAATAGATTCAGAGATTGATTGAGATAGCAGCAGCAGTGATGATGACGATGACTCGATGACGATTATCCAATGACGATGATCCAGAGAAGAAGACTTGTGCTAGAAGACCTGCGTCGAGAAATACCTTCCTAGTTAAGAGGGAGTGTTGATGTATATGTAACTTCATAATGTATTTCATATATGTATATTGTACTCCTATAGAGATGGTATTATTCCTCTATACAGAAGTGTTTGTATTCCTATAGAGATGTTATTATTCCTCTATACGAAAGTGTCGTCATTTATATTGTAAGTGTCGTAACTTATACTTGATGGGTTATTAGACCACCTTGTTGGGGTCAGCCCTATATAAGTCATGTGGGTCGAAGGGTTATTAGACCACCCTATTGGGGGTCGGCCATGTGGGTCAAAGGGTTATTAGACCACCGTATTGGGTGTCAGCCCAATCAGCATTATGTTATGTGGTTAAGTTAAGGCCGACCTAGTAAATGTTATCAAGCAAGTCAAGTCAAGTATAAATAGAGTGTGGGAGGCACTCTATTTCATCATTCTATTCTCTCTTACACTCTCGGGAGAGTGGCGCACTCAATGTGGAGGAGGAGAATTTGCTGCTAGGAGATGTCTATCTCTTATGCTTGGGTTGTATCATTGCTCTATCTATATCTGAGGAAGTTATTGGGGTTTTTCACCTTTATGGTTTTCCCCATGTAAACTCTGTGTCTCTTGTGTGCTTGCATTATTGTGTCCATGATTGATATGCTGTACATGTTGTTCTCTCAGTTAAGATCCTAGATCAAATTGAATTAAATTATGAAAAACTAACATAAATATGATACTTTACAGGTCACCAAGGGTGAACCGACACTCCTTTCGGGACTGCTCGAACCCTTACCCATCCCTACACAGATTTCGGCAGCTATTTCTATGGATTTCCTTGAAGCACTCAGGTGGTACAATACCACACCTAAAATGACACCATCTAAAGCAATCCATGGACATGCACCACTAGTTCTTCTTCCATACACCCTCAGCAGTTCCCCAGTTAGTAAATTGACTCGATTCTTCGAAATCGCAATCATATTCTTCTCATTTTGGAGGACAATCTTCACATGGCAAGAATTAGAATGAAACAACAAGCCGATCAACACCGTTCTGAGCGCACTTTTCCAGCAGATGATATGGTTCTTCTTGGTCTACAACCTTCCAAGCACTCCTCCCTGAAACTGAAATGGCGTCAGCTTCTCTCTCAATCTATCACAGAGGTATTCATTTAGTGGCACATAATGCAACCCGAGGATGCTACAGGGGAACCACTCCTTTATATTCCTCATCAATTTCCACATCTCAAGATTTAAGGAGAAATCTTTTTCTAAGGGAGAGGGGATGTTAGGAACCCATGTCAACCCTTCTCTGTACTTTGTTAGTATATTGTTGTTGGACGCGTATGCTTTGTAAGTCACTCGTAGTATTTTTTGATCCATAGTTTGTATTAGCCCATGGTATTGACCCATAGTATTGGATGCATATGCTTTGTAAGTCGTCCTGTAGTATTATATGTCCCATGGTATTGACCCATAGTATTGGGCATAGAATTGTTGATGTATTTGTAACTTCTGAAGATATTCACTTATATATTGTGTGTATTACATTTGTACTTTATTGTATCCCCAACTGAGATGTATTATTCCTCTGATTGGAAGTGTCGTCATTTGTATTTGCAGGTGTCGCAAGTTACATTGGAAGTGTTGTAACTTATATTTGATGGGTTATTAGACCACCTTAGTGGGGTCAGCTTTGTATGAGTTATATGGAAGGGTTATTAGACTCCCTTAGGAAGTCGTCCCAGTTAGGGTTTAAGGAAAGTCATGTTAAAGTATAAATAGAGTGGTTGCACCACTCTATTTACTCATTCACTCACTCATCCAACTCGCATAGTTGAGAGAGAGGAGTGCGCACAAGTGGAGGAGGAGTAGCTGTTGAAGACATCTATATTTTGGGGTTTCATCTTGGTGATATTTTTATTGGTGCTTATTCTATCTCTGAGGAATTTGTGGGGTTTTTCACCTTCTTGGTTTTCCCCGGTGAAATGATTTGTGTCTCTTGTCTCTTGTGTTTGATATGATGTACTTGTTGTTCTCTCAGTTAAGATCCCAGATCATATTGAATTAAATGATGAAAAAATAACATGGTATCAAAGCTATCCTGAAGGAAGGCATTGTATGGCATTTACGACACTTGTTGCACTTGCGACAAATTGGAAGCTAGGGCTTGGTATAGTAAAAACTAGTCATCGTGGAACTTTCGCTATAAATCAGTTTTGGCGAAGGTTTAGGATCTGAATTTTTTACAGGACGAATATTAGACACAGATGTACCCTGTGTAAAACTTTCACCCTCAGATTCGTTGTACTTTGTGAGATATGATTCGTACAAGTTAGGGTTTCTGCCTCTTCCAGAATGCAGCTCTAATCAGGTGACCTAGGCACAAAGGTCATATCTCGGGCTAGGAAGCTCCAAATGGAATTCTATAAAATGTGGCAGTTAGGGCACAGATTGTAGTTTCACAGGTCCGATTTTCAGAGGCCGAAGTTGAAATAGTGACATGTGGCACTCCGTACAAGTTCGCTATGTTGTTTAATCCCATAAACAATTCATGTTGCGACACTTAGCATATCTCTCTCATGGAGAATCTATTGGAGCTCAGATCTATGGGGTTAGAAATATGATAGGTTAGTCTACCATAGACCGAATTTTTAGACCCTGAGGATCCGAAATTTTAGATATGCACCAGAAACAATATGGCATATATTCTGTCAAATCAAAATTGGATTCTGAGCATTTTCATTTTTGGCTTGTCATTGCTGCGGGAAATTAGGGCTTTTGACAGAAGTGGAATTTTGGATTGCTCTCAGAATAGGATTGCTCTACTTAGAAAAATCAAAATTTAGAGACTAAGATCGAAGTTTTTGGTTGGGTAGAAACCCAAGATCTATCAAACCTTAGTTCGGGTTTTCGACTAGAAAAACTAGAAAACCAGAATTTGACAAAAGTTGCATATCCAAAATTCGTAGGTGTTAGGAACCCATGTCTTTACTTTGTTAGTATGTTGTTGTTGGACGCATATGCTTTGTAAGTCATCCCGTAGTATTTGTTGATCAATAGTTTGTGTTATTGTTGTTGGCGCATATGCTTTGTAAGTCACCCGTAGTATTGTCGATCCATAGTTTGTAACGGCCCATGGTTTCGACCCATAGTATTGGCACCTAGAATTAGTATATAAGTGTGTGTTGAGACCTATGAAGGCACTGTGAAGTTATTTGTATTGAGCTTGCTCATAGGAGGTTGCCCCCTCGAAGTGGCCTATGATCAATATAAAAGTGATTCTGAGTTCTGTCATTTCTGCTATTTCGCATATTTTTATTAAGTAATTGTTGCAGGTGCATCACATCTGGTATCAGAGCACTTTCTTGGGCTCGCTGGGTGAAATTTCTGCCAATTTTTTTTTTTCGCATCTGTTGCAGGTTCGGATTTGGGAATAATCCCTATCCGCTTAACTGTGGGAATTACTTGGGCATAATCCCTAAAACTCATTGTGAGGAGTACCACAGGAACCCCGAAGTAGCTGGCCCATTGAGAGGACCTGCCAGCGAAAAGGGCAACGACCCCTACCTGATTGACTAGTTCCCACCCGTGAGGTAAACCAAGAGCTGTCGTTTGTGGCAAAGCAGTTATCAGTTTTACCTGAGCCGTGGAGTGAGGGGTACTGTCCCAATACGCAAGTCGTTAGACAGCATTGGTGGCCGAGTGAAACCCCTGAACTGTTAGGAAGCCGCACATACCTGGGGTCCATATCTACTTTTAGCTAAACTATTGTCGATCACTGCTGCGCCGTTTCAAATCCATTTTGCAAGCCGTTCCAGATCCATCCATTCGACGTTGTTCCAGATTCCTTCCGAGCCGTAGCCGCTCCAGTCTGTAACAAAAAAAAAAAAAAATCCGAGCCATAGCCGCTCCAGTCTAGAAAAAAAAGTATAAAATTCAGTTTTTTCTCCATATCTCCCTTGTTTTACCTTTGTTTCCCTTGAAATTTTCAGGGAACCCTTGTCATTCCATTCTGCATATTTCATTCCTGAGGACCCTATCCTCAATTCCCCTTCCTACAGCCCGAAATCTCACATTTGTCTATTTTTAGGGTTTGCCATAACTTCCTCAGATTTCACCCAATCACCTTCAAATTTTACCACAGAGTTCCTTTCTGAATTTTGCTTCTTTGTTCCCCTTTGCCAAATTTTCCCATTCTTTCACCCCGCTTCTGAAATCCTCATTTTTGCTTCCCTATCTATCCAACAGTGTCCAAAACCTAGTCAAACCCCAATTACCCTTCTGATTTTTTCCCAAATCCAAATTTTCCCTTACTGAAGTAGTTCCTGTTTTTGTTTTCCTACCCAATCAACCAAAAAAAAAAAAAAAAAAAATCCTGGTTATGGTTGTCACCCGTGCAGGAGCAAAAACCATGGAGGAAGCACTTGCAGCCATCCAAGCCAAACTTTAGGATCTGGATGAAAAATTTATCGGTCTCCATCTTGAACATTCAGCTATGAACAACAAACGGCAGTCCGAGTCTTCAGCAGACAATGGGTTCTCTTCTTCCAACAATTTCCGTGGTCCGAAACTTGATTTTCCTCGCTTCAATGGTACTGCTCCAACTGGATGGATCTATCGTGCAGAACAGTATTTAAGTCTGCATAATACTTTTGATGTCAACAAAGTTCCGTTGGCCTCCTTTCATTTGGAACAGGAAGCTCTTTAATGGTACCGTTGGTACATCAAGGCTCATCCAGAGCCCAACTGGCCAAACTTTTGCCAGCTCCTTTTGCAACAATTTGGTCCTAGTGCTTTTGATGACTTCACAGGAGCCCTCACTAAACTTTTCCAAACTGGCACTGTGAGAGAGTATCAAACCGAATTTGAGAATCTAGCCAACCACACCGAAGGATTGTCTGATGAATTTTACGGAGTTGTTTTATCAGTGATCTAAAGGATGCCATCCGCTCTGAGGTAAAAATGTTCTGTCCCAACACAATGATGGAATCACTAGGGTTGGCTAAGTTGGCAGAAGAAAAGATTGCAGCCCAATAACGCTCCAAGCCCACTTTTGTTCCCTTCAAAAATATGGGTTCTCAGCGACCACCTATACCGTAGGCTCCTCGACCGACTCCTATCAAGCATTTGTCTGAAACAGAGATGCAAGCACGCAGAGAAAAGGGGCTTTGCTATAATTGTGATGGGAAATTCACTCGGGGACATAGATGTGTTCAGCAAAAGCTCTATCTCCTGGATGTGGAGTGTCCGCCTGCCTCTGAAATGGGTGACGAAGATCCAGAAACACTGGATGCTCCGGTCGACATTCAGGAACCGCCTATTGACCCTCCGTCTCAAGATGACCAGCTAGAGATATCTCTCCATGCTTTAGCTGGAATCACCACCCCCCAAACAATGCGGGTCAGGGGTTACTTCAAGAAGCTTCCTCTTACAATACTCATTGATTCTGGTAGCACTCATAATTTCATTGACCCTTGGATCGCCAAACAAGCTGATTATTTTATCCATCCTTGCTCCAACTTTGAAGTCATGGTTGCCAATGGGGGCACCTTACCTTGCAAAGGGAAGTGTCGAAATGTGCGTATCTCTATGGGAGATTATACCTTGCGCTCTGACATGTTTGCCTTGCCCTTAGGTGGATGTCATGTGGTTTTGGGCGCTCAATGGCTCCGCACACTTGCCCTATCTTATGGGATTTTACCGAACTTTGGATGCATTTTTTCCTCAATGGACAAAAACACACATTGACAGGATTACAACCAGGTTCTCTTAGCATCATCAGTTCACATCGCATGGAAAAAATCCTCAAAAAGAATTCACATGGTGTCATCGCTCAGATCCATTCCATCCAGATGCAACCATCAGCGGTCTCCACTACTCCTTTGGATCTACAACAAATTCTGGATCGATATACAGGTGTCTTTGCTGAACCAGTGGGATTACCACCTTCCAGGCCAGAAGACCATCATATTCAGCTCCTTCCTGGCAGCGTTCCTCCCAACATTAGGCCCTATCGCTACCCATTTCACCAAAAAATGGAGATTGAAATGCTCGTTCGGGACTTATTGAAGCAAGGTATTATTTGCCCAAGCACTAATTCCTTTTCTTCTCCAGTTATTCTTGTCCGCAAAAAAGATGGGTCATGGCGCCTCTGCATTGACTTCCGAGCACTTAATCACCTCACCATCAAGGATAAGTTTCCAATTCCTGTTGTTGATGAGCTTCTTAATGAGCTTCATGGGGCTCACTTTTTCTCCAAGTTGGATCTTCGTTCTGGGTATCATCAAATTCGGGTTCATGAGGATGATATTCCTAAAACAACTTTCCGCACACATGATGGCCATTATGAGTTTTTGGTCATGCCCTTTGGCCTCACTAATGCTCCTTCCACATTCCAGGCCTTAATGAATAAAATATTTTGACCCTACTTGCGGAAATTCATTCTGGTATTCTTTGATGATATCCTCATCTACAATAAAACATGGGATGAACATCTCCAACATCTGGATCTTGTCATGCAACTTTTCTCTGACCATCATCTCCATGCCAAGCAATCTAAATGTGTTTTTGGACAGAAGGAAGTTGAGTATCTCGGGCACATTATCTCAGCACAAGGGGTTCATGTGGATCCTGCCAAAATCGATGCCATGAACAATTGGCCACATCCTCAGACACTCAAGAGCCTTCGTTGTTTTTTGGGATTGACTGGCTACTACTGCAAGTTTGTCAAGGATTATGGGAAGATTGCTGCTCCACTAACTGCTCTATTGAAAAAGGATGCTTTTACATGGACACCTGCTGCTCAGTGTGCATTTGACAAACTAAAACAAGCTATGTGAACTACACCTGTGCTAGCTATGCCCGATTTTTCCAAGCCCTTCACTATTGAGAGTGATGCTTGCGGCAATGGACTTGGTGCTGTTCTACTTCAAGATGAACACCCCATTGCGTTAACCAGCAAAGCCCTTTCAGGTAAGAATTTAGCTGCCTCTACCTATGAGAAGGAAATGATGGCTATTTTGCATGCAGTACAGAAGTGGCGCCCATACCTATTAGGGAATCATTTCTGCATCAAGACTGATCACCAGAGTCTAAAATACTTCTTGGACCAGCGTGTCTCCTCCCCAGCACAACAGAAATGGGTTAGCAAACTCATGGGGTATGACTATGAGATCACTTACAAGAAGGGTAAAGACAATATTGTGGCAGATGCTCTTTCTCGCACATTTGATGCCCAAGGTTCTCTTTCAGCTATTTCTATGCCTGTTCCAAATTGGTTGCAATCGGTTCAACAAGGTTATGTCAATGACTCTTCCTTATCTCAAATCATCCAACGCTTGACCAACAACCCTTCTGCTATACCACATTACTCTTTGGATGGTGCTTCTCTAAGATACAAGGGTCGTCTGGTGCTTCCCCAGAGCACAGATATTCAACAGGCTGTCTTCTATGAACTCCATGCTTCTCCATCGGCAGGGCACTCTGGCTTCCTCAAAACATATGAACGAGCACGGCGTAACTTCTTTTGGCAGGGCATGAAAAGGACAATTCAACAGATGGTGGCCGAATGTGATACCTGCCAGCGCAATAAGGGTGAAAAAACACTCCTTCCAGGATTGCTTGAACCCTTTCCCATACCTACACGGATTTGGACAGATATTTCTATGGATTTCATTGAAGGGCTCCCTAAATCTGGCGGGAAGACAGTGATTCTCGTTGTGGTTGATCGTCTCTCCAAATATAGTCATTTTTGTGCTCTCAGCCATCCCTATACAGCCTCCTCTGTCGCTCAAATTTTTCTAGACCAGATCTTTCATCTTCATGGCATCCCTTCTTCCATTGTCTCGGATCGTGATGCGACTTTCACTGGTCATTTTTGGACAGAACTATTTCGCCACACTGGCACCAAACTGAAGATGAGTTCAGGGTATCACCCACAAACAGATGGTCAGACTGAAATTGTCAATAAATGCTTAGAAACTTATCTTCGTTGCTTCACCTCGGAACAACAACATTAGTGGGCAAAGTGGCTACCTCTCGCTGAATGGTGGTACAATACCTCTTACCACACTGCCTCTAAAATGACCCCATATGAAGCAGTCTATGGTCAGGCACCTCCAGCTCTTCTTCCATACACCCCCACCAGTTCACCAGTTCAGGAAGTTGACACGGTCCTTCCCAACCGCGATCAGATTCTTCGCATTTTGTGGGACAATCTTCACATGGCAAGAAATCGCATGAAGCAACAAGCTGATCAGCACCGTTCGGAGCGCACTTTTCAAGTCGGCGATATGGTTTTTCTTCGTCTCCAGCTATACAAACAATCCTCCTTGAAACTCAAAGGGCGTCATAAGATCGCTCCAAAGTTCTATGGGCCATATTGGATTCTTCAGAAGATTGGGTCTGTTGCTTATAAATTGGAACTTCCTTCTTCTTCCCGCATTCATCCAGTCTTTCATGTCTCTTGTCTGAAGAAAGTTCTTGGCACCAACATCAATGGACAAACGACTCTACCCGAACTAGATAATGAAGGATCCATCCTTTTGGAGCCAGAGGCCATCCTCAATCGGCGCACGCGTCAGCTTTGATCTCGCTCTATCACAGAGGTCTTAATTCAGTGGCACGGCATGCAACCCGAGGATGCTACATGGGAACCACTCCTTCAGATTCAACAACAATTTCCACATCTAAAGCTTTATGGACAAAGCTTTTTTTAAGGGGGAGGGGATGTTAGGAACCCATGTCTTTACTTTGTTAGTATGTTGTTGTTGGACGCATATGCTTTGTAAGTCATCCCGTAGTATTTGTTGATCAATAGTTTGTGTTATTATTGTTGGCGCATATGCTTTGTAAGTCGCCCGTAGTATTGTTGATCCATAGTTTGTAATTGCCCATGGTTTCGACCCATATTATTGGCGCCTAGAATTAGTATATAAGTGTGTGTTGAGACCTATGAAGGCACCGTGAAGTTATTTGTATTGAGCTTGCTCATAGGAGGTTTCCCCCTCGAAGTGGCCTGTGATCAATATAAAAGTGATTATGAGTTCTGTCATTTCTGCTATTTCGCATATTTTTATTAAGTAATTGTTGCAAGTGCATCACAGTAGGTCATTTTTGGAGGGTCAATTTTTGGAGTTTTCAAAATCTGAGCACACCAGCTTGCTCGCCTCAATCAATTGCATCTCCCTGTCCAGACAAAAGTTTGAAATTCCAAGTTTGGATTTTTAGGGTTTCTCTGTCAAACCCTAGCCAGCTCCAAATCCAGATTCAACAAATCAAGTGGTAAGACCTAAATATTTATTTCCATTTGAGTTTCTCATTAATATGTCTCATGACACCAAGCTTGAGGATAAGCTTGAAGGGGATGATAACTTTCGAGCATGGAAGTATAGGATTGGGTTAATCCTAGAAGAGAATGAATTGGACACCTACATAAGTGAAGAGGTTCCAGTTCCAGAGGGAGATGAGGCTAAGGCCTTACATAAGAAGAACTTGGTCAAGGCCAAGAGAATCATTGCAGATTCTATCAAAGACCATCTCATACTACATGTGTATTCTCTAAAGACACCCAAGGAAATGTTTGATTCCTTGACCAAGCTATTTGAAGGAAAGAATATAAATCAGAAGATGACATTGCGGAACCAATTGAAGAGTGTGAAGATCCAGAATGGAGAGACCATCCAATCCTACTTTACTAGGGTCTCTCAAATCAAAGAACAACTTGAAGTTGTGGATGAAGTGGTGGAGAATGGAGAAATTGTGATGACCACTTTGAATGGCCTACCTAGGTCATGGGACTCCTTCATCCAAGGAATTTGTGCAAGAAAGAAATTGATTTCTTTCAAGTAGACTATGGGAGGAATGCTCACAAGAAGAAGCTAGACTTGTAGTTCGAGAAGAAAAGATGGATAATGAAGACTAGGCTCTCACAGCACACACCATGAAGAATAACTACAAGAGGGAGCATACTCATCACAAGAAGGGTAAATACCACCACTAGAATCATAGGGAGAACTTTGGAGGATCCATGAGAGATCTTCCTATCATTCGATGTTATACTTGTGGTGAGAAGGGACACTATTCCAGAGATTGTCCCAGGATCGAAAGCAGCTCCCATAAGAAGAAGAACAATAAGAAAAGACATCATGTTCACACTGCAGAGGATGATGAACCTCCAAGGAAGAGAACTAGAGAAGACAATGAAGATTCGTCAAGTGATGAAGAATATGTATTGTAATGAAGAAGAAGCTACTGCAGAGTTGGACTCCGGAAGACAAATAATCTATGGAAGAACCTCTCATCCATTTTCAGCATTGGTTAAGGTGCACACTATCAGAGAATCCAGTAGTTCCTACAAGGAAGTGAAGATTGAGAGGGAGTTCACCCAAAAACCAAACAAAGATAAGTATTTAAATTGTTATTTCCTGTATATATGATTCCTTAAATGATGTTGTTCAGTCATGTACATACTTATGTTCCTAGATTTAGGATGTATATTATGCATTTTAGAAAAGTTTCATTAATGAACACGATATTACTAATATGAAAGTAATGGGTAAGTGGCCTATGGTACTGTACAACATTCCATTACTACTTATCTAGAATGAAACTTCTTTGCTGACATGTTGGAGTAGTGCACACTCTTAACAATGTTCTGGTAGAGATGGAAGGCATCTAGAAAGTTACTATATGAATACGGGATATGGATGAATGTTGTATTGAAGCATTGGCTAAGAGAATTGCATGATTGTATGACATATGTCCTTATGTGTAAGATTTTGTTCTGAAAACTATGAGATGTTTCTAATCATGCAATTGAATTTGACTTGTAGGAAAGATCGTGTACAATCACCTACAAAAGAAGGACAACGACATTTGTTCCAACAATGAAGTTCAAGAAAACCACCTATTGAAGATATTGAAGAATCTGAAGTTCCCAGGATCCGGGATGCAATAATGGAATGATACCATGATCGAGGAGTACCAATCGATCATGAAGAATGATGTCTGGGATGTGGTCCCGAGACCAGTAGGGAAGTATGTTGTGACTTCCAAATGTATCTGCAAGATCAAGCATGCTACAAATGGTAGCATAGAGAAATACAAGGCAAGGTTTGTGGCTTGTGGCTTCTCCCAAAAAGAAGGGATAGATTATGAAGAAACTTTTGCATCTGTATCCAGATACACTTCCATCAGAATAGTACTTGCTCTGGCTGCAGTGATGAAGTGGAAGATACACCAGATGAATGTCAAGACATCTTTCTTGAATGGTGTAGTCGAAGAGGAAGTGTATGTGGAGTGGCCACTCGGTTTTGAGACACATGATAGGGAGTCACATGTGTTCAAATTGAAGAAAGCCTTGTACGATTTGAAACAAGCACCCAGGACATGGTATGTCAAGATAGACAACTTCATGACTAGTTTGGGCTTTAACAAGAGTAAAGCAGATTCCAACCTTTACTACAAGGTTGAGGAAGGTAATCCAGTGATGCTCCTACTATATCTAGATGACCTGTTTGTGACAGGTGAGGATGGATTGATTGATGATACGAAGAGGAATCTTATTGCCGAGTTCGAGATGAAGGACTTGGGTATGATGCATTACTTTCTAGGTATGGAGGTGTGGTAGAATGCAGATGGAATCTTCCTTAGGCAAGGGAAGTATGCAGTAGAGATCCTGAAGCGGTTTGGAATGATGGACTGCAAGGCCTATGGCATCGAACCTGAATCTATTGAGTGATGCTTCATCAAAGTCGGTTGATGCCATAATGTATCTTCAGATGATTGGGTCCTTGATGTACCTGATGAACACGAGACCAAATATTTGCTTTGTTGTGAACACATTGAGCCAGTTCCTGACGGATCCTAGACATGTTCACTTGATTGCTGTAAATCATATTCTTAGGTACCTGAGGGGTACGATTGATTATGGGCTCAAGTATGATGCGAATCAAAAGATTAACCTGGAGGGTTATGTTGATTTAGATTGGGCAGGCAGTGCTGCAGATAGGAAGAGCACTTTGGGGTGTTGCTTCAATATGGGATCAGGTGTGATCTCTTGGTTTAGCAGGAACTAATCCTGCGTAGCACTAAGTACAGTCGAAGCAGAGTATGTCGCAGCTTGTTCGGCTAGTTGTGAGGCAGTATGGATAAGGAAGCTACTGTCTGATTTGTTTGATCTCCAGTTGGATGCTACTTGTATCTTCTGTGACAACTAGAGTTGTGTGAAGTTGTCTGGGAACCCGGTGTTCCATGACAAGTCGAAGCATATTGAGATCAATTATCACTATATCATGGATATGGAGCAGAGAGGAGCAGTGAAGCTCCTGTATGTTGTGAAGGATGAGTAGATAGCAGATTTGTTGACCAAGCCACTAGCCAGGGTGAAGTTCGAGTACTTCAGAGAGAGGCTTGGTGTTCTTCAGATTGAAGATACTTCTAGGAGGAAGTGACGGGACACAGATACAGGATCCCTTCCAAGCATGGTGGTAGGAGGGTCCTTCCCATGGCTATGGGTGTAAGTGTTGTGTGATGAGCATCCAGACGATGCTCCACTATGAACATCCGTATGATGTTCTGTATGATGATGATCAGTATGATCATGAGCATAAACATGATGCTTAGTGCGAGGATGATCAGTATGATCATGAGTATCAGGATGATACTTTGTGGTTGTGGATATGTTGCAGGTTGTGCAGTGGCATATAATAGGTCCCTGGGAGATCTTGCAAGTTGTGCTTGGCATATAATAGGTCCCTGGGAGATCCTGCAGGTTGTGCTTGGCACGTAATCAGTCCTGGGATGCTCTTTTGAGGTTTTTCCTGGTAGCATGTAATAGGTCCCTGGGATATATTTCAGGTTGTGCTTGGAATATAATAGGTCCCTGGGAGATCCTGCAGGTTGTGCTTGGCACGTAATCAGTCCTGGGATGCTCTTTCGAGGTTTTGCTTGTTCGCATGTAATAGGTCTCTGGGAGATCCTATAGGTTGAGCAGGAAGCTCGTAATCAATCCTGGGATGCTCTTTCGAGGTTTTACGAAGTCTGCATATAATGGGTCTTGGGGAGATCCCATAGGTTGCTTCGTAAGCTCGTAATTAGTCCTGGGATGCTCTTTCGAGGTTTTGCAGATGCACATAATTAGTCATGAGATTCCACCGGATAGGTCGCTCGCAGAGATGATGAAGACCTACATGGAGGCTAGGCTGAAATCCAGCATGAAAAAGGGCTAGCTCTATAGAAATTCCTATGACGAGTAGAATTGAGAGATATCACCAGTGATCAAGATGACGAGTACAACAACAGTGACGATGATACTCCAGTGATCTAGCTCTAGTATTGAAGAATTGTGCCTATATGTTTTGATGACCTGTGTCAAGAGAATACCTTCCTAGTTAAGAGGGAGTGTTGATGTATTTGTAACTTCGGAAGATATTCACTTGTATATTGTATGTATTACATTTGTACTTTATTGTATCCCCAACATATATGTATTATTCCTCCGATTGGAAGTGTCGTCATTTGTATTTGCAAGTGTCGCAAGTTACATTGTAAGTGTCGTAACTTATATTTGATGGATATTTAGACCACCTTAGTGGGGTTGGCCCTATATGAGTTATATGGAAGGGTTATTAGACTCCCTTAGGAAGTCATCCCAGTTTGCATTAAATGCAAGTCAAGTTAAAGTATAAATAGAGTGGCTGCACCACTCTATTTACTCATTCACTCACTCGTCCAACTCGCATAGTTGAGAGAGAGGAGTGTGCACAAGTGGAGGAGGAGTAGCTGCTAAAGAAATCTATCTTTTGGGGTTTCATCTTGGTAATCTTTGTATTGGTGCTTATTCTATCTCTGAGGAAGTTGCGGGGTTTTTCACCTTCTTGGTTTTCCCCAGTGAAATGTTTTGTGTCTCTTGTCTCTTGTGTTTGATATGCTCTACATGTTGTTCTCTCAGTTAAGATCCTAGATCATATTGAATTAAATGATGAAAAACTAACAAGACTTAGTATATAAGTGTTGAGGCTAATGAAGCCACCGTGAAGTTATTTGTATTGAGCTTGCTCAAAGGAGGTTGCCCCCTCAAAGTGGCCTGCAATCAATAAAGCGATTCTGAGTTCTATTATTTATGCTATCTCCTGTATTTTCATTAATTAATTATTGTAGGTTCTTCACATTATCTTATGGTAAGAATAAAAGGCTAATCATCCCATGTTAAATACGAAAATGCTAATCATCCTATTTACCACACTAAACACCACATTTAAGAAACCAAAAACAAAGACATTGAAATATTTAATATTCAAATTCAAGTGTGCTAATGGAATTAATTTTTTTTACAGATCCAAAAAACTAGAATTAAAGGAAAGTGGCTAGTCAAAACAGTTTATTCTTCAATACGACTGATATCACATTCCCTCATATTCCAGGACACCAGGAAAACCAAAAGTGAATAAAGAAAAGTATCCAATGACTTAAAAAAAAAAATATCATTTTAAATTTTATTTACATCTCCTATTTTCATTAAAAAAAGGGGGAATGAAATTGAAAACTAAAAGAACCATAAAATTCTTAATTAAATGGTTAGTAAAATTGCTTTGAGATTTGATTTTGAATCTTATGTGCACCCGTGACGAGAGAATGAAAGCATATGGAAGAAACAAATCCATAATCCTATGCTAATCTGTTGCATTAATGCTCCAACGCTGTTAATGGTCATATAACTTGGTTGGGAAAAGTACAGTAGAATCCCATTAATTAAATTAATTTATGAAGAATTTTTTATTAGATTTAATTAGTAGCACATGCTCTGTTATGGGCTGTCATCTTTATAGAGAACGAATCACAGGAAAAATGAAAGAAAGTGAATCCCAACCTTTGCTTTGCTTTGTATAGACTTATGATCGAATTACAGAGACTTAATAAATAAATAAAACTTGTATTCCCATGATAATCAACAAAACCAACAATACTAAGCTGCAATTTTACAGACGTTCGCAGATCATCCTTTTGGATGATAGAAAAAACATGAATAGGGGGAGCTTTGTAAATTATAATAACTAAGCTACTAGTTCTGCATAATATTTACAATCATATGCAACTGCTCAAATCGAGATCATCCTTTGGATGAATGTATCAAAGCTTACTCTTCTTGGTTGTAGGCATGGGAAATTCTTCATCATGTAATGCTACTTCTCAAGTCATGGACATTGAGCTGGACTTGCCGATTGGGTTTCCTAAAAGAAACAATGTGGCTTTGAAACATGAAAGTCGAATTCATAAAACATGATTTCTTGCATTTTGAGCTCAAGAAACCTCTGTACATACCTAGGAATGCATACCAAATCCCAGATAATGGCCAACCAGCCCGACTTTGGAACCCTTACCACTTCTTGGAGCGAGCTCTTGTGCTCGAATTCTTTGCTCACGGTGTGAACAAAAACAACGAAAACCACCATGTCAAAGTAATTGTCCATGAATGGAAGATTTTGTGCATCCCTACTTGAGCAAATAATATATTCCTAGACTCCTTCAATGACCATCATTCTGAGAGTCAACGATATCGTTTTTCGCCCATCGAGCCAGAGATCCATTCCCACTACCCGACTGCGACTACCTTTTTTCTTTAGTTTTGTTGCCACAACAATCAGAAGAATCCTACGCCCACACACGATGTCCAAATCTCTTTTCATGTTGGACCAATCGCCTACCATGCCCACCATTCGCTGCGACATTTTCGAGTGGAGGATTACGTTGGACTATTAGATATTGACTGTCGCAACAAAGAAAAAAACAACTACCAAATGCATCAGAGAGCCAATAAATGTAATATCCGTATCTAGATATTCTCATGTTGTGATCGTGTCCAAATCACAATAAGACTATTCAAGTGAATAGTTAACCAATAGAAAATAACTCCATTTGGAAAGAATAAATACTATTGAATATCTATTGATGAGAGATGATTACATTACAATTTGATGGACCATTTAAATATGGTCTTATGTGCTTGGAAAGGTAGGTCTCTATCTATTCAATTAATTACATATCAACTTTATTTGATATTTGTTTATTACTTTTCTTTTATTATTTAATTATTTGTTTAGTGATATGTTTATATATTATTTTATTTGTTACTCTTCATAATGCTTTGTCCTCGAAGCATTAGTGATGAATGTCGCATCTTTCATTGTATATACCTTATAAAATTTGTTTATAATTTTAATATATGAAGTACAACCATGTGCAGTTTCATAAAACCATGTGGGGTTTCATGAATGCTATTCTTTAACCTTTTTTTTACTTTCTTTCTTTCTTTTTTTCTCTTGCGGATAATTCTTTTTTCCCACTTCTTCTTTGTAATACTTTTTTTTTTAACTTCTTTGTTCTCTTCTTCTTATTTGCAATTGAAATAATTACTTTTGTTCTCTCTCTCTTTTTTATTCTATTTTATTTCCCTTCTTGTATTCTTGATTTACGTTTGTCCTGAATTTTGTAGCGAAATAATATATACTTTTGATTAACTTGATTTGCTTCAAAGTTGCGACCAAATATTCTTTGGGCCAAAAGCCTACTTTTGGACAAGGTCTTAGATTTTTGGGAAACTCAAACAATGATGGCCAAAAGGCAATGTGGATCAAAGATCCTTAATCAAAGAAGCTCTGAGAATGGTTTGTGGCTAAATGCCAGAAAGAAGGGGCTCCGATACCAATGTAATATCCGTATCCAGATATTTTCATGTCGTGATCATGTCCAAAACACATAAGACTATTCAAGTGAATGGTCAATCGATAGAAAATAACTCCATTTGGAAAGACTAAATAATATTGAATATATATTGATGAGAGATTATTGTATTACAATTTGATGGACCATTTAAATATGGTCTTATGTGCATTTTCAATGGAAATGTAGGTCTCTATCTATTCGATTAATTACATATCAAATTTATTTAATATTTGTTTATTTTTTTTTTTTGTAAGTAAGAAGATTTTGTATTATATAAAACAGGAGTTATAGAAGGAACAATCTGACCAAGGCTCAGACTTGTTCGTCAAAATAGACCACCTAGCTACTAACTCATAGAGCCATACATCCTTAATAGTTCGGTAGGCAATTATCACAATAGTAGATAAGATGCTTCCATTCAACTGACCAGTTCTATCCTTAAAAGCTTTGAAGCAGCAAAATTCACTACCCAACCAAAAAACAGCTAATCCTGAAATGTTCTTAGCATAGGCACGCAGGCCTGAAATAAAAAAGCACAACACATTGCCATGATACCCAACAGGCAAGATATACATTAGGTAAAAGATACCCATCTTAACACCCGAACCACCTTGAATACAAAGACTTAAAATTTGGAAAAACAGACTCCTAACCAAGTGTCAACGAATAATGTAAGGAGCTTCAAGAGAATTCATCGAGTGGGGAAAGCTGGAAGACGAAGAAGGACACGAGGGGGCCGAAGCTCCATTGCTTGCAGAAGAAAATCCAGCTTCCAGTTCATCGCACGAGACTCTTCCAGGCTATGTTGCTCCATAAGTTGTCGTGCCGTTTCATCTTTGAGGGTTTGTCTGTCGCGGATGGCGTAACCAACAAGGTTCTTCATCATCCAGTACAGGGCAACCGTGCGCTCATAAGGACTAACACGCCCAGCCGTGTTGCCTGGATCCAAAATCCAGTTCTCCAACTGTTTACGCTCCCCAAACAACATCTCCCTATTCATCCCCAACCACCATTGATGCTCATAATTGCGAATATCCCTCTGAATCTCCCCAGGGATGTTGAGAGCGAAACATTAGCCTCTCTATGAGCTCGCTGACAAGCTCGAGATAAGCCACCGCCCGGCTCCCTCGAAGACTCCCTGCGGCTTCTCTTCCTATTTTGACCAGTATCTGCATCTTCCTCCACTCTACAATTGATATCCGCCAGTTCTTCCATCTTCTTACCAAAGTCTTGCTCCATAATCAAACAAACAAACAACACTTGCATGCATGTAGAAGAATAGTGATGACGATCTCGGATGCCACCCTACTCCTCCATATAAACACATTTTCCACCCCCTGTCATGATGAGCCTGGTACCTCTGATTAACTGAAGGAGGTACAACGGGTGACGCTCGCACTGACGGACACTAACTGCTCTTAAATTTCTTTTCATCATTCTTCCATCCGAAGTATACCCACCGGGCTTGGAGAAGACTGCTAGAAATCCACTTAAAAGAATGAAAAGACAAATCATCCCCCAACTTTTAAAGAGTGACATGAACCACAACAGGAGACGAGGGTTACGTGTCCCAAAAAACTTCCGCCCGGTGTAGCCTCGCATGTTCGGCATGAAAAATATTTAATATTTGTTTAATTACTTTTCTTTTATTATTTAATTATTTGTTTAATGATATGTTTATATATTATTTTATTTGTTACAATAAACCCGGTCGGGAAGCTACAGACTTTAATGACCACCATAACAAAGAAACAAACTGCTACCAAAGCTATTAGAGAGCCAATAAATCTGACCACAAAACTACAGACTTGAATGAGGAAAAACGAAAAAGATCTGACTAAAAAGTAACAGATTTGGCCAAAGTAAGCCAAGAAGAAATGTTGAGCATAGAGCCCTGGAGTAGAGTCTAATGATTCTGCTGAGCATAGAGCCTTGGAGTAGAGTCTAATGATTATGCATAGATATATTTGCACTACCTCCGACACCAACAACAAATTTTGTTGTTTCAGCCTCTCGTTTTTGTCCAAAGTCCACCGGCTTCAGCCACAAAGGACAGAGGGAGAGGGAACAACACGGAAACACAACCTTTTTGATCCTCACCGGTAAGGAATGGAGATGAAAACCTATTAGCCGTAGTGCCATTGGTTTGTGGATTTTCCAAAATCCCTATGCCGGAAATTCTATAAAGTAATCTCAATACATATCGTAATCCAGTACCTTCGCTTGGCTGTACCGTACTATAATTGAGTATTAAATGCTTAAATGATCTCAACACACCGCCGAGCTCCGGGACATAGAAATCAAGACATACGTCATCTTGTCCAGCACCAATGAAATCCTGCCAAAAAATATTAAATTATTAAAAATTTTAATTAAAAAAACATCGCCAAGGTTTATACCATAGCCTTGCTAAATATTCCATCCCTTAATAGAGCTTGGCGAAAAATATATGTGAAGAACCTAACAAGGACATAATAAATATCTCTAAGGAGGTCACAGGTTCAAAACCGGCGGGGGGTAGGGTTGCTCATTGGCCCGCTGTGACAAGGCTAGAAGGGTAGGCGACCCCTGGGATAGAGGCTCTCCCTTGGGATAAAGGGTCTCGGGACATCTCGGCCCCTGCTAAGTCACAAGTTTCTGGTATATCTGGCTTGCTGACTGTTAGATATACCCTGGAGAGGTTGCTGTTCCCATGGTTAAAAAAAAAACAAGTACATAATAAAAAATGTACCTCATCGTTCTTCCTTTATTTAGCCAGATGCCAAGAACTACGCACTTTTTCTATTAATATCCTTTATTTAGCCAGATGCCAAGAACTACGCACTTTTTCTATTAATATTTGACTACGGAAGAATATTTATTATTGAATTTCAAAATCACTTTCCTTTCGAAAAGGAAAGCGCCACGTGGCGATTGAAAGTTAGGTTATCAACTTTATCCGTGGTATGAAATTTAGCCAAGGCAGTAGAGTAGAGGAAACGAGACTGACGCCATTAAAAGCTTTCCCTGTGCACAGGCGTCTCATACCTTGTGCTGCCGAGAAGCATTCATTGTGAGTCGAACCCCTGACCTCTCAGAGGTTGGCCCAATGGCAAGCTTTACAATTACTTCAAGCGGGATACTCACCCCCATTCTGCAGAATAAGGTAGGTGCCATCGTTTTGGCCTTCTTTTGTAGTTTTACTATTTGGGTTTATGATTTATTTTCTGCATGAACTCGAATTGGTCATGAACTAAATAACATGGATAGTTCCTTGCAATGGGTATTTTGTCTGGATAGTTTTGAAACATTGATGTGGACATAACCAGCTGTGGGACTGTTGACTTTATGTATTGAAGGCAAAGATCTACAGAGTGTGTATTACAGACGTTTTGATTGCTTGGTTAATGGCAGATGTTCTCTCAATTCGGTGGGCTGAAGAGGGTGTCGTTTGCTCCTAAATTGGTGGCTCTGCCATCACTTGGGTCTTTTAAGGGCGTTTTCCCAATCGTCTGCGCAGTATGGTTTCTTTTCCTCCACAAAAACAGTACACTAAACCGATTCATTATCAATTACACTTGAAATTCTGTCAATTATTTTGAATGCCAAACTGATAATATACTAATAAAGGTAATCTGGGGTTGTAAGAGGCTTGTCTAAAGGGATGTATCAGTGCAAGAGTTAGAAAGACTTTTAATGGCTACCTTTGATAATTCAGTTTTAACTAATAAAATTGCCTCCGTGGAGGACAGGCAAAGGCGGAGACTGTAAGTAAAGTTTGTGACATTGTGATAAACCAATTGGCATTGCCAAAAGAGACTACTTTGACAGCAGAGTCGAAGTTTAGTGAGCTGGGGGCCGATTCTCTTGATACGGTATTCTAACTTTTGGGTTTCTTGCTAAACAAGGCTTAACTTGGGAATCTGTGTACTTAAAGGTAGTGTTTGTTTTTTTCAGGTGGAGATAGTGATGGCCTTGGAAGAGGAATTCAAGATCACTATGGAGGAAGAGAGCGCCGAAAGCATTACAACTGTGCAAGAAGCAGCTGATTTGATTGAGAAACTTGTTCAGAATAAAGGGGAGTAAGGCACATCCATACCACATTATTGGGTTTTGATGTGAAGGAAGATCTCAGTTGCCAGTTTTCATTATTTGTTTGTTTTCTGTGTTGTTTCTTGAAGGTGATAAATATTTGGCTTCGTCTGTTTTCTTGTATTGAAGTCATGCTTGACGGTTTGTGATTGTCTCTTCTAAGGGTTTGGATTTTACAAGACACTTTGTAATAGTTTCCTGGTTTGAGTTGGAAAATTTTCATTTTTTAATTAGATTTGACGGAGAAAAGAATTGCTCTTTGTTGTCATCGGAGTTACTTCTGAAAGTAATTTCTGTCCTGTCATATCTTAAACCTTCAAAATGACGAGCAATGTGATGGTGATTGGACTTCTTGATATTCATTTTGATTTCTTTTTTGGGCTTTTTGACATTTATCTTGATTTCTTTTTAAGCTGGCACATGCTTATTAGGCATCTGCATTTCTCCCAGTGGCTTGAAGGGTCGACACTCGCCATTTAGATATATGAAGTGGTTGTGTAGGGGTTTCTAAATGCTATTCGAGGAGAACAATATGATTTCTGCAGAGGGGGACAATATGATTTCTGCAATTTTATAGGAACAGGTGACAGACTGCATTGCAGGCCTCAGCATATAAATCGACTAATATACAAACACAATAAAGTGATAAATCGATGCTATTTCTGAAAGAGTGGCAAGAAGTACTCGAATAGATTGTATGAAGAATTCATTGTAATGACCAGAGAACACAGAAATAGACTTCTTTTCGGGGATGGGTTGTGTTTCAGCTTCCATCGGTCACTTTCTAAACAAATTTTTTTAGGAGTATTGCATGGCAAAGGCTAGGTAATCTTGATTACTTTCTTTTGTGTGAGTAGAATTTTCTTCTCTCGCGAGACATATGTTGCCACTAGTTTGTGACTGTTAATGGGTGGCTATAAGTATAGGGTCATTTAGGACTCCCGTGATTCCATTTCGGGCATAACCAATGTTGAAACTAACCAGTTCTGCAAATTTCGAATTATAATTATTCTAACTTAGGAATGAATTTCAATATATTTGCATGCAGAGAAGTGGTAGAGGAAGGAATGTTATTATGGATTCTCATGATAATTTTGTTAACTGCTATCTTTGAGCTGAACTGAACAGATAAGTAATTGTGGGCTGTACATCTGATAAAGATTGGTGCATTCTGCATTATTGACTTAAAACAAGCAAGCTGGTTAGATTATTGCCCTGCATACTAGGTTAACAGCTGACTTACCAGGGGTTGGGATTCGGTGAATTTTTCAATCACGTCTAGGTTTATCTAGTTTTGATAAAATAGTTCTGCCGGACTGTATATTGTGACCTGAAATTTGCTGTAGGTTACTTGCAGTTGGGTAACTTCAACTTGGCTTCTTTGTTATCAGCTAATTTTGTTCTAACTGATAATTGGGTTAACAGCCAAACTACTAACTTCAATAAGTCAGGGTTAACAGCCAAACTTCTAAACCTCGAGTCAGGGATGACTGCTTTCTTTCCTTGTATACTGATCCTTATGTACACACTGTTTTTATGTAATATAAGATGTATTTTTATTTTAAAAAAGGAGTAAGGAGGAGTTGCCGATTGGTAGCTGTTTCTTATACTTTCCAGGTTTATTTAAACAAAAATCATTGCAGCGGTCACTGAATTGCCACTTAAAACTAAGATTTCAAGTTGCCACTTACCTATTATATAAAATGGAGCTTATGAGAGAATACTATTCTATTATTAATATTATCAGTTTCTGTATTTCATTGCATATATGTAGGATGGAGATTTTTTGGCGTGATCTGTCCATTGAGTATGAACCAATCATGTCTCGACTTCTCTATGTGCCAAAGGTTAAGCTGTGGGAGTGAAGGTTCTTCGTGTTTTTGTTTAAGTTCTGTAATCAATTTTGGATTTTTGGGAGGGAGAGCTTCAAGGTGAAGCTGTGGGAGGGAAGGTTCTTGTTTTTTTTTTAAAGTTTTGTAGATCAATTTTGGTCTTCGGGAGCAAGAAATTCCCTTTGGCGCTACGATATATTTGGGCTATGGTGTCCCAATTCGTTGCTTTTTGGGTTGTTTTTGGCCAGAGATCGCTTCTAGGGTCTCCGGAGCACAAACGCTATTAGACATGAATCTTGGGATACACATAATTGAAGTTTTGAAAGAAAGTAGCTCTAAATGGCTGTCACATGTTGGACCTAGTGTTGCCATTGATGTCAAGTAGGTTTGGAATGTAATGCATGCCTATGTGAAGTTTTGAAGCCAGTTTGAAGAAGTATATAGAACAAGGATGTTAAAGAGAATATGTATGCAAGTTCCACCAAGTCATGGGAACTTGCCCGCATAGATTAAGGATATGAAGTGAGAATTGTGGATCTATGAATGGTCTATAGCCCATATAACAATGTAATTTAAAGCGGTACAAATGACGAGCCAAGTTGGCTTAAAAAACTGTTAATTGAAAATATTCCATAACATTGTCCAACACTTGTATAAATAAGTGAAGCACCCTCTTCATTTGGGCAAGGAAGGTAGAAGGATGAAGCTCTGAAAATGAATATAATCGTGAGGAGAAATGAAGATCTGAAAGATGTAATAATAAATATATGGGGATTTGAGAAGATCAATAACGAGTTGATCTCGAGCAGAGCTTTTCGTAAGTCGCAGTTGGAAGAAGTCATAGTTCTGAAGTCAAGGGGGGTGCATGGTTGCAAAAGCGCATGTCGTAGTTGGAATAAGTCACAGTTCTGAAGATAAAGGGGTGCATGGTTGTAGTACCGTGAAAGAAGGAAGTGCGAAGTCGCAAATGGAATAAGTCATAGTTCTGAAGAGAAAGGGGTGCGTGGTTGCAGTACTGTGAACAAAGGAAGGGTGAAGTCGCAGTTGGAATACGTCATAATTATGAAGACAAAGGGGGTGCATGGTCACAGTACTATGAGATGTAAACGAAGGAGGTGCAAAGTTACAGTTGCGAGTTAAGACAAAGGCTAAAACAAACTCTAGTATGAAGTCAGAAGAAATCGTAGTTAAAAAGGGGAAGACAAAGGCTAAAGCAGATCAATGTGCAAACTTGCAGTGTTTGATGAAACGGATTGACTAAACACAATCTGACATTAGTGTGACAAAACCAACAGGTTTCAATAGGGAGGCAGGAAGGGGCAAGGAGTGTGAGTCAGTGCTCACAGGAGGTTGGTGCCTCCATCCAGTTGGTGCTGGAAAACATAGGAAGTTGGTGCTTCCTTCATATCGGTGTCAAAAATTATTGAGTTGGTGCTCATATGAGGTTGGTGCTGGAAAACATAGAAAGTTAGTGCTTCCCATGAATGTGATCTCTGCGCGACTTAACAAATTTTGTGGTTTTCTCCCATTTAGATTTCCACGTAAATTTTGGTGTACTATGTATGTATTGCTGATGTGATGCATTGTTGATTAGTACCGCTGATGTGATGCATTGTTGATTAGTACTGCTGATGATATGTATTGAATGCAATCATACATGATGAATTGTTGAATGGTAACTGGTTAATGTTTATACATTGTAATTAAAGCTGGTTTTAATTGTGCGAATATTGATTCATCCCCCCTCTCAGTATTCCAACAATTGGTATCAAAGTGGGTTCCTTCAAATCACAGTTTAATCACCGAAAGGAAGATCTATGGAAAAACACGAAGGAATTTCCTCAAGCGGAATTCCACTCTTTGATGGAAATAACTATGCTTTCTGGAGTGTAAGGATGCATGTGCATATTTGATGTCTTGAGGGCTCGAGGTTTGGATCACTGTTGTCAATGGGTACAAAATTCTAGAGGATCCCCCTCAGTTGACGCATATGGGAAGAAATTGTATCATAATAATACAAAAGCTGTAAACACAATCTTTAGTGGTTTGTCAATTTTTTGTTTGTTAAGGTTATGCATATTACCTTAGCAAATGAAATGTGGGATAAGCTCAAAACCATATATCAAGGAGACGATGGAGTTAAGAAAGCAAAACTGCAAGCACATAGGGGACAATTTGAAAAACTTCAGATGAATGAAGAAGAAAACATTACAACATACTTTCTTCGTGTGAATGAAATAGTAAGCACTATTAGAGGATTAGGAGAAGGACTAAGAGAAAAAAATGTTGTACAAAAGGTACTCAGAACCCTTCCAATAAAATTTGACTCAAAGGTATTATCCATTGAAGAATCCCGAGACCTAGAACTATTGACCATGAAAGAATTACAAGGAATTCTCACAGCATATGAAATGAGGGTAGACAAAGGCAAAGGAACTACAAGACAAGAAGCAACAATCAAAGCAACCAAGAAGACAAGGACCAAATGGTGCAAATCATGTAGTTGCTCAGACAATGAATCGGACATTGAAGAAATGAACTTTGTAGAAAACTTAGAAGAGGATCAGGAAAATTCAGAGGTAAGTTACCCTTTAAATGTAGTTAATTGCAGAAAGGTTCGTCATTATGCTTCATATGACAAAATTGAAAATAGTGATGATGAAGATATTTCTTATCACAAAAGGAAGGAAACGAGATACAAGAAAGGAAACACCGGGAATAAACATTTTGATAGACAAAATAAAAGTTTCTATTCCAAAGAAGATAGCAGCGCATCTGATGAAGAATATGACAATGACAATGATTCAAACAAAATGCTCTTCATGGCAATAGTGACACAAGATGAAGATATAGAAATCACTGATAAAAATCATGAAGAGAAGAATGAAGAAAGTGACGATGAAGAAGTAGAAGTAGACTTGAGCATGAACTTATCAGTGCACTGGATGATCTGAGAATGGCAAGGATGAAGAACAAGCAGCTAAAAGAACAAATGTCCAAACTTAAAGAAGAAATCATGAGGGCAAAAGAAGCTGAAAATATTATCATTGATTTGACAACACAACTTAAATAAACAAGAGGAATCGAAGAAGTATTAATGAATCAGTTGGAAGAGAAACAAAAAGTAAGTGAAAAACTGGAAGCTGAAAGTGATATGCTAAGAAAATAATTACAAAAATCGAAATTAGGCTATCAATAGCAAACTGAATATAGATATAAAGTATCATATTAGTTGATTAGCAGTCAAATACAACCAAAGGGATTTACTAAGTTAGTCATAATAGTGAAAACTATCAAAAGGAAATAGAGAGAATAAAAAGAGACTTGGAAACATAAATTATCCTTCGAAAAGAGGAAGTGCAAAAGATAAACTCTCAGTTAAATTGCCAGTCAAAGTATGACAACAGTTCCAAAACATTGAAGGAGATTCTGAATAGTCAAAAACCATATAACGATAGGACGAGACTAGGGTATAAACCCGATGAGTGAAATAAGATGAAAATAGGAAATATGTCGAAATTCGAAACCTATGCAGATATAGCTTAAAAACTCATGAAAACTGAAGATAGTGAACTCAAGAAGGATAACGATAGGTTGGAAACCTAAACAATTCATAAGAACGATAGAAACAATGAAGCCGAAACATCAATAAAATCAATCGTAAAAAGCTACCAAATTTTTTTCACAGGCTATTGTTTTTTATGCAAAAATTTGGATCATAAAGCACCTTACTCTAGGGCATATGAAAGTCATAGTCATCAGTGAAAATTCCAAGAATTATCATGAGAATAAGTTCAATCAATAAAAAAAAGCTTCAAAACTAGATATGATAATTCCTTCGGAGCTCTAAACTTTGACATTGAGTGCCATAAATGTAACAATTTTGGTCACACAACCTTCAATTGTAGACTCAAAATGAATTCCTTCTAGCAATCAGTATCAAACGAAAGTTTTTCTACTTTTACTCAATATTATCTATGATCTTAACTGAAAGAATAATATGCACAACATAACACAATAGACATAGATTTTCCTCGGGGAAACCATAAAGGAGAAAACCCCGCAACTTCCTCAGATATAGAATCGTCACCAATACAATATCACAAAAGTAAAACCCCAAAACAAAGATGGTCTTCTACAGCTCCTCTCTCTTTCTCCTATGCGAACTTGTCCTCTCTCTCTCACTTATGCAAACTTGTGTGAGTGAGTGTGTGTTTAAATGAGAGAGTTAAGCTCTTTATTTATACTCTACTTTCACTTGACATTTTTCACTTGCTAGGTTGGCCCCAACTAAACCTGACTAGGCTGACTTCTCTAGGGGACTCAATAACCCTAATACAACTGACTCTAGGGGGATCTATTGCCACGACTTACAATGGAGGATTTACCTCACTGACTTTACATGACCAAATGTAATATTGACATCTCCGACCAGAGGAATAAACATCTCCGTCGGAGGTACAAATAAATTACAATAATAATAACAATATAAAATACAAGTGAATAACTTCTGAAGTTACAATTACATCAACACTCCCTCTTAACTAGGAAGGTATTCTCTTGCCACAATCATCAACACATCTGGACACAATTCTTCATCGCTGGATCATCTTCAATGCTGGAACATCATCATCAACACTAGATCATCATCGTCGTTGCAATTGCAATCCTCATCATGTCGATCATCGATTGGTGACATCTCTCGAATCTACTCGTAATAGGAAGTTATACAGAGCCAACCCTTTTTCATGCTGGATGTAGGCCTAACCCTCGTGTAGGTCTTCATCATCTCTGCGAGCAAGCCATCAAGTAGGTACAGCCCAGGACCAGTCATTACATTGCCACTGCAAACACTTGCGTCTCCTACTGTCTCCTCATCGTCTTCAGATCATCTCATCATCACACGGAGCACAACCCAGATGCACATCACATGTCCCACAACGGCCAATCCGCGTCTATCGGCATGGGAGGCACAAACCTACCACCATGCGAGACCCTACCTAGGCGCACACACAGTGTCTTATGACCGGTGGACGTCTCCAGTATGGGAGGCACACACCTAGCACCATACGAGACCCTCGTCTACCAACAAGGGAGGCACAAACCTACCACCATGCGAGACCCATCCCTTACATCTACCAACATGGGAGGCACTAACCTATCACCATGCGAGAATGGCTCAACCCTTACATATACCAACATAGGAGGCACAAACCTACCACTATGCGAGAATGGCCCGACCCTTACATCTACCAACATAGGAGGCACAAATCTACCACTATGCGAGAATGGCCCATGTGCATCTGCATCTTCCGGACTCATCTTCCTCTTGGAAGGAACCTCGATCTGGAGAACACCAAGCTTCTCTCTGAAGTACTCAAATTTCACTCAGGCTAACGAGTTGGTCAACACATCGGCTATCTGCTCATTCGTCGCTATATACTAGAGCTTCACTGCTCTTCTCTGCACCATATCCCTGATATAGTGGTACTTGATCTCAATATGCTTCAACTTGTCATGGAACATCGGGTTCTCGGACAACTTCACACAACTCTGGTTGTCACATAATATACAAGTCGCCTCTAACTGGAGATCAAACAAATCAGACAATAGCTTCCTAAGCCATACTACCTCACAACTAGCCGAACAAGCTGCAACATACTTTGCTTCGGCTGTACTCAGTGCCACACACGACTGCTTCCTGCTAAACTAGGAGATCATACCGGATCCCATACTGAAGCAACATCCCGAAGTGCTCTTCCTATCTGCGACATTGCCTGCCCAATCCAAATCAACATAACCCTGCAGGTTAATATTTTGATTCGCATCATACTTGAGCCCATAATCAACTGTACCCTTCAGGTACCTCAATATATGCTTTGCAACAATTAGGTGAACATGTCTCGGATCCATCAAGAACTGGCTCAATGTGTTCACAACAAAACATATGTCTGGTCTCGTATTCGTCAGGTACATCAATGAACCAATCATCTTACGATACATCGTGGCATCAATTGACTTTGATGAAGCATCACATAGTATCTTCAAGTTCGATGCCATGGGTGTGGCCATAGCCTTGAAGTCCATCATTCCGAACCTGTTCAAAATCTCTACTGCATACTTTCCTTGTCCAAGGAAGATTCCATCTGCACTCTGCCACACCTCCATGCCTAAGAAATAATGCATCATACTCAGGTCCTTCATCTCGAACTCTGCGGAAAGCTTCCTTTTTGTCTCTACAATGAGACCATACTCCCCTGTTACAAACATATCATCTACATATCTACATAGATTAGAAGTATCACTAGATTTCCCACCTCAACCTTGTAATAAAGGTTGGAATCTGCTTTACTCATGGTAAAGCCCAAGTTCAGAAGGAAACTATCCATCCTGTCGTACCACATCCTGGGTGCCTATTTCAATCCGTACAAGGCCTTCTTCAATTTGCACACATGAGTTTTCCTGTCACGTGTCTCAAATCCAAGTGGATGCTCCATGTACACTTCCTCTTCTACTACACCATTCAAGAATGTTGTCTTGACATCCATCTGCAGCATGCTTGATCTTGTAGATCCACTTAGAAGTCACAACAGACTTCCCTTCTGGTCTCGGAACTACCTCCCAGACATCATTCTTCATGATCGACTGGTACTCCTCAATCATGGCATCCTTCCATTCTTTCTTCTCTACCGCTTCCTCATAGTTCAAAGGTTCTCTGTCAATGATGTCGCATAATAGGGCTACATAGCTGGAGTATGGCCTAGGTCTCTTACTTTCTCTGTGCATCCCCTCTGGAGCGCCATATCTCTCTGCATCTTGTATTGCTTTTTGTACTCATGCTGGTTTCCTCTTGTGGGAGTTCTTCTCACAAGGTGGATATACAGGTGCTTGTGGTTCTTCCATCTCGCGATTTTCATTATCTTCTGGAATCGCTTCCATTACTGCATCTCTGATCCTCGGAACTTCAGGTTCTTCAGTGTCTTCAACATGTAACTTTCTGGATTTATTGTAGGCTGAGTCTTCGTTAAATGTCACGTCTCTGCTGATGTCGATCTTCTTGAATCCTGGGAAATATATTCGGTAGGCCTTCGATCATTCACTGTATCTTACGAATATACCCTTATTTCCTGAAGGATCTATCTTCATCCTCTTCTCCTTCAGAATGTGTATGTACACTGGGCAGCCAAATATCCTGAGATGGTTGACTTCTGGTTTCTCACTGGAGAACACTTCTTTTGGAGTTTTGTTGCCTAGCACTCTATGAGGAGTGTGGTTATGCACATATACCGCTGTCCTTGCAGCTTCTGTCCATAGGTGCATCGGAAGATCCTGGTCATGAAGCATTGCTTTTGATGCTTCCATTATTGTTCTATTCTTTCTTTCTGCAATGCCATTTTGTTGTGGATTGTAGGGAGTGGTTAACTCCCTCTTAATACCAGATTCTCTGCATAGGTTCTTGAAATATTCCGAGGTGAATTCTCCGCCAATATATGATCGGAAGGTCTTGATCCTTTTCTCAGTGTGGTTCTCGATTAAAGCTTTGAATTCCTTGAACTTGCTGAATACTTCATCTTTACTTTTCAAGAAATATATTCAAGTCTTACGGGAAAAGTCATCAATAAATGAAACATAATATACATACCCACTTAATGAATTGGATGACATAGGACCACATACATCGGAGTGGATGATTTCCAATATTCCTTTCGCTTTGCTTTCGCTACTTGGAAATGCCTTCTTCACGTTCTTTCCCTTTGCACATCCTTTGCAAACGCCTTCATGCTTCGACTAGATTTCTGGAAGTCCTTCAACTACTTTGCTTGCAATGGGTAGTGCACATGTGCATTCCTTCTATGCCATAATTCACTTGGCTCTATGGATTCATGGACCAAGGTTTGTTCAGGTTGGCCCTTCAATTTGTACAAACCTCCATCTTTCTCTCCAATCACAACTGCATCATCTATAGTATTTCCCTTTGGCCACATTAGGACTTGACCATCAACAAATGCAACCCTCATACCTTTAGCATCTAGTGCTGATATGGAGAGAAGGTTCTTCTTTAGTCCTGGAACATATAGGACATCCTTCATCTTCAGAGATTTCCCAGAGTCTAGCTTGTAAGAAGCTTCTCCACTTCCTTTTATGGGGTATTGGTAATCATCCCCAAGTTTCACCTTGTGAGGTGACTCATGTTCAGACAGGTTTATGAAGGATTCAATATATCCCGTCATATGTTTGGAAGCTCCACTGTCTACAAGCCAATCTTACTTTCATGTGTGACAGTGCCCGTGAGTGCTGATATTAGGACATAATCTTCATCACTTTCTTCTCTGGATCTCTTCCTTGGAGGTTCATCATCTTCTGCAGTGTGAGCATGGTGCATTTTCTTGTTGTGGGAGCCACTTTTATTTCTGGGACAATTTCTGGAATAGTGTCCCTTCTCATCACAAGTATAGCATCTAATATTAGATAGATCTCTCCTGAATATTCTAAAGTTATCCCTCTGACTTTGGTGGTGGTGTTTCTCCCTCTTATTGTGAGGATGGTGCTCCCTCTTGTTATTATTCCTTCTAGTGTGTGCTGTGAGAGCTTGATCATCATTTGCTCCCATCTTTTCTTCTCGAACAACAAGTCGAGCTTCTTCTTGTGAGCATTCTTCCCACAACCTACTGAACGTGATTAACTTATTTCTAGCACAAATCCCTTGAATGAATGAATCCCATGATCTTGGGAGACCATTCAAGGTGGTCATCACAATTTCTCCTTATTCTACCATTTATTCCATATCTTCAAGTTGCTCCTTGATATGAGAGACCCTTGTAAAGTAGGACTGCATGGTCTCTGCATTTTGAATCTTCACATTCTTGAGTTGGTTCCTCAAGGTCATCTTCCGATTTATATTCTTCCCTTCAAATAGCTTTTTTAAAGCATCAAACATCTCCTTAGGTGTCTTCAAAGATGGCACATGTGGGATGAGATGATCCTTAATGGAATCTGCAATCATTCTCTTGGCCTTAACCAAGTTCTTATGTAAGGCCTTAGCCTCATCTCCCTTTGGTGCTGGAACCTCTTCATTCACATACTTGTCCAATTCATTTTCTTCAAGGACAAGTGCAATCCTATACTTCCATGCTCGGAAGTTATCAACCCCTTCAAGCTTATCCTCACGCTTGGTGTGGTGAGACATCTTTAATGAGAAATTCAATTGGAAATATCAAATCTTTTAGGTCTTACCACTTTTAGATGCCCAAACTGGTTCTGGAGCTGGCTGGCCTAGGGTTTGTTAGAGAAACCCTAATTTTCAAACTTGGAATTTAGAACTTATGTTTGGACAGATAGATGCGCCTCCTCAAGGAGAGTTGTCCAATGTACTCACTTCCCCAAATTAGTGAATAAAAACCCAAAATATTTGATGCCCTAGTTTTCCTCCGGCAGAAGTGACAGGCCAAAAAATGAAAATTCTCGGAATCAAGTTCTTCTTCGATAGAAAGATGCGCCATCCTAGGGCGAGTTATCCTAGCCTCCTTTTCTTGATGATATGTGGAGAGAAGAACCAAAACTTAGACTCCCTAGCTTCCTGCAGCTGCACAATGTCTTCTTTTCAGGTTAGCTCTGAAACCATGTTAGTTTTTCTACTTTTAATCAATATTATCTAGGATCTTAACTAAAAGAATAACATGCACAACATAACACAATAGGCACAAAGATTTTCCTCGGGGAAACCATAAAGGATAAAACCCCGCAACTTCTTTAGAGATAGAATCGTCACCAATACAATATCACAAAAGTAAAACCCCAAAACAAAGATGGTCTTCTGTAGCTCCTCTATCTTTCTCCTATGGGAACTTGTGCTCTCTCTCTCACTTATGCGAACTTGTGTGAGTGAGTGTGTGTTTAAATAAGAGAACTAAGCTCTCTATTTATACTTTACTTTCACTTGACCTTTTTCACTTGCTAGGTCGGCCCCATCTAAACCTGACTAGGATGACTTCTCTAGGGGACTCAATAACCCTAATACAATTGACTCTAGGGGGATCTATTGCCCCGACTTACAATGGAGGATTTACCTCAATGACTTTACATGACCAAATGTTATAATGACATCTCTGACCAGAGGAATAAACATCTCCGTCGGAGGTACAAATAAAATACAATAATAATAACAATATAAAATACAAGTGAATAACTTCTGAAGTTACAATTACATCAACATTTTGAAGACTTGAGAAGGATGATAAAAGAAGTTGGAGACATAAATTAGAAAAACCACATACTGAAAAGTGTGACTTGGCTCTACATACTCAAAGCAGAGAAAATAGTTTGTATGTTGACAACGGATGCTCCAAGCACATGACTGGAGAAAAACACAGATTCATAAACTTTGAGAAAGGAAAAACATGAAGTGTTACCTTTGGAGGATATGGCACAACAAAAATTCTTGGAAGAGGCACAGTCACTCTTGGAAACAAGGATGCTGAAGCAAAAAATGTGTTAGTGATTGAGAACATGAAACACAACCTCTTCAGTGTAAGCCAAATGTGCGATCATGATCTGGGAGGATATTCCCAAATGACTAAAAATAAAAGTCTTCAAATGCTGAACAAAAGCACACTGTTGCGAAGAGCTCACCGAGAGCTTTTCGACAATGCTCGTTTCGTCCAAAACGGACTCCGGAAGTGAAAGATATCACGTTTTGAAATTTTGTAGAAATAGGTAAAAATACAAAAAAGGTGATGCCACGTGGCACATCAAGATAGTGCCATGTGCCCTGTACAGGTGGACCATACTATCGATGTAGTAGTTCTAGGATCCGCCATGTGGCAAGTTGCAGGTTAACATGGACCTGTTACATTGTGACACTTGGCAGGCTTATCATACATTTGGCAGTGACGTGGACCAATCGAAGGTTGCCACGTGGCAGTTCGGTTGGCCACTTCATGGTTCTATTCACCAAAAAGAATGGAGGGTCAAGAGGATCAAATCGTGGACCACTCGCCACAAGATCCAACGCCTTACTGCTACAACACCGTGATTCCTATTATGTATAGGAACACATATACTATTTAAAGTTGAACCTTTCGCAGTTTTGGAAAAGGGGGGGCCTGTTGTAGGTACAATAGATCCCATGTTCTAATGGAACACGGGAGCCCCAAATTTTTTCTCTATGAAGGTAATAGTTTATATTCCTTTTCCTCAATGAGGTTTTTCATCATGTTTATTATGATTTTATGCCTTTGCATTGTTTTCATTTAATTAGATTTTTTCCTTTCGAAAGTTTCCAGTTTTTGACTATTTTTTCTGAAAGTTGCGGGAAGCTTTCATTCATTTCAAAAGGTCATTTTTCATCCCACAATCCCGCAATTGCGGATTGTGGGGGATTTGTTTTTCTTTTTTGAATTTTTTTTCATCCCGCATCCCGCAACCCACAAGTTGCGGATTGCGGGAAGACTGTGTAAATATGTGTGTTGAGATTTTCGTTCTGCAATCTGCAACCCACAATTGCGGATTGCGGATTGCAGAAAGTGGTTTGAATAATAAAATGCGTTGTGTGTTTCTGCAACCCGCAACCCACAATTTCGGATTGCGGAAAGGTGATTCTATATAAAAAGGTTGTTTGCATTCCGCAACCCGCAACCCGCAATTGCGGATCGCGGGAAGCTGTTGAATAAATTTTTGAACTTTGCAATCCCGCAACCCGCAACCCGCAATTGCGGATTGTGGATTTATCTTTTGGCTTAATAAACGTGCTTTCGATCCCGCAACCTACAACCCGTAATTGCGGATTACGGGAATGATGTACATACCTGCGAAATTGCCCCCCGCAATTCATCTCCCGCAAATCTCAAGAATTGATCTCAACTGTTGATTGGTTTAGATCCGTCGGCTCAAATTTTACCCGTTCAAATTATTAAATAGGTCATTTTTCTTATTTTTCGCTATCATTTTCAAATTTGGAAAATTACCTTGCTGCTCGATTTTTACTGTGAATTTTTACTAGGGGTCTTTTGCCCGCCATTTTCAGCTGAAGCAGGTTGGTTTTCTCTGTTCCTTTGTTCAGTTATTTATGGTTTTGATTATTTTGAGAGTGTTTTTTGATTGTTGTTTATCCATTCGTCAGATTTATCTAATTTGCGAACATGTCGCGCAACACGTGCTCTAAGACTGCCCCGAAAGACCAGTTGAACAAGGACCCAAATTTTGGCATATTCTCAGATATCAGTGGGAAAATCATTGAAACCTACCAGGTCGATTGGTCGAAAATCTACTCAATATTTGACAATGATGACCTATCAGACATTAAGAATGACCACCAAGCCTACGAAAAAATTAGGAATTCTAAGCTCCATGCAATTGCTGCTAGACCTGCCATCCTGTCGTATACCGACGCAGTTAAATGGATAGTAGAGCATGCCAACCCTAAAGACCGCTCATTCAATGATAGCGTGGGTTCATAGTTAACCATGTCTCGTCCTGAGGTGTTTATCAGGGAACTTGCCCTCAGACCACTTATGCAGATACTTAATGTTGCATTCCTGGATTCCGCTAACACCAGGTTCAATTTCAAAGAAATGCTCAAATCCTGGATGCATAAACCAGCCAGCTTTATGCTTAGGGTTGACAACTTATACCCAGTTTCATGGTTTAAATAACCCTACTCATTATTGACAGCTATGCTTTCTCGGTTGTATGGCCTTCCTAATTGCTCGACCTGTAGCTCATCATGTCTTAACGACAGGTGAATATTTTTCTTGGGCTTCTATTCTATCTGCCGAGCTTAAAACAACAATTGAAAAGTATTAGAAATCTCCGGCTACTAAGAAGCCCTGTTTCTTTCTTTTAGCCTATGTGATCGATGTTTTCTGTGCTGAGTTTCAATATCCCAATATGGGATGGAATTGGACTCCTACTGCTCCACCTATTCACATATATCATTTTGCACTATGGGAGGATAATTCTGTACCTCTATTATATGACCTTTGTGATCATTTCCCTGGTGTTATTTATCTCAAGATATTTAAGGAAGATGCACCAACTTTCTCAGTTGATGCCAAGATTTTTATTGCCACAATTGGGGATTGGTATGTAGGGGAATCCTTCTCCTATGTCAGAATATGGGGAAGTAGTGTTGTTCACCTGCTGCCTAGAATTGTTCTAGATAGATTGCTGATTGAAGAAGTATCATATCAGACTGTAACAGAAGGAGTTTATCTCAAACTTACAGGTCCTAAGAGGAGAGGATGGTCCAAATTCCCTTTGAACCTTGGACCTTTGGTTATCCCTACTTCCACCTAGGCTCAAGTGTGTTGAGGCCTCGGTTGTGCAGGGTAAGCAAAGTGCTGGAATGAGTTCCTAAGCTCTCAACAGAGGGGGAAAACTCAGACTGAAAGGCTTCAAAAGGCCCTATGTAAAGATAGTTCTATCCGTAGTCTGTTTGGTTTAGTAATCTCCCATGGATATTTGGCCTCCGCTGGCACTCTAAGAGTTGGTAGGTTTTGATCCAAAGGATCAGTTTCCAAATGAAGAAAACCTAAGTGAAAAAAAAGTCTGTAAACACAAATCTATCTAAAAGGAATCTAAACTAAGTTAGACCTGTTCTAAAAAGGTGTTTTGAGATAGGTGCAGATCAGCTTGATATGTGAATGAATAAGATCATTTATCACTTAAACAGAAATGTATAAAGATCAATGACTTATCCTGCTCAAGTTCTAATTAATTCATGAAAATCAACTAATGGCAAATTGATGTTTGTTATATACTCAAGACTTGACCTGTAATCGATATGTTAATTGAAAAATTAACACCATTTGTAACTTACTGAAAGAATCACTTGCAGAAATAGATAAGAGATTTTAATAGAATAAACTCTTTAAAAACCTTCATAAACACATAGATTATAAGAAATGATAAACCAAGACTATAGATCAATATGTTTGATAAATTGCAAAGATTAAAACAGTATCAAATAAGCAACTTGGAAGAAAACCACATTCATCAAATAAACTTGACAAATAGACAAAAGTGGATCTGAAAAATAACTTTACTGTATTCAATAACAGTTTGCAAGAAATTACAAGCTAGCATCAAAACATAGCATCTCCAGCCTCTCTTGCATATTTTGTCCTCCAAATTCTATCATCCCCTCTCTACGAGGAATCCTCTCCTTAAATAAGAGTTACAAAATAATAATACAAACAGTAAATTCCCACAAATCGGGATTACAAAATCAGAGATAACCTATTGGCCTAGAAAAACTTGCCATTTGTTCCAAGTCTCTAACAACTCATCTATAATCGGATAATTGGCTGACTCAAGCCCCAGCTGGGCATTGCATTCGAATGTTTCCATTTCGTTCTTGGCCAGCTTATGCCAAATATAGATAAAGACTTGTATTTTACATTCCAAGGATACCGGTTTCCTGATTAAACGCTCCACATCATCAATTTTGACCTCTTCGATTAGTTGAATCTGTTGTTGTGCTTCTTCACAATTGCGCTCGATCTCCTCTGTCTTCAACTTCGGCGGGCAAGCATCTTCAATGAGTTCCATAGCAGGCAACTAAAGACTATCCATAACATTATTTGCTGCATACCATCGCTTGCTACAGATAGCTTGTGCTCTTTTGAGAATATCCTCAACTGACTCATTAAGTTCGAGCCAAGTGTTCAAAGCACCCCTAATCTTCTTAAATTGAAAACTGTTAAGCATAGGGAAACCTTCTGGAGTGTCCTTGATATCTCTCTACCACTCACTAATGTTTTCGTTTTCCTTAGAAGCTTCCAGCCTTTTGTCTTTCTATTCTTCAAGGGCACTACACATCTTACCAAAAGTGATATGAGTCTCCCTGATCTCATCCAGGGTTAAAAATAGCTTCTCCAGAAACTCATAATACTCTTTGTTGACTTGAAGGGCCAAGTCCTTGAATTCTTGAGATGACAACTTAAAGAAAGCAGATGAGGTTGCACTTGCAATTGCATCCTCACATTGCTTTTGCAATAAGGCTATGCTTTGAGTGTTAGCAGAATTCTCAGCTTGTACATTTCGAAGTTCAGCCTGTAGAGAGTTGTTACTTCACTCCACATCTCCTAACTTGTATTCCCATATTATCCTGAGATCATCAACATAAATCTCATGATCTTCCTTGGTCTTCACCGGTTCTTCTGTCAGCCTTTCCAATTCTTCTTTCTTCTGATCAATTTCCCTATTAAGTATTTGGACAAAATCAAGATTTGCACCAGCAAATGCTCCTAAGGTTATGGATGTTTCAATTGCTCTAGTCTAGGGGTCATTTGCCTGCTGAGTCCATACTATTTGGTTAGGGACAGATACCTCTAATTCACCTTGATCCCTACTCCTCTTATTACCTCTCTTTACCACTGCCTTGTTTTCCTTGCTGTAGAAATAATGTCCAAGAGGGACTACCTCATCATCTTCATATTCAGTTATTATCTCAGAAGTAATTTAGATTGAATTTCCTGTTGAAATCAATGAAGGAGTTTTAGTGGACATGGGATTGGGTATAGGCATGGTAACTTGATGGATAAACACAGGGACAGAGACAGTCCGAGGAACTGATGAATCAAGAGTTGGAGAAGGGACTGAAGTGAAGGCTTCAGAAAGAGGAACGTGACCATCATTAGCAGAATGTGACAATGGAGAAGGGGTTGAAGGTGGATCATTCTCAGCAAGTAATGATGAAGTAGATGTGGGTGATTGTAGGGGGAATGTCGAAGACTGGACTTCTGCAAAAATAGATGAAGGGATGGAAAAAGAAACTGAGCTACCAGGAAAACGGGGGGCCTTATAAGTCAGAGTATGAAACAATTGGGAAATGGAGAATGATGGCAGCACCCCTGTAGGCAGAGTTGAAAGATCCTTAATGGAAGAAAGTAACAAAGATGAAGTTGGAGCATTAGGTGTAGTGGTGAGTTCCAACACTTGTTGATCAGGATGAGAATGATCCATCTCAATAGTATCCAACAGATATGTGACTGCCTGTGAGTTGTCAATCACTTCTTCAGTGATTTCTTCAATAATCTCGTTAGTCACCTTCTCAGTAGCTTCTTCAGTCACTTTAACTGTAGGAAGTGGCTCATCTTCAACATCATTGTCAATGAGATCAACAGTAGGGATCTTTGATGTAGAAATCTGAATTTTTGCCTTTTGGATGGGCTAACCTCAACCATTGTCATATCATCAACTACCTGCGAAGTTGCAGCAGTCACTCGAACATCCATAGTAAGCTTGGGAGGTTCAGTCATTTGAGTATGAATCACTGAAGTGAGCTGTGCTAACTCCTGCTGAAAATGCTGAGAGGTCTGCAGTAGAGCCTTTACCTGCTCAGTTGTTTTCACTTGAGGGAAATTCTCCATGGGAGCTTTACCTTTATCCCCATCTGTATAGGTAAGCATAAGAGGAGCATTAGCCTGCTGGATTTGCTTTTGTTCTCTATCCCTTCTAACTTGCTCAATCAGATTTAACTCCATTGTTCTTTTCCCATAGACTAGAGTTTTTATTTCTTTCTCATATGCCATAATCTGTTTCTGTTCATCTAAGCTCTTGGCCCTTGCCAATACTTCATAAAAAGTATTCACTCCTTGATAGATGGAGTCATCTGGGAGTTCCTCATGGACATAGTCCATTTTCATGTGATGCTGCTTGAAGTGTGCATCCATAATTTTCTTAGGGTCATGCTTTCTTTTGGGTGCTCTACCCAACTTCAAAGGAGTTATCTGATCACCTAGTACTGTAGTCCAAGTTGAGGTGGGAATGACTAATGGCCCCATATTTAAAGAGAATTTAGGCCAACCTCTCTTTTTGGGACCAGTAAGCTTCTTGTAAACACCATCAATGAAAGTCTGATAGGAAACCTCCTGAATAACCAACCCGTCAGGCACTATTCTTGGCAGAAGGTGAACAATGTCACTTCTCCAGACTCTGATATATGAGAAGGACTCATAAACATACCAGTCAACAATTGTATTGATGAAGGACCTGACATCAGCTAAAAAAGCAGGAGCTTCCTGTTGGAATATTTTGAAATAAATAGTGGCCATGAAATGGTCACATATGTCATAGAGCAGGGGCACATAATTACTTTCCCACAATGCAGAATGGTATATATGGACAGGTGGAGCTTCAGGGGTCCAATTCCACCCCAAGTTGGGATATTGAAACTCAGAGCAAAATACATCAAGGATGTAGGCTGATAGGTAAAAATGTGTCTTTCTTAAGGCAGGTGCCTTTTGATAGTCTTGAATTGTTGTTTTAATTTCTGAAGATAGGATGGACACCCAAGGGAAAGATTCTCCTATTGTTAAGACATGGTGAGCTATGGGAGCCCATTCAGCTTTGAAAACTGAGCAATTGGGGAGGCCAAAGAGCCTGCATAGCATGGATGCCAATAAGGAGTAAGGCTCCTCGAACCAAGCAATTGGATAAAGGTTATCATCCTTTGGCACAAAATTGCTAGGTTTAACCACCCAGGATTTCATCATTTCATCAAAATTGTATCTGGTCTTGGAGGATTGAATGAAATCAGGGCTAAGGATTTGTGCAGCTGGCTTGAGAGAAAAATATCTAATAAAAACTTCAGGGCGAAAGGTAGTCAATTGTGACCCTGCACTATCATTAAACGACCGATACTTAGGGTTAGCTTTTTCCACAATCCATTTAACATGATCAGTATAAGGTAGGACAACAGGGCGAGCATCAATGGCATGGATTTGGGAAGCCCTAATTTTTTCATAGGAAGGTCGGTCTTCCTTGATGTCCGAAAGATCATCATTGTCAAAGATAGCATATATTTTGTCCCAATCCATTTGATAGGTTTCAATGACCCTTTCACTGGTGTCTGAGAAAATGCCAAAATTGGGGTCCTTGGTCAGTGAATCTTTGTTAAATGCCTTGGACAGGGTATTCCGAGACATTTTTGGCAAAGCTTGAGAAATTCTGATAAATATAGAAAATAAAATCAAAACCAAATCATACACAAAAAAACCGTAAATAGCAAATACAAAAATGACAACAAACCAACCTGTAAATTCGTGAAAGTGACCTTGGTAAGAAAATGACAGTAAAATCCACGTAGGAGCATAAATTTCTGACAGTAAAAATGATAACGAAAATAGAAAAATCATGTATTTTATGGGTTTTTCGGTCGGATCAAATTTGGGCCGTAGATTTAAAAGAAATGAACGGCTGGGATTAACCCCTGCGGGATGTGGGATCGGGTTCATAATTTTGAAAATTAAACTTTATTCAAAATTCCCGAAATCCGCAATCCGAAATTCCGGGTTGTGGGTTTTACAAATTTCGCAAAATGAACGAACGTGTTTCCGAAATCCGCAACCCGAAATTCCGAGTTTCGGAAACGAAAACAAATATTGAAAATTGAATAACTTTTTCCGCAACCTGCAATCCGCAATTTGCGGGTTGCAGGTTTTGGAAACACACGATGCGATTTATTGTCGTAACAAATTTCTGCAATCCGAAATCCAGAATTTCGGGTTTCGGGTTGCGGAATCAAAATTTCTAAAATATTTACACAGTCTTCCCGCAACCCGCAATTTCGGGTTGCGGGTTTCGGGTTGACGGATTTCCAAATGAAAAACAAACGATTCCTGCAATCCGCAATTGCGGGTTTCGGGATTTCAGGATTTGCAGTAAGAAAAATATTTTTGGCAACGAATCTAAGGTTTTCTGCAAATCAAGAAATTAACCAGAAACTTAGAAATTTTCAAAGGACAAAATAATCATTAATAAACAAACAAACAAAGGGTATGATGCCATAGCAGACCAAAATTTAAAACTTACCTTAATACTTTGATATTTACAAAATGGGGCTCCCATGATCAGAATGAAGCATGGGATCTGTTGTACCTAGAACAAAGTGTTAGGTAACAAAATTGATTCTCTGAAATTAGGATTTTCCCCCAAAAGAAGACATGATCCTAACGCATTCCTTGATGCTCATTTCAAGCACAATCACACGAAGATGAGTTATGTACATGAAGATGTTCTTGATGACTCTATCTATTTGGGAGTCAATGCTTTTCCTGAAGTCCCTGCAAGGGCTAAATGCGGGGATGAACATAATCATATTTTACTGTATCAAAAAGAGCTCAAAGATAAAGTTTTTAGCTATAGGAAAATGGAATTCAATTTGATTGAGCAGGTAAGAAAGGAAAGAGAAGAGAAGGAGGCTGAACAAGCTAAAACCCCTCTCATGTTGACTTATCCTGATGGTGATAAAGGAAAGGGACTTATGGAGGAATCTCCAAAGCTTAAGATTTCTAAACAATATAAAGCATTATTGCAAACTTCTCAGCAAGCGAAGAAAGAACTAGCACAAATGACCTCAGTATTGCACACCAACGAGGTCAATCCATCCAGCTCAGTAAGTGATGTATAGGTCATTGTGGCCAGTAATCAAGCAAAGAGACAGAAGCTCATAACTGCTCCTTCTTAGATCCCCACTCTTAATATAGATAGTGATGAGGAGGGTGAAGTAAGTTCTCCTGTACCTATATTAGAGGAAAACACTGAAGGTTCACAGGCAATCTTAGATTTGCTGAACAACATAGCTATGGATGAACCCACTTCAGGTGAGGATATGTCTTAGGTTTCTGCTATTCTTGATGCAATAACTTCAACTACATCACTTTCTTCACCATAAGTTTTTCCTGTTATAACTCTTGAGGTGACGCCACCAACAACCATCTCTCAGTTGTTTGATGCATTTTTCACTTCTACACCTCCAGCTTCGACAATTCCACCATGAACCATTGCAGAGATCCAGTCTTCGACTGTCCCCCTGCAATCACCTCCATCTCCTTCATTACCTTCAATTAATGATCTCCCAAATCCCTTTTCCCCTTCTTCTCCTTCAGTTGTTGACACTCAAGATTCACCACATGAATTTCTTACTTCTATTCCTTCACCAACCACTGTACCATCAATTAGTGAAGCTCTCCCCTCTTCCCAAGTCTCATCCTAGATTTCCACTTCCATTCCTATCCCTACTGTCACCCAGACACCCCCTTTGGTTACAACAACAGATGTGACCACATCATTTATCGATATGGCGGCTTCTTTTGAAGATGATATAGTTGTTCCCTTGGGGGATTACTTTTACAGTAAGGCAACCAAGGCAGTTATGAAGAAAGGAAAAAAAATAAGTAGAGATCATGGAGGATTGGAAACACATGTTCCTGATCAAATAATCTGGGCTAACTAGTCTGATGATATCCAGGCAGAAGCAGTGGAAGCAGCTGCAGCCTTGGGTGCATTTGCAGGGGAAAATTTGGATTCAGTCAAGACCCTGAATAGGGAGATTGACTTGAAAAAAGAAGAACTGAAATAGCTTCAAGAGCAATTGGCAACTACCAAGGAGGAGCATGAAGTTTATGTTCATGATCTAAGGAAGATATTTGAAGACAAGTTGGAAGATCTGCAGTTGCAGAATACTTCTCTCCAAGTTAATCTACGAGATGCAAAAGCAGAAAATGTTGTCAGCGAGGAGAGAATTGTTGTACTTAAAAAGCAACTTGAGGATGCAACTACAAGTGCAACCTCCTCTACGTTTTCTAGGTTTTCACAGCAAGAGTTCAAGTACCTAGCTAATCATGTCAACCAGGAGCATCATGAGCTTCTAGTTGAGCTATTCAATACCTTGAGTGAAATTCGTGACACCTACATCACCTTTGAGAAGATGTTTGGCACTTTGAGCCAGCAAGTAGAGAAAACAAAAGAGGCTTCTAAATCTCTAGAAGACATGATAGATTCATAGAAGTATATGGAAGATAAGCCAACTGATATCCCTAAGTTGGACAGCCTCAAATTCAGAAGGATCAGAACTGCTGTGCGAGACACTGGCATACCATGCCTTTGCAGAAAAATATGGTATACCTCAGACAATCTCATGGATACACTGGCATTCCCTGCAGTGGGGCTCATCGAAGATGCATATCCGCCAAAATTGATGATAGAACAGGTCAAAGCCGGTTGTGGAGAAGTCAAAGATAAAATCATGCAGATTGAGCATATCCAAATTGAGGACGTGGATTGGTTGATTAGGCAACCTGTTTCTATGGAGGGAAAAATCTATGTTTTTATCCGAATGTGGCATAAATTAGCCAAAAATGAGATGGAAGGATTCACATGTGATGCCCATCTAGGGCTCGAATCCCCTCATTATCCAGATATAGATGAACTGATGGAAATTTGGGCCAAGTGGCAAGATTTCCTCACTCAATAGAATATTCTGATTTTGTAATCCCTTTTTAAGGGGAATTTATCCTTTGTATTATTCTGTAAATTATTATTTAAGGGGTAGATCTCTCTTAGGCATTGGATATACTTATTTAGTTTCACATCAGGTTAATCTGCATTCAAACAAGACACTTTTTAGAGTAGGTCTAACTTAGCTTAGATTTCCCTTTCTAGGTAGATTTGTTTCAAACTTAAAACACTTTGTTTCCCTTCATTGGAAGACAGATCCCTTCAGGATCAAAACCATAAGTGCCAGCAGAGGCCTTTGTATCCGTGGGAGATCACTATTCCAAACAGCTCGAGGATAGGGTAATACTTGCACAAGATTCTCTGAAGCCTTTGGCTGGGTTTTCTTCCTTTGTTGAGAGCTTTGGAACCCATTCCAACACCCTATACACCCAAGGCCTCAACAAATGGCGCTAGAAAGAGGGCCAATAGTAAAATATGCCTAAATAGAATACTCATAAACCTCCTCCAGCAAGAACATCGTCGGTTGTCACTCGTAATCAATCACAAGCATCTATATCTAAACAACCAACTGTAATTCCCAGTACACCTATAGTTGAGCAGGAAAATAGAAGGGATATCCCGATCATATCACCTACTAGAGGACTCCTTTCACTTGAACAAGTACTAAGAACTTCTAATGATAGTGTTGCTAGAATACAACAAATAATTATTGAACAACGAAATAGAGGACTAGCAGCAATTCAATAGAACACCATTTCGCATACCGATAACCGAGAAGGCCAACAGACAGGTGACCAAAGTGCTGAGAATCAAGATACAATTGATCATCCAAGATCCCCTGAGTACAACCTTGATTCACTCTTTCAAGAAGTAACACAAGATCAACCTAACGTTGCAACTGGTGGACCACCACCCACTCCTCCTTCATCACCATCCTCCTCGTTTGAAAGTGAACACTCCTCTAGCTCTTCATCTGAAGAAGAGGAAGAACCACCTATGGCTGAAGAAGGCCAGAACAAACCTCGGCTTGAACAAGATGTTGTATTTATACTTGGGGATCAACATAGATTTCCTAAAAACCTTGAAACGTGGCTTCCTTAGTTCAATCCAGATAATAAATCACCTGCCTTAGATCACATCAAAACTTTTATGCAGGCTATTAGACTTAGGAGTGTTGTCTATGAAGATGTGGTCTGCAGACTATTCTCTTATACATTTGAAGGAAAGGCATCTACATGGTACTTTGCCTTAGAGGCCAGATCCATAACTTCTTGGGATGAGTTTGAAAAACTGTTTATCCAGAAGTTTGGGGATGATAAAACTCCACAAGATCTAGTTTTAGAATTGTCTTCCATGAAGATTAGAGGTAAAGAGAGGATCAAAGACTATAATCAAAGATTTTCTTATCTGAAAAATAGGATCCCTGCCACTCTTGTTTGAGGCTTATGATGAAGCAATTCAGGTTGAAAAGGATGTGTTTTTCTTAAAGGATAATCCCGATGTTTCGGAAGAACAACCTTCCACATCCAGAAAGAAAACTTGTAATGCTCCCAAACCCACTACCCAAAACAAAGATGCTTTTGAAATGACTGATATCAAGATGTTTCTCCAGAAAATTTCAAATGAGATGGTTGATTTAAAAAAGAATAATAATGAAAATCAAACTAATAACAGAGGTTTTGCAAGGCCACCCTTCAAGAGACCTTATCAACCTCCCCAAAATCCACCACCTCCTAATCCTAATGAAGGACTAACGTCTAAAGAAATTTATTCCATCTTCAAAACTCTGGCCATAGAATCACAACATGTCCCTGAACCCTCTGATGATCAAACAAACCAAGATCCACAATTACCAGAAGAAGGAGATGAAGAAGAGGATCCACAGATTAATACTGTAAGCTATTTTTCTGAACTCCCAATGAATGAAGAAGAAGAAGAACCTGAGACGGTATTCAATGTTCAACATCCTTACAGCACTAGATCAAAAGGACAACCCTCCTAGGAACCTTCATCTTCCACAGTAGTTCCCACCAAAGGTAAAACGGTTCCTCAAAAAGATACAGTCATTCCTGAAATGGAGTACAGTTTGGCTGAAGATTTGAAAAGAGTCAAAGCAAATATTTCTTTGTTTGAACTTCTAAAAATCCCTTCTATGAGGGATTCTTGACCTAAAAGTATGATAATCAAACAACCAAGGGAAACACAAAACAATAACTTAGACTCTTTTACCACACTAGACGACCAAAAATCTGGAAGCAAGAGGACACCTCCTTTCTTGCTTACCTTTGAAATCTTCAACAGAAATGTACACAATTGTATGATAGATTCAGGTGCCTCCTCCAATGTGATGCCCCTGTCTATCGACAAAAAACTAAATGCAACTTGGGAACCCTGTCCTACTCAGATTTTCCAGCTTGACATATCTAAAGTGAGAGTAGTGGGAAGATTAAGAAACTTTTTGTTGACATTATCTACTGATCCCCGGATCCACCAGACCATTGATATCGTTATAGCTGACATCCTTGAAGCCTATGGAATGTGACTTAGCAGAGATTGGTCATAGAAGCTCAAAGGCTATTTTGCCACTGATTGGTCTCACCTGTGGCTACCCTACAATGGAAAACCGAACAAGATTAAGATCAGTAGGGAACCATTTATGAAGCAAACAGTCACTGACCTTAATGACTCAAGTGAACCTGCTTGTTATTTCAGTTCACACATTGAGCATTTCACATTTGATTCTTTCTTTGGGGATCTGCCAGCTGATTTTTCACCAGATGAGAATGTACAGAATGAATCACCGATTACAAATGTTACTTATGTACCATCCTCTGGAACTATTGTACATAATGTTTATAATGTTAATACAAATTTTAGGATTGATCCTATTGCATGGACTTTATTCTTTTGATGGCTCCGGATCTAAAGATGGAGCTGGTATAGGTTGTGTCCTTATTGATCCAAAAGGGACTAAAACCATGATTGCTTGCAGACTTGAATTTGAATGCACAAATAATGTAGCTGAGTATGAGGCCTTGCATTAGGGACTCAAGAAGGCTATTGATATGGGTGCACAAGTAATTGAATGTTTTGGAGATTCCGAAATCATAGTTAAACAGGTAAGAAACAAGATACATTGTTTGTATCCACGTTTAACTAATTATCAAAAAATGGTAAGAGATCTCACTAACTCTTTTTCCGCATTCAACATCAAGTTAGTCCCCAGGTCTCAAAACTTTGATGCTGACCTCTTGGCAAATACTACATCTAGTTTGATTCCACCAGAAGGCTTGTCACCCGAAACATTTTCCATAGAACTTATGTACAGGCCTTCAATCCCTGATAATGTAACAAATTGGAAAGTGTTTGATGACGACCAGTAGATACTAGATTTTCTCACAGCCCAAGATACCTTTCAAGACATGGCAATAGATGAAGCTGAGCATGAGAAATCTCTATCTGATCCTTCCAACATTATCCCAAAATCAATCATAAACCTAGAGAAATTTTATGACTTGCAAGATAAGTTCAAACAAAAGACCAACTGCGAGACCCAGAGTTCATATCTGAACTATGAGCTAGTCAACCTAGGTATTGAACAGAATCCCCGATTCATCAACATTGGGGTTGACTGCTCCGTTGAAGAAAAAAGAGCTTTTATTAGATTATGTAAAGAGTTCAAAGATGTTTTTGCATGGACCTACGATGAACTAAATACTTTTGACACTAGCATCATGCATCATAACATACCGATGAAACAAGAAGTGAAGCCTCACCAACAGAAGTTAAGAAAGATGCATCCTAGTCTGGAACCTTCTGTAAAGAAAGAGCTTGAGAAGTTATTGAAAACACGAATCATATTCCCTGTCAGACATACACAATGGATTGCCAACCTGGTACCTGTTAGGAAAAAGAATGGGGAGATCAGACTTTGTGTCGATTTTAGAAATTTGAACAGAGCTTCTGAAAAGGATAACTACTCTGTTCCTCCTATGGAGAAGATTCTACAAAAGGTAGCAGGGTCTGAGATGTTCTCTCTCCTGGATGGTTTCTCAAGATACAACCAAGTCATGGTTTCCCCTGATGACCAACTGAAAACAAATTTCAAAACCCCTTGGGATACCTTCGCCTATAGAAGAATGCCTTTCGGGCTGATAAATGCAGGAGCCACATTCCAGAGAGCTATGGATATAGCTTTTAGAGGTTTGATGCACAATTCTGTCATAGTATACTTAGATGATATTACTATTTATTTGTAAGAACCATAAAACTCATAAAATCTACTAAATAACAAAATAATATTAAATATGCATGCAGATCTATGAACCAATACAAGAATCTGATAACATGTGAAATCTTATAAAATCCAGAAACAACATGAACAACATGCATAGAAGATCTGACAAAGAAAGTGGATCTAATCAATATCAACAGAAAATATGCTATGAAAATTAAGGAACCATACCTGGTTAGAATACCTAGCGGCTACCATTACCTTGATAGCTCCAATAGTGCAACTGAAGGTGGGGGGACGACTCTCCACCCAACCAACCCCCAGCCAAAGGCTGAGGCCCCCGAGCCCCCAACAATTAACCCTATGCTAGTGCTATCTTGCTTTCCTCTCCTCAAGAACTTCTCTTTCAAATGCCGAAAGACCAAAAAAGATCCCTCTCTTCACTTCTTCTCCTCCTTTTATCCCCTCCTTCTCCCAATTTCTTAATTTCTTATTTAATTTCTATCTTTATGCAAAAATAGCCTTCCATTACGTCTTTTTCATTTTTTCTTTTGATTATTTACATTATACTATATTACATTGTATCATATTATATCAAATATTCCCTATATTCGTATATGAGGGTTGTTACATTATTCAAAAAAATGACATGAACATTTGTCTGCTCTGAAACAAGTGTTTGAACACTACAGGAAGTATGGAATTTACCTGAACCCTAAGAAGTCCATATTTGCAGTAACAGAAGGTAAGCTCTTGGGTTTCATTGTTTCTAAAGAAGGTATGATTATCGATCCTGAACGCATTGAAGCTATTTCAAATATCGGTTTTCCTGGTTCACGCAAAGCCATGCAATCATTCCTCGGTAAGATTAATTTTGTACGTAGTTTTGTTCCAAATTTTGTACAAATTGTTAAGCCATTGCAACAGTTAATTGAAAAAGATGTACAGTTTAACTGGTCTGAGGAACAAAAAGATGCATTTGTTGAAATTCAGAGAGCCATTGCAGAAGCCCCTGCTCTGATGTATCCAGATTTCAACAGGGATTTTGTTTTGTATACCTTTGCTACTAATTTTTATTATGCAGTTGTCCTGACACAGAAGCATGATAATGATGCTGAAATTTCGATTTCGTTCATGAGATCAACGTTCAAGGGAGCAGAACTTAACTACTCTCAAATTGACAATCATGCTTATGCAGTCTACAAATCAGTAAAACATTACAGACTGTATTTATTGAAATCTTGAACTAAGGTTATTGTGCCTTATATAGCCATTAGAAATGTTCTGGTTTAGAAAGAACTAGGTGAGAAAAGAGCCCATTGGATGACAACTTTGCAGGAATATGACCTGGAAATCAGACCAGCGAAGATTGTAAAAGGACAAGGTTTGTGCCTGCTCACCGCTCTGTCAAACGATCCTGTATAGCAACAGACTAAATGGGAGCAGGAGGAAAATGTACCTACAGGTTCTGTTAATGCCATAGAAAATCCAACATCTGAATGTTACGATCATATTAAGTTTTTTCTAAACCTTGGGTTTGCTCCTGAAACCCTTGACTTCAAAAAACGCAAAGCTTTAATATTAAAGGCTGCTCCATATCAATTTATTAATGGAGTTTTGTTTAGGAAAAATTATGATGGAGTTTTCCTTGGATGTTTGGAGAAAGACGAAACTGATGACATTCTTTTACAATTTCATGCAGGACCTGCGGGAGGGCATTTTTCAGGTGAAATCACAGCCCACAAGATTCTCAGAGTAGGATATTACTAGTCGACCCTGTTCAAAGATGCCTATGCTCATGTCAGAAGGTGTGAACCATGTCAGAAGTGTGTGGGGAAATTCAGAAAACCTGCTTTCCTTTGCAGCCGGTAACAGTTTAGTTTCCATTTCAGCAATGGGGACTGGATTTTGTTGGACCAATTAATCCTGTTTCCTCCCTGCAACATAAGTATATCTTGAAAGCAACGAACTGCTTTACCATATGGGTAGAGGAAGTCCCTCTCAGGCAATGTAACACAAACCAAGTGATATCCTTCTTGGACAACCCAATAGTCACAAGGTTTGGTGCCCCCGAATATCTTGTCTTTGACAATGCATCCTACTTTTCCTCCATTGATCTCACATAGTATGCCTTTGAAAAAGGGATCAAACTGAAATTTTCTGCCAATTATTATCCACATGGTAATGGGCTTGTTGAATCTCCTAATAAGAAATTGATAAACATTTCGAAGAAGACAGTAGCCTCCCATCACAAAGATTGGCACACCCAGCTTTACAATACTATTTGGGCAGACCAAGTTACCCCAAACACAGCTATTGGAAACTCTCCTTACTGTCTAGTGTATGGGAAGGAAGCCATCCTGCCATCTAACCTTACCATTCCCTCATTACAACTAGCCCAATCCATTCAAGAAGATGAGTCCTCCCCCTTGCAATAAATAATTGATACCATGCTTAAGTTGGAGGAAGACAGGGAAAAGGATAAAAACAAACTGTATCAACATCAGCAGATGGTTAAAAGATGGTTCAATGAGAAATCCTCCTCTGAAAGAGAGTTTTCAGTAGGAGATTTGGTATTGAGATGGGATAAACAACATAAGGACAAAAATGAATACACCAAATTTCAACGCCTTTGGCTAGGACCTTTCATTGTTACAAAAAAATTGGTCCTAGTACTGTTCGGTTGCAAACACTGGAGGGAGTCATTGACACTTATCGAGTGAATGTTTCTCTGCTCAAGAACTATTTTGTCTGAACAATTTGATGCATTTTGTATATAAGTTTTGTCTGTTTGCTTTTCTTTTGATTTGATTGTTTCTCCTTTTATATTATTTTGTGTTTGGATAACTCTCACTCACATTTGGTGATGGTTGATCGATCAATTTGTCTCAAGATTGACACAGTTTGAAATTTTTAGAATGCATGGTCAGTTTTAGCTTTCCTCAGCCTATGACAAAACTTGTTTTGTACAGGAGTTACAATCAATAATTGCAGAGCCTTGATTGATACTTTCCCACCTTGATCCATCTTTACATATGTTTTATTTGTGTAATTGAGGTATGGGGAATGATTGGTGTTTCTTATCTTGTGTTTCATTGGTGAAGCATCATATCTTAATAACCTGGTCAGCTTTATGTGTTCTAGATCCTACTACAGTCACTTTGATAATAATTTTCTCAATAATTGTGGATTACAAGATGGGGGGTCTTATCATAAGCCACCCTATTAGGTTCATAGGTGTTTAGTGGAATGACATCTTCACATCTAACCACCAAACTTGGGAAATGAATTTCAGTTTTTGCTGAAAGGTGGAAGATACTATTACAGGTCGGTCCATTCATGATCTGCAAAGCACTGGTGAGTAACACTACTGTTATGTGGTTATCAAGCCATGGTAGTGTCTTGTAATTTACACCCTAATAAATCTATGTTTTCTTTTATGAGACACTTGTTGTATATAAGGACAAAGGGGTCTTATCACAAGCCATCCCTGCCATGATCATGGGTTTGATTTTGGACTGAAACTATCATTATGTGGTCACCAAGCCATGATAGTTGCTTTCAGTGTCATAACTGGAAGACAAGGAGTCTCCTTACCGAGCTAGCTTGTTTAGTTTCCAGATCAGGTTTGTGAATGGCATTGCTAACATTTGATTACCAAGTCAGGAAGTGGTCTTATATCAACAATGAATTATGTATAGTTTTCTATTTTGTCTCAAAAGAAAAGAGAAATTTAAATAAAAATATATATATAAAAAAGAGGAAAATGATAAGAAAATTGTATATATATTGCCAAAAAAACACTGTTTGTATATAAATAAAACAATTAATAAATCAAGGTGGTCTATAATTTGTAGATCCAGAGCAGTTTTAAGTTTGCCCCCAGGTTCAACTCAAGCTAGCTTCCCATGATTGCATAATGGTAATAAATTCTTGTTGTTTCTTACACCTCCTTATCAAATTTGCATAATTTTTAATGATTATGGAATGGGAGTATATCAATCATATGCTTAAATCTGCTTGTCGTTTGTATTTCTTTATGAACATCTTCTAATTTTTAGGTTGGAATATTTGTTACTGACATGTTTTCTTTAACTAAGGTTTTATTCATAGAGATAACTGGTTTGTCCCAGCTAGTCGCCATTTGTTGTAGGTACAACAAATCCCATGTTCTAATGGAACACGGGAGCTCCAAATTTTTTCACTACAAAGGTAATGGTTTATATTCCTTTGCCTCTATGAGGTTTTTCATCATGTTTATTATGATTTTATTCCTTTGCATTGTTTTCATTTAATTAGAATTTTTCCTTTCGAAAATTTCCAGTTTTTGACTATTTTTCTGAAAGTTGCGGGAAGCTTTCATTCCTTTCAAAAGGTCATTTTTTTATCCCGCAAGCCCACAATTCCGCAATTGCGGATTGCGGGGGATTTGTTTTTCTTTTTTGAAATTTTTGTCATCTCGCAACCCGCAAGTTGCTGATTGCGGGAAGACCGTGTAAATATGTGTGTTGAGCTTTTCGTTCCGCAACATGCAAACCGCAATTGCGGATTGCGGATTGCAGAAAGTGGTTTGAATAATAAAATGCGTTGTGTATTTCCGCAACCTGCAACCCATAATTGCAGATTGCGGGAAGTTGTTGAATACATTTTCGAACTTTACAATCCCGCAACTCGCAATTGTGGATTGCGGATTGCGGAATTATCTTTTGGCTTAATAAATGCGCTTTCGATCCCGCAACCCGCAATTGCAGATTGCAAATTGTAGGAATGATGTACATACCTGCGAAATTGGCCCCCACAATTCATCTCCCGCAAATCTCAAGAATTGATCTCAGCCGTTGATTGGTTTAGATCTGACGGCTCAGATTTTACCCGTTCAAATTATTAAATAGGTCATTTTTCTTATTTTTCGCTATCATTATCGAATTTGGAAAATTACCTTGCTGCTCAATTTTTACTGTGAATTTTTACCAGGGGCCTTTTTCTTGCCATTTTCAGCTGAAGCAAGTAGGTTTTCTTTGTTCCTTTGTTCAGTTATTTACAGTTTTGATTATTTTTTGAGTGTTTTTTGATTGTTTTTTATCCATTCGTCAGATTTCTCCAGTTTGCGAACATGTCGCGAAAAACACGCTCTAAGACTGCCCTGAAAGACCAGTTGAACAAGGACCCAAATTTTGGCATATTCTCAGATACCAGTGGGAAAATCACTGAAACCTACCAGGTCGATTGGTCAAAAATCTACTCGATATTTGACAATGATGACCTATCAAACATTGAGAATGACCGCCAAGCCTACGAAAAAATTAGGAATTCTCAGCTCCATGCAATTGCTGCTAGACCTGCCATCTTTCCTTATACTGATGCAACTAAATGGATAGTAGAGCATGCCAACCCTAAAGATCGCTCATTAATTGATAGCGCCGGTTCACAGTTGACCACGTTTCGTCCTGAGGTGTTTATCAGGGCATTTTCCCTTAGACCACCTGTACAGATCCTTAACGCTGCATTCCTGGATTCCGCTAACACCAGGTTCAATTTCAAAGAAATGCTCAAATCCTGGATGCATAAACCAGTCAGCGTTATGCCTAGGGCCAACAAATTATACCCAGTTTCATGGTTTAAAGAACCCTACTCATTATTGATAGTTATGATTTCCCGACTACATGGCCTTCCTAATTGCTTGACCTTTAAATCAGAATGAGCTCCTATAGCTCATCATGTCTTAACGACAGGTGAATCTTTTCCTTGGGCTTCTATTATGTTTGCCGAGCTTAAAACAACAATTGAAAAGTATCAAAAATCTCCTGCTACTAAGAAGCCCTATTTCTTTCTTTCAACCTATGTGATTGATATTTTTTGTGCTAAGTTTCAATATCCCAATATGGGATGGAATTGGACTCCTGCTACTCCACCTAATCACATATATCGTTCTGCACTATGGGAGGATAATTATGTACCTCTATTATATGACCTTTGTGATCATTTCCTTGGTTCTATTTATCTCAATATATTTAAGGAAGATGCACCAGCTTTCTCAGCTGATGCCAAGATTTTTATTGCCACATTTGGGGATTGGTATGTAGGGGAATCCTTCTCCTATGTCAGAATATGGGGAAGCAGTGTTGTTCACTTGCTGCCTAGAATTGTTCCAGATAGATTGCTGATTGAAGAAGTATCATATCAGACTGTAATAGAAGGAGTTTATTTCAAACTTACAGGTCCTAAGAGGAGAGGATGGCCCAAATTCCCTTTGAACCTTGGACCTTTGGTTATCCCTACTTCCACCTTGGCTCAAGTGTTACGTAACAAAATTGATTCTCTAAAATTAGGATTTGCCCCTAAAAGATCCTAAAGCATTCCTTGATGCTCATTTCAAGCACAATCACATGAAGATGAGTTATGTACATGAAGAGGTTATTGATGACTCCATCTACTTGGGAGTCAATACCTTTCCTGAAGTCCTGGCAAGGGCTAAAATCAGGGATGAACAGAATCAGATTTTACTATATCAAAAAGAGCTCAGAGATAAGGTTTTTAGCTATAGGAAAATGGAATTCAATTTTATTGAGCGGGTAAGAAAGGAAAGAGAAGAGAAGGAGGCTCAACAAGTTAAAACCCCTCTCATTCTGACTTATCCCGATGGTGATAAAGGAAAGGGACTTATGGAGGAGTCTCCAAAGCTTAAAATTTCTGATCAATATAAAGTATTATTGCAAACTTATCAACAAGCGAAGAAAGAACTAGCACAAATGACCTCAGTACTTCACACCAAAGAGGTCAATCCATCCATCTCAGTAAGTGATGTACAGGTCATTGTGGTCAGTAATCCAGCAAAGAGACAAAAGCTCATAACTGCTCCCTCTCAGATCTGCACTCTCAATATAGATAGTGATGAGGAGGGTGAAGTAAGTTCTCCTGTACCTGTATTAGAGGAAAACACTGAAGGTTCACAAGCAGTCTCAGATTTTCTGAACAACATAGCTATGGATGAACCCACTTCAGGTGAGGATAGGTATCAGGTTTCTGCTGTTCTTGATGCAATAACTTCAACCACATCACTTTCTTCAGCAGAAGTTTTTCCTATTATAACTTCTGAGGTGACACCACCAACAACCATGTCTCAGTTTTTGGATGCATTTTTCACTTCTACACCTCCAACTTCGACAATTCCACCATCAACCATTGCAGATATCCAGTCTTCGACTGTCCCCCTACAATCACCTCCATCTCCTTCATTACCTTCAGTTATTGATGTCCCAAATCCCTTTTCGCTTTCTTCTCCTTCAGTTGTTGACACTCAAGATTCACCACATGAAGTTATTACTTCTATTCCTTCACCAACCACTATACCATAAATTAGTGAAGCTCTCCCCTCTTCCCAAGTCTCATCCCAGATTGCCACTTCCATTCCTAGGCCTATTGTCATCCAGAGACCCCCTTTGGTTACAACAACAGATGTGACCACATCATTTACCGATATGGTGGCTCCTTTTGAAGATGATATAGTTGTTCCCTTGGGGGATTAATTTTACAGTAAGACAACCAAGGCAGTTATGAAGAAAGGAAAAGAGAGAAGTAGAGATCATGGAGGCTTGGAAACACCTATTCTTGATCAAATAATCCGGGCTATCCAGTCTGATGATATCCAGGCAGAAGGAGTGGATGCAGCTGCAGCCTTGGGTGCATTTGCAGGAGCAAATATGGATTCAGTCAAGGCCCTGAATAGGGAGATTGACTTGAAAAAAGAAGAACTGAAAAAGCTTCAAGAACAATTGGAAACTACCAAGGAGGAGCATGAAGTTTATGTTCAGGATCTAAGGAAGATATTTGAAGACAATTTGAAAGATATGCAGTTGCAGAATACTTCTCTCCAAGTTAAAATACGAGATGCAAAAGCAAAAAATGCTATCAGTGAGGAGATAATTGTTGTACTTAGAAAGCAACTTGAGGATGCAACTGCAAGTGCAGCCTCCTCTACATTTTCTAGGTTTTCATAGCAAGAGTTCAAGGACCTAGCTAATCGTGTCAACCAGGAGCATCATGAGCTTCTATCCAAGCTGTTCAATACCTTGAGTGAAATTCATGACACCTACATTCCCTTTGAGAAGATGTGTGGCACTTTGAGTCAGCAAGTAGAGAAAACAAAACAGGGAAGCTGTAGAAGACATCATAGATTGGCAGAATTATATGGAATATAAGCCAGCTGATATCCCTGAGTTGGACAGCCTCAAATTCAGAAGGATCTGAACTGTTGTGCAAGCTTAGGAGAATGTCATTGAGATGGTAGAGGATACTATCAACCAGGCTCAAGCCCTTTGTAGAAGAAGATGGTATGCCTCAGACGATCTCATGGAGACACTGTCATTCCCTGCAGTGGGGCTCATCGAAGATGTAGATCCGCCAAAATTGATGATATAACAGGTCGAACCCATTGTGGAGAAGTCAAAGAGAAAATCATGCGGATTGAGCATATCCAAATTGAGGACGTGGATTGGTTGATTAGGAAACCTATTTCTATGGAGGGAAATATCTATGTTTTTATCTGAATGTGGCATAAATTAGCCAAAAATGAGATTGAAGGATTCACATGCGATGCCCAACTAGGGCTCGAATCCCCTCATTATCCAGATATAGATGAATTGATGGAAATTTGGGCCAAGTGGCAAGATTTCCTCACTCAATAGAATATTCTGATTTTGTAATCCCTGTTTAAGGGGAATTTATCCTTTGTATTATTTTGTAAAGTATTATTTAAGGGGTAGATTTCTCTTAGGCATTGCAGGGGATGATCATTTTGGGGTAGAAATCGATAGAAGAAGAATGGAGATACTCTGTTTTATGCCAAGCTTGTAATTTCTTACAGACTTTCATTAATACAGTAATGTTATTCTCTTGCATCATCTTTTGTTCATTGATCAAATTTCTTTGGTAAATATTGATTTCTACTTCAGGTTATTATCTATGCTGTTTAATCCTTTGCAATTATTATTTCATACAGAGATCTTTGATCTGTATTTTTCCTTATGTTTTATCTGTGTATGCATTATGTTTTAATTGAATTTCTTCAACTGAAATATTGATCTATTTCTGCAAATGATTCGTAGTAAATTATAATCTATGTTAATTTTTCAATTAACATATTGGTTACAGGTTAATCTTGAATGAGCTTAAACACTTAATATTGCATTCAGTTAATTTTAATTGATTGGTTGTAACTTAAGCAAATAAGGAATTGATCTCCTTCACATTTCTGTCAAGTGGATGAATATACTTATTTATTTTCACATCAGGTTAATCTGCATTCAAACAAGACACCTTTTAGAGTAGGTCTAACTTAGCTTAGATTTCCATTTCTAGGTAGATTTGTTTCAAACTAAAAACACTTTGTTTTCCTTCATTGGAAGACAGATCCCTTCATGATCAAAATGACAAGTTCCAGTGGAGGCCTTTGTATCCATGGGAGATCACTATTCCAAACAACTTGAGGATAGGGTAATACTTGCGCAGGATTATCTGAAGCCTTTGGCTGGGTTTTCTTCCTTTGTTGAGAGCTTTGGAACCCATTCCAACACCCTATACACTTGAGGCCTCAACAAATGGCGCTAGAAGGAGGGCCAGTAGTAACATATGCCTAAACAGAATACTCATAAACCTCCTCCAGCAAGAACATCGTCGGTTGTCACTCATAGCCAATCACAAACATCTACATCTGAACAACCAACAGTAATTCCCAGTACACCTGCAGCTGAGTAGGAAAATAGAAGGGATATCCTTATCATATCAACTACTAGAGGACCCCTTTCACTTGAACAAATACTGAGAACTTCTAATGATAGTGTTGCTAGAATACAACAAAGAATTACTAAACAATGAAATAGAGGACTAGCAACAATTCAATAGAACACCATTTCGCAGACTGATAACCGAGAAGGCCAACAGATAGGTGACCAAAGTGTTGAGAATCAAGATACAATTGATCATCCAATATCCCCTGAGTACAGCCTTGATTCACTCTTTCAAGAAGTACCACAAGATCAACCTAACGTTGCAACTGGTTGACCACCACCCACTCCTCCTTCATCATCATCCTCCTCGTCTGAAAGTGAACACTTCTCTAGCTCTTCATTTGAAGAAGAGGAAGAACCACCTATGGCTGAAGAAGGCCATAACAGACCTCGACTTGACCAAGATGCTGTATTTATACTTGGGGATCAACATAGATTGCCTAAAATCCCTGAAAAGTGGCTTCCTAAGTTCAATCCAGATAATAAATCACCTACCTTAGATCACATCAAAACTTTTATGCAGGCTATTAGACTTAGGGGTGTTGTCCATGAAGATGTGGTCTGCAAACTATTCCCTTATACATTTGAAGGAAAGGCATCTACATGGTACTTTGCCTTAGAGGTTAGATCCATAACTTCTTGGGATGAGTTTGAAAAACTGTGTATCCAGAAGTTTGGGGATGATAAAACTACACAAGATCTAATTTTAGAATTTTCTTCCATGAATATTAGAGGTAAAGAGAGGATCAAAGACTATAATCAAATATTTTCTTATCTGAAAAATAAGATCCCTGCCACTCTTCTTCCTGCAGAAGATCTGTTGGTTTCCTATTATGAAAAAGGCTTACCTGTTCCTATTGTGATGTAGGTCAAAACAACACATAAAGACAACTTGTTTGAGGCTTATGCTGAAGCAATTTAGGTTGAAAAGGATGTGTTCTGCTTAAAGGATAATCCTGATGTTTCTATTAGGAACCCATGTCTTTACTTTGTTAGTATATTGTTGTTGGACACATATGCTTTGTAAGTCGTCCTGTAGTATTTGTTGATCAATAGTTTGTATTATTGTTGTTGGCACATATGCTTTGTAAGTCGCCCGTAGTATTGTTGATCCATAGTTTGTAGTGGCCCATGGTTTTGACCCATAGTATTGGCACCTAGACTTAGTATATAAGTGTGTGTTGAGGCCTATGAAGGCACCGTGAAGTTATTTGTATTGAGCTTGCTCAAAGGAGGTTGCCCCCTCGAAGTGGCCTGCGATCAATATAAAAGTGATTCTGAGTTCTGTCATTTCTACTATTTCGCATATTCTTATTAATTAATTGTTGCAGGTGCTTCACATCTGGTATCAAAGCACTTTCTTGGGCTCGCTGGGTGAAATTTCTACCAAATTTTTTTTCACATCTGTTGCAGGTTCGGATTTGGGAATAATCCCTATCCGCTTAACTGTGGGAAGTATTTGGGAATAAGCCCTAAAAATCATTGTGAGTACCACAGGAACCTCAAAGTAGCTGGCCCATTGAGAGGACCTTCCAGCGAAAAGGGCAACAACCCCTACCCGATTGACTAGTTCCCACCCGTGAGGTAAACCAAGAGTTGTCGTTTGTGGCAAAGCGGTTATCATTTTTACCTGAGCCGTGGAGTGAGGGGTACTTCCCCAATACGAAAGCTGTTAGACAGCATTGGTGGCCGAGTGAAACCCCTGAACTGTTAGGAAGCCGCACATACCTGGGGTCCATATCTATTTTTAGCTGAACTGTTGTCGATCACTGCTGCGCCGTTTCAGATCCAGCCGTTCAGATCCATTCTGAAAGCCGTTCTAGATCCAATCGTTTTCAATCCATTCGGAGCCGTTTCAGATCCCTCTGTTTCCGCTCACTTTCGGGCCATTGCAGATCTATCTGTTTCAGATCCCTTTCGAGCCGTAGCCGCTCCATACTGGAAAAAAAAAACCAGTTTTTTCTCCATATCTTCTTTGTTTTCACTCCGTTTCCCTTGAAACTTCCGGGGAACCCCTGTAATCCCATTCTGCATATTTCATTCCTGAGGACCCCATCCCCAATTCCACTTCCCAAAGCTCGAAATCCCACATTTGTCTATTTTTAGGGTTTGCCATAACTTCCTCAGATTTTACCCAATCATCTTCAAATTTTACCACAGTGTTCATTTCCAAATTTTTCTTCTTTTTCCCCCTCTGCCAAATTTTCCCATTCTTTCAACCCGCTTCCGAAATCCTCATTTTTTACTTCCCTGTCTATTCAACAATGTCCAAAACCTAGTCAAACCCCAATTACCCTTCAGATTTTTTCCCAAATCCAAATTTTCCTTTACTGAAACAGTTTCTATTTTTGTTTTTCTACCCATTCAACCCCCCCCCCCCCCCCCCCCGGCCAAAAAAAAACTCCTGGTTATGGTTGTCACCCACGCAGGAGCAAAAACCATGGAAGAAGCACTTGCATCCATCCAAGCCAAACTCCAGGATCTGGATGAAAAATTTCTCCGCCTCCATCTTGAACATTCATCTATGAACAACAAACGACAGTCCGAGTCTTCATCAAACAATGGGTTCTCTTCTTCCAGCAATTTCCGTGGTCCGAAGCTTGATTTTCCTCGCTTCAATGGTACTGATCCAATTGGATGGATCTATCGTGCAGAACAATATTTCAGTCTGTATAATACTTTTGATGTCAACAAAGTTTTGCTTGCATCCTTTCATTTGGAACAGAAAGCTCTTCAATGGTACCGTTGGTACATCAAGGCTCATGAAGAGCTAAAATGGTCAGACTTTTGCCATCTCCTTTTGCAACGATTTGGTCCTAGTGTTTTTGATGACTTCACAGGAGCTCTCACTAAACTTCGCCAAATTGGCACTATGAGAGAGTATCAAACCAAATTTGAGAAACTAGCCAACCACACTGAAGGATTGTCTGATGACTTTTATCGGAGTTGTTTTATCAGTGGTCTAAAGGATGCCATCCGCTCTGAGGTCAAAATGTTCTGTCCCAACACAATGATGGAAGCCCCAGGGTTGGCTAAGTTGGCAGAAGACAAGATTACAGCCCAACAATGCTCCAAGCCCACATTTGTTCCCTTCCGAAATATGGGTTCTCAACGACCACCCATACTGCAGGCTCCTCGACCAACTCCTATCAAGCGTTTGTCTAAAACAGAGATGTAAGCATGCAGAGAAAAGGGGCTTTGCTATAATTGTGATGAGAAATTCACTCGGGGACATAGATGTGTTCAACAAAAGCTTTATCTCTTGGATACGGATTCTCCGCCTACCTCTGAAATTGGTGACGAAGATCCAGATACAGTGGATGCTCAGGTCGACATTCAGGAACCGCCTATTGACCCTCCGTCTCAGGATGACCAGCCAAGATATCTCTCCATGATTTAGCTGGAATCACCACCCCCCAAACAATGCGGGTCAGGGGTTACTTCAAGAAACTTCCTCTTACAATACTCATTGATTCTGGTAGTACTCATAATTTCATTGACCCTCAGATCGCCAAACAAGCTAATTGTTTTATCCATCCTTGCTCCAACTTTGAAGTCATGGTTGTCAATGGGGGCACCTTACCTTGCAAAGGGAAGTGTCGAAATGTGCGTATCTCTATGGGATATTATACCTTGCGCTCTGACATGTTTTCCTTGATGTTAGGCGGATGTGATGTGGTTTTGGGCGCTCAATGGCTACTCACACTTGGCCCTATCTTATGGGATTTTGCTGAACTTTGGATGTAGTTTTCCCTCAATGGACAAAAACACACATTGACAGGATTACAACCAGGGTCTCTCAGCATCATTAGTTCACATCGCATGGAAAAACTCCTCAAGAAGAATTCACATGGTGTCATCGTTCAGATCCATTCCATTCAGATGTAACCATCAATGGTCTCCACTACTCCTTTGGATCTACAACAAATTCTGGATCGATATAAAGGTGTCTTTGTTGAACCAGTGGGATTGCCACCTTCAAGGCCAGAAGACCATTGTATTCATCTCCTTCCTGGCAGTGTTCCTCCCAACATCAGGCCCTATCGCTACCCATTTCACCAAAAAACGGAGATTGAAATGCTCGTTCGGGACTTATTGAAGCAAGGTATTATTCGCCCAAGCACTAGTTCCTTTTCTTCTCCAGTTCTTCTTGTCCACAAAAAAGATGGGTCATGGCGCCTCTGCATTGACTTCCGAGCACTTAATCACCTCACCATCAAGGATAAGTTTCCAATTCCTATTGTTGATGAGCTTCATGGGGCTCAATTTTTCTCCAAGTTGGATCTTCATTCTGGGTATCATCAAATTCGGGTTCATGAGGATGATATCCCTAAAACAGCTTTCCGCACACATGATGGCCATTATGAGTTTTTGGTCATGCCCTTTGGCCTCACTAATGCTCCTTCCACATTCCAGGCCTTAATGAATAAAACATTTCGGTCGTACTTGCAGAAATTCATTCTGGTATTCTTTGATGATATCCTCATCTACAGTAAAACATGGGATGAACATCTCCAGCATCTGGATCTTGTCATGCAACTTTTCTCTGGCCATCATCTCCACGCCAAGCAGTCTAAAAGTGTTTTTGGACAGAAGGAAGTTGAGTATCTCGGGCACATTATCTCAGCACAAGGGGTTCATGTGGATCTTGCCAAAATCGATGCCATGAACAACTGGCTGCATCCTCAGACACTCAAGAGCCTTCGTGGTTTTTTGGGGTTGACTGACTACTACCGCAAGTTTGTCAAGGATTATGGGAAGATTGCAGCTCCATTAACTGCTCTATTGAAAAAGGATGCTTTTACATGGACACATGTTGCTCAGTGTGCATTTGACAAACTGAAACAAGCTATGTGTACTACACTTGTTCTAGCTATGCCTGATTTTTCCAAGCCCTTCACTATTGCGAATGATGCTTGCAGCAATGGACTTGGTGTTGTTCTCCTTCAAGATGAACACCCCATTGCATTCACCAGCAAATCCCTTTCAGGTAAGAATTTAGCTGCCTCTACATATGAGAAGGAAATGATGGCTATTTTGCATGTAGTACAGAAGTGGCGACCATACCTATTAGGGAATCATTTTTGCATCAAGACTGATCACCAGAGTCTGAAATATTTCTTGGAATAGCGTGTCTCCTCCCCAACAAAACAGAAATGGGTTAGAAAACTCATGGGTTATGACTATGAGATTACTTACAAGAAGGGTAAAGACAATATTGTGGCAGATGCTATTTCTCTCACATTTGATGCCCAAGGTTCTCTTTCAACTATTTCTATGCCTTTTCCAAATTGGTTGCAATCTATTCAACAGGGTTATGTCAATGACTCTTCCTTATCTCAAATCATCCAATGCTTGACCAACAACCCTTCTGTTGTACCACATTACTCTTGGGATGGTGCTTCTATGAGATACAAGGGTCGTCTGGTGCTTCCCAGAGCATAGATATTCAACAGGCTGTCTTCTATGAACTCCATGCTTCTCCATCGACAGAGCACTCTGGGTTCCTCAAAACGTATGAACAGGCACGGCGTAACTTCTTTTGGCAGGGCATGAAAAGGACAATTTAACAGATGGTGGCTAAATGTGATACCTGCCAACGCAATAAGGGTGAAACAACACTCCTTCCAAGATTGCTCGAACCCTTGCCCATACCTACACGGATTTGGACAGATATTTCTATGGATTTCATTGAAGGGCTCCCTAAATCTGGCGGGAAGACAATGATTCTTGTTGTGGTTGATCACCTCTCCAAATATAGTCATTTTTGTGCTCTCAGCCATCCCTATACAGCCTCCTCAGTCGCTCAAATTTTCCTAGACCAGATCTTTCGTCTTCATGGCATCCCTTCTTCCATTGTCTCGGATCATGATGCGACTTTCACCAGTCATTTTTGGACAGAACTATTTCGCCACACTGGCACCAAACTGAAGATGAGTTTAGGGTATCACCCACAAATAGATGGTCAGACTGAAATTATCAATAAATGCTTGGAAACTTATCTTTGTTGCTTCACCTCTGAACAACAACATCAGTGGGAAAAGTGCCTCCCTCTCGTTGAATGGTGGTACAATACCTCTTACCACACTGCCTCTAAAATGACCCCATATGAAGCAGTCTATGGTCAGGAACCTCCAGTTCTTCTTCCATACACTCCCAACAGTTCACTAGTTCAGGAAGTTGACACGGTCCTTCGAAACCGCAATTAGATTCTTCGCATTTTGTGGGACAATCTTCACATAGCAAGAAATCGCATGAAGCAACAAGCTGATCAGCACCGTTCTGAGCGCACTTTTCAAACAGGCGATATGGTTTTTCTTCGTCTCTGACCGTACAAGCAATCCTCCCTGAAACTCAAAGGGCGTCATAAGCTCTCTCCAAAGTTCTATGGGCCATATTGGATTCTTTAGAGGATTTGGTCCATTGCTTATAAATTGGAACTTCCTCCTTCTTCCCGCATTCATCCAGTATTTCATGTCACTTGTATGAAGAAAGTTCTTGGCACCAACATCAGTAGACAAACTATTTTACCCGAACTGGATAATGAAGGATCCATCCTTTTGGAGCCGGAGGCCATCCTCAATCGGCGCACTCGTCAGCTTCGCTCTCGCTCTATCACAGAGGTCTTAATTCAGTGGCACGACATGCAACCAGAGGATGCTACATGAGAACCACTCCTTCAGATTCAACAACAATTTCCACATCTAAATCTTTGAGGACAAAGTTTTTTAAGGGGGAAGGGATGTTAGGAACCCATGTATTTACTTTGTTAGTATATTGTTGTTGGACGCATATGCTTTGTAAGTCGTCCCGTAGTATTTGTTGATCAATAGTTTGTGTTATTGTTGTTGGCGCATATGCTTTGTAAGTCGCCCGTAGTATTGTTGATCCATAGTTTGTAGTGGCCCATGGTTTTGACCCATAGTATTGGCGCTTAGACTTAGTATATAAGTGTGTGTTGAGGCCTATGAAGGCACCGTGAAGTTATTTGTATTGAGCTTGCTCAAAGGAGGTCCCCCCCTCGAAGTGGACCGCGATCAATATAAAAGTGATTCTGAGTTCTGTCATTTCTACTATTTCGCATATTCTTATTAATTAATTGTTGTAGGTGCTTCACAGTTTCGGAAGAACAACCTTCCACATCCAGAAAGAAAACTGATAATGCTCCCAAACCCACTACCCAAAACAAAGATGCTTTTGAAATGACTGATATCAAGAAGTTTCTCCAGAAAATGTCAAATGAGATGGTTGATTTAAAAAAGAATAATGATGAAAATCAAACTAATAATAGAGGTTTTGCAAGGCCACCCTTCAGGAGACCTTATCAACCTCCCCAAAATACACCACCTCCTAATCCTAATGAAGGACTAATGTCTGAATAAATTTATTTTATCTTCAAAACTCTATCCACAGAATCACAACATGTCCCTGAACCCTCTGATGATCAAACAAACCAAGATCCACAATTCCCAGAAAAAGGAGATGAAGAAGAGGATCCATAGATTAATACTGCAAGTTATTTTTGTGAACTCCCCATGAATGAAGAAGAAGAAGAACCTGAGACAGTATTCAATGTTCAACATCCTTACAACACCAGATCAAAAGGACAACCCTCCCAGGAACCTTCATCTTCCACAGCAGTTCCCAACAAAGGTAAAACTGTTCCTCAAAAAGATACAGTCATTCCTGAAATGGAGTACAGTTTGGCTGAAGATTCTCAATTCTGGAATAAATGGGTTGAAGTCGATGGAATGAAACTCACTAGAAGGAGGGCATTAAGGAATCCCCCATCAACCAACACGAGGTAACAGCTACGCTGAAATATTTGGAAGAACTGGGACGAACGGACTGACTCAATAAGTATGGCTGGCATGCAATAGTCAAGAGATTTGAGGAGTGGCTGACTCTGGTTTCAGGATTTTCTTTGAACAAGAGCATGAGCAGATGGATAGACTCAGGAAGCATGGACTTAAGATAGCAACAACACTTTGCGACACATGAGGCATCAACAAAGGGGGATCCATATTGACTGGAAGCTTAACTAGTCGGTGGAGTGATACTGAGAAACGAGTACAAATCCTAAGGTTTGACTATAGTCCCGACTCATAATGTATGGAGTGGAATGAATGCTTTGTTCAAAGGAGACACAACAACTGCCAACAAAAAGAAATAAATATTCTCCCGTCCGGCTTTTTGGAATATTTGATTTTTTTGGTCTTTTTCATATTTGGAAAGCTTGAAAAAGAATAAAATTGCTTATAGTACAACAAGTGAGGGAACGAGTGTCAAACTGCGAGCAGACTAGTCCCAAGAAGTGGAACATACCTATGATCAATGTAAGGAATCATGTGCAGGATGTGGACACTAGGGGGGAATGTTCCCTCAGGGTCAAAAGGTCATCAAATTGCGAAAGGCAATTGAAAGCTCTGCAGGGCTCGACAAGGGAAGTGCTCAGGCACCAGGCTAACAATTGAGTAAGCGGGAGCCGGCACAAGCCTCAAGCAGCAAGCAGGATGATGCAATGCAATCACAACTTGGTAAAATTGGGGGGAGTCCTTATGGGAGATGGGAAGCATAAGACAAAGTAAAGTATGAGTCTTTATCGCAAATTCATGGCGTAACTACAAAGGACTCCCGATCTTAACTAAAAACAACGACATGGGCACCATAAGGAAAAATAGGGTTCTAACTAGGGCACCCATGTTCGGACAAGCCCCACCGCCAAATAACGACACTTCTATAACAGTGTGAAGGTTCCGTGTCGGTTACAAAGCGGGGTTGCACCTAGGGTTAATGACAAATGGTCAAAGGTCAAATGCACAATGCAGGGAAAATGACATCTAACCTATATGACGGGTGTGAAATATACCTGTCGTAGGCGTGAAACGGTCAAAACAATAACTCTCGTCGAAGAAATATCTTCAAAATAGTACTCCAAGACGACATATTAGTCAAAACAGCTTAAAATGGTGAAACCATAGGAAAGTGGGTTTCAAAAACTATAAATAGTAATAAAAAATTACAATTTACAATTCATTTTCACTTTTTACCCAAATTGGAGTTTTTGGTTAGTTTTCACCTTGGATTTCAATCGCTGATTCTGGGAGCTACGAACATCCGTTTGTCGAACCGTTTGGAGCAGGTTAGTCATCTCATCCTCCTCTTTCATTTACTAGCTTTTATTTTAGTTTTCAGTGGTCCAAAATTTTTATTAGGGAAGCCCTACTTCTCCACGACGCTGTATGCTGGCTATAACTATATGGATCGCGGGTAGGGCCTTCTAGATGTGGTCAATGCTTGCGTTGACCGTAGGTAGACGCCTCTGTTTGCTCAATAGCCCATGGGTACGACCGTGAAGTTGATTTTTTGGATGTTAAAACCTAAACCACTGATGTTTCTTCCTCTAGGATGATTCTAGAGTGGAGGGAAAGAGAGCATGATCTTGTGCAAGAGGTTGTCCGCCAAGATTTGTCTGCACAACAAGCATTACAAGCATGTGGACTTTTCAAATTCTGGAGCATTGGGGGTTTGAGGGCCCAAAACCAATTGCTCCATCAGTTGATAGAATACTGGGAGGTAGACGCACATAACTTCAACATGGATGGTCAAACACTCTCCTTAGAGGTGGAAGCCATATATTTCATTACAGGATTGTCTTACCGAGGGGAGGTGGCTAGTCTTCGATCTCGCATTGTAGGTGGTGGGATCACCATTCTCGACTACATAGAGCGGTATTGTCTTCCCAACACCCGGAAGGTGGGGAGTCAGGTACCCCTTGGAGCCATAGTCAGTTTGAGCATGAAGATCATAGTGTCCACTCTCGTCAGGATTACAGGTTCAATAGCTCTACACTAGGCTTCAAGGCCGGTGATGTTCTACGCCGCAGAGTGCATGTGGCCCATGATATATGACTAGTGCACAATGTTACTGGTGTCTATGAAGACCTAGTTAATGGAGTGCAAGTGTGGGGAGGAAAAAAACTTTGGGTATGGCAGTATACTATGCATCTTTTTCTTCGAGAGAGTTCTGGGGCTTAGTTCGAGGCTTGAAGTCCCTCCTCATAGTCTCCGTGACCCAGCACTGACCCAGTGGGCATAGGTATTGACGTGACAGGGTGGTGGCCGACAGACATCACCATATACAGATGAGTTCTTTGTTGATGTATATGTAACTTCGAAATGTATTTCATCTATGTATTTTATTGTACTCCTATAGAGATGTATTATTCCTCTATACCGAAGTGTCGTCATTTGTATTGACAAGTGTCGCAAGTGTTATAACTTGATGATGGGTTATTAGACCACCTAGTAAGGGGTCAGCCTGGATTAATGTAACCATGGGTTATTAGGCTAAGTTAGACAAGTCGGCCCCACTGGTTTATTGGGCAGGATAGGACAAGTATAAATAGAGATTGGGAGATTTCTATTTGATAATCTCATTACTCACTCTTCCATCACTCGGAAAGTGGTGCACATGTGAGGAGAAGGGTCAGTTTCTAGGAGAAGACTATCTCTTGTACTTTGGTTGTATCATTGCTCTTTCTATCTCTGAGGAAGTTGTGGGGTTTTTCACCTTTATGGTTTTCCCTAGTGAAACTCCGTGTGTCTATTGTCTCATGTGATTGCTTGGTGTGATTGATATGCATTGTTATACTTGATATGCTGTACATTTTATTCTCTCAATAAAGATCCTAGAGTATATTGAATTAATGCTAAAAAATTAAACTTGGTATCAGAGCTTCCCTGAGAAGAAGACATTGTGCAGTGGCGGAAACTAGGGTTTCTTGTTTATTGGGTTTCTCTCCACAGATTTTGGAAAAGCATTAAGGTAGATTGACTCTACTCATCAAGGAGAATCTATCTATCCAATCAGAATTCAATTCTGAGCACTTTTAGTTTTGGCCCTAAAAATTAGGGTTTCCACAAAAATAGGAATTTCTGAAATCAGAAGACATAGCTGGAAGCTACTTGGAAAAATCAAAGTTTAGAGCTTTGGATCGAGATTTTTGGTTGGGTAAAGCTTCGAGAAACTCAAACCCTAATTCAGGGTCCTCCCTAGTGAATCTGGGAAGACTAAAAGGCATTTCTGAAGGGTGAAACTTTGCAGATCTCAAAATCTGAATATACCAGGCTGATTAGCTCATCAAGGCACATCTTTCTATCCTTTCAGAAAGTTGAAATTCACGTTTTGAATTTTTAGGGTTTCTCTGACAAACCCTAATCCGGGACCAAATCCAGTTTTCAGCAAATCAAGTGGTAAGACCTAAATCTTTTCTATTTCCATTTGAAGTACTCTTTAAGATGTTTCACCACACCAAGCTTGAGGATAAGCTTGAAGGGGCTGATAACTTCCGAGCATGGAAGTATAGGATGGGGTTAATCCTGGAAGAAAATGAGTTGGACACTTATATAAGTGAAGAGGTTCCTGTCCCAGAGGGAGAAGAGGCTAAGGCTCTTCACAAGAAGAACTTGGTCAAGGCAAAGAGGATTATTGCTGATTCTATCAAGGATCATCTCATCCCACATGTGTCATATCTGAAGACACCCAAGGAGATGTTTGATTCCCTAACTAAGCTATTTGAAGGGAAGAACATAAATCAAAAGATGACCTTGCGGAACCAATTGAAAGGGGTAAAGCTTCAGAATGGAGAGACCATTCAATACTATTTCTCTAAGGTCTTTCATATCAAGGAACAAATTGAAGTTGTGGATGAAATTGTGGATAATGGTGAAGTTGTCATGACCACACTAAATGGCCTACCTAGGTCATGGGATTCTTTTATTCAAGGAATCTGTGCAAGAAAGAAATTGGTCTCCTTCAATAGACTGTGGGAGGAATGTTCTTAAGAATAGGCTAGGCTTGTAGCCCGAGAAGAGAAGATGGGAAATGAAGATCAAGCTCTCATAGCACACACCAAGAAAGGAAAGTCCAAGAGGGATCATTCTCATGCCAAGCAATCTTCACACTACCATCAACATAAAGATAAGAAAGATATCAGATGCTTCACATGCAATGAGAAGGGACACTTTGTTGCAGATTGTCCCAAGAACAAAAGGGGCAACAACAACAACAACAAACTGAACAAGAAGAAGAAGAATAACAAAAAAGATATCATGCTCATGCTGCTGAGGATGATGAACCTCCCAAGAAGAAGGCTAGATCAGAAAGTGATGACTCATCAAGCAAAGAGGAATATGTTCTAATCTCTGCTCTCACAGGTACTATCTCTCATGGTTGTAATGATTGGCTTATTGACAATGGGGCTTCTAAACACATGACTGGTTTTAAAGAATCTTTTGTAAATCTATCTGAACATCAATCACCCCATAAGGTGAAACTTGGGGATGATTATCAATATCCTATCAAAGGAAGTGGGGAAGCCTCCTACAACCTAGACTCTGGAAAGTTTTTGAAGATGAAAGATGTGTTATTTGTACCTGGGCTCAAGAAGAACCTACTCTCCATCTTTGCATTGGATGCAAAAGGCATGAGAGTTGTGTTGGAGCATAGGCCGCAGCTATAGTAAAGCTACAAATTTTGAGGAAAAAGCACAAGTGTTGAAGGGAAAGAATGCTAATTTTGAGTAAGCACCAATTTTGGAAAGAAGTGAACAGTGCGCAGTACGGTGCCAGATGGGCGAGCTCAGCGCAGATTACGGGCCGGGAATCACAGAGCTCGCGCGCACACGTTAAAGGAGAGTGAATGTGGCTGAGTAGAAAGCTCAGCTACCACAATAAATGAAGCGACGGAATAGAGGGCTCAGCTACCCTCATTAAGGCTAAGTACAGAAGTTATGGTTGCTCTGATCAAGGAAGAGAAACAAACCAAAGCATTGAAGGTGAAGGACAAGGAGCAGTGAACGATGAAGCGGCGCCCATACCCGCAATCTACGCCGGAACTCACGGAGTCTGTAGGAAGCAGCGACATGACTGCATGCGGCGCCTACAGTACACCTAGCCATGCCTGCGGTTAGGGTTTTTGGGGATCACTGTTGGGAAAGGCGCACAGTTTTGTAAAGGTGCGACCGTCAAGGCCACCTATATATATGTATAATTGATAAGGGAAAAGGGTTAGATAAGTCAGTAGGTTAGAAGGGTTGGCCTTAGTTGAATATCAGAAGAGTTAGATAGTTGCATAGTTTCAGACAGTCTAAGTTGAGGTCTGAGTCTGTATTGTGTCTTGCAAATGGTTAATGATCATGATTGTGTATGTAAGGAGGCCACTTAGCGCAAGGGCCAGTGTATGTATCAACCAGTCGCAGGACTGATGGAAGGTGATTGCCTGCTTAGTTATAAGTAACATCTGTAGAAGAAAAGAGTTAGATCTAAGAGAAGGGCTCCCAGCTGTGTGCGTGGAGTTTCCCAGAAAGATCTAAGGCTGCAGCTGTGTGCACAACATACTGTGTAATTCCCATTTTGAGTTAATATAGAATGCAGTCCCCGTGCATGAGATTTTCCCGTGGAGGCGAACCACATAATTCTAGAGTTATAGTGATGTTTTACGTGAATGCATGTCTATGCTTTATTATCTAGGTTTATAAGAAGGTTTCGCTATCTTTATGAAAGCATATGTTAAGTTCTTGAAGCTTCCTTAGAAGTTATAATTGTTAAGTGTTGAAGGAGTCTGTAGAACGCTATTGCTGCAGCGCTGGAGGAGTGGGCTACTGCGCAGTGGCGCAAGTCCAGAAATGATAGAGTATCGGACGTAGCCGGTGACGCCTCGTTCGCAGGTGCGGAGATACCGCGCAGCAAGGCTGGTAAGAGTTTCAGCGTTGTCGCGCTAAGAGGTCTGAGGAAGAGTAAGACGTTCCGCTCCGAGGAATCCTCCTGGAGGGGGAAGGGAAGGTTATAGTCTCCACGTCGTCAAGGTTAAGGAAGCCTGATTCCTTAGCCCCCCATAGCCACTTTGGGTGAGACTTCGGGCTGCTACGCAGCTCGTTGCCGAGAGGGCCAGTGCGCCAAGGGGTGTTTGTTGTTGCGCATCCTAAAAACCCGGGTCTGTACAGAATGTAGCCAACAAGTTGCATTTGTAGATGGCCAAGTCCTAATGTGGCCAAAGGGTAAAACTATTGATGATGCAGTGGTGATTGCAGAGCAAGAGGGAGGATTGTACAAATTGAAGGGACAACCTGAACATGCCATGATACATGAATCCATGGAGCCAAGTGAACTTTGGCATAGAAGGCTTGCACATGTGCACTATAGAGCACTACCAATTGCAAGTAAAGTTGTAGAAGGTCTTCCTGAAATCAAGTCAAAGCATGAAGGTGTTTGCAAAGGATGTGCAAAAGGAAAGAACATTAAGAAGGCATTTCCAAGCAGTGAAAGCAAAGCAAAAGGGATCTTGGAAATTATCCACTCCGATGTATGCGGTCCGATGTCATCTAGTTCTCTGAGTGGGTATGTATACTATGTCTCTTTCATTGATGATTTTTCTAGGAAGACTTGGGTTTTCTTCTTGAAGAACAAAGATGAAGTGTTTGATAAGTTCAAGGAATTCAAAGCCTTGATGGAAAATCAAACTGATAAGAAGATCAAGACATTCAGATCCAACAATGGTGGAGAATTCACTTCAAGTGATTTCAAAAAACTATGCAGTGATTCAGGGATTAAGAGGGAGTTGACTGCTCCCTACAATCCACAACAAAATGGAGTCGCAGAAAGAAAAAATAGAACAATCATGGAAGCAGCACGGGCAATGTTGCATGACTAGGATCTTCCTATGCATCTATAGGCAGAAGCAGTTAGGACAACTGTGTATGTGCAGAATAGAACACCTCACAAGATATTGGACAACAAGACACCAGAAGAAGTCTTCACTGGTAAGAAACCCGAGGTCAGCCATCTCAGGATATTTGGTTGTCCATTATACACACATGTTCCAAAGGAAAAGAGGACAAAGATAGATCCTTCAGGAAAGAAGGGCATCTTTGTGGGGTACAATGAAAGCTCAAAGGCTTACAGAATATACTTTACAGGGTTCAAGAAGATTGATGTCAGTAGGGATGTAACATTTGATGAAGACTCAGCTTTCATCAAGTCAAGAAAGGGACTTGTTGAATATCATGAAGAACCAAAGGAAAACAGATTTCAAGACACCACCATGAATGAAGCAATTCGAGAAGCAGATTGTGAAGTTGAAGATCCACAAAGACCTGTAGATCCACCCCATGAGAATAACTCTCACAACAGGAAACCTGCATGGGCTAGAGAGCTCATTCAAGATGGAGGAAGGTCTGGCATTTTAGAAGAAGAACACAGAGTAGGAAGAGAACTATATCACACACCAGTTATGTTGCCTTACTCTATGATATTATGAACAAAGAACCTTCCAGTTATGAGGAAGCAGTGGAAAAGAAAGAATGGAAGGATGCCATGGTCGAGGAATACCAGTCGATCATGAAGAATGATGTTTGGGATGTAGTCCCAAGACCTGAAGGGAAGTCTGTGGTGACTTCCAAGTGGATCTACAAGATCAAGCATGCTGCAGATGGCAGCATAGAGAAGTACATCAAGATTTGTAGCTCGTGGCTTCTCCCAGAAAGAGGGGATAGACTATGAAGAAACATTTTCTCCTGTAGCCAGGTACACTTCCATCAGAACAGTACTTGCTCTGGCTGCAGTGATGAAATGGAAGATACACAGATGGATGTCAAGACAACTTTCTTGAATGGTGTAGTCGAGGAGGAAGTGTATGTGGAGCAGCCACTTGGTTTTGAGACACATGACAGAGATTCATATGTGTGCAGGTTGAAGAAAGCCTTATATGGCTTGAAGCAAGCTCCTAGGACTTGGTATGGTAGGATGGACAGCTTTCTATCCAGTTTAGGCTTTACCAAAAGTAAAGTAGATTCCAACCTTTACTACAAGGTTGAGGAAGGCAATCCAGTGATACTACTTCTTTATTTGGATGACCTGTTTGTTACAGGAGAAGATAGTTTGATTGCTGATACCAAGAGGAAGCTTGCTCCCGAGTTCGAGATGAAGGACTTGGGGATGATGCACTATTTTCTAGGCATGGAGGTGTGGCAGAGTGCATATGGGATCTTCCTTGGACAAGGGAAGTATGCAGTAGAGATCCTAGAGAGGTTTGGGATGATGGAATGCAAGGCCATGGTACACCTATGGCATCGAACCTGAAGCTTCTGTGTGATGCTTCATCTGATCCGGTTGATGTCACTATGTATCGTCAGATGATTGGGTCCTTGATGTACTTGACAAAAACGAGACCAAATATTTGCTTTGCGGTGAACACATTGAGCCAGTTCCTGACAGACCCGAGGAGTGTTCACCTGGTTGCTGTAAAGCATATTCTGAGGTACCTGAAGGGTACAGTTGATTATGGGCTCAAGTATGATGCAAATCAAAAGTTTAACCTCTAGGGTTATGTTGATTTAGACTGGGCAGGCAGTGCTGCAGATAGGAAGAGCACTTTTGGGTGCTGCTTCAGTATGGGATTAGGTGTGATCTCTTGGTTTAGCAGGAAGCAATCCTGCATAGCACTGAGTATAGCCAAAGCAGAGTATGTTGCAACTTGTCCGGCTAGTTGTGAGGCAGTATGGCTCAGGAAGCTACTGTCTGAGTTATTTGATCTCCCGCTGGAGGATACTGGTATCTTTTGTGACAACCAGAGTTGTGTGAAGCTGTCTGAGAACCCAGTGTTCCATGACAGGTCAAATCACATTGATATCAAATATCACTATATCAGGGATATGGTGCAGAGAGGAGCAGTGAACTCCTGTATGTTGCGACGGATGAGCAGATTGCAGATGTGTTGACGAAACCACTAGCCAGAGTGAAGTTTGAATACTTCATAGAGAGGCTTGGTGTTCTTCAGATTGATGACACTTTGAGGAAGAAGTGATGGACACATTTGCTGGAGCCATTCCAAGCATGGTGAGAGGAGGATCCTTCCCATGGCTGTGGATGTAAGCACTGGATAATGAGCATCAGGACAATGCTCCAGTTACTGGTCTGTATATGCATCATGTTGGATGTTGGATATGATCAGTTGGATCATGTATATTTATATGCATCATGTTGGATGTTGGATATGATTAGTTGGATCATGTATATGTATATGTATTAGATGGATACATTGTATGATCGGGTAGATCATGTATGTTGATATGTATCAAGTGGATACATGGTATGCATCAGGTGGATGCATTGATGATCAGGATGATCATGCTATGATGACATGCATCAAGTAGATGCTTTGACATGATCAGATGGATCATGTGTGATAAGTCCGAAGACACAGATGCACAGTGCCTTTCCGACATGGTGGTAGATGTGTTCTCCCATGTGTGTTGATGTAAGTGCAGTGCCTTTCCGACATGGTGGTAGATGTGTTCTCCCATGTGCATTGATGTAAGTGCAGAGCCTTTCCGACATGGTGGCAGATGTGTTCTCCCATGTGCATTGATGTGAGTGCTGAGCCTTTCCTGGATGGTTAGAGGAAAGTCCTTCCATGCCGATGAGTTTAAGTGCTGTGTTGTGTGCATATGTACTGTGCTTCATGGACGATGATCAGTATGATTATGAATATCAGGATGATACTCCGTGGTCGTGGACAGGTTGTGCAGTTACATGTAAAAGATCCCGGGAGATCCGATAGGTTGAGCAGTATGCTCGTAATCAGTCCTGGGATGCTCTTTCAAGGTTTTGTTGATGCATGTAATCAGTCTTGAAGATTCCACAGTATGGCCAGTGATGATGAAAACCTGCAGATGGTGGGCCTACATCCAGTATGAAAAAGGATTGACTCTGTAGAACTTCCTATGACGAGTAGATCGGAGATTGATTGAGATAGCAGCAACAGTGACGGTAACGATGATTCGATGACGATGATCCAGTGATGATGATCTAGAGAAGAAGACTTGTGCTAGAAGATCTGTGTCGAGAAATACCTTCCTAGTTAAGAGGGAGTATTGATGTATATGTAACTTCGGAATGTATTTCATCTATGTATTTTATTGTACTCCTATAGCGATGTATTATTCCTCTATACAGAAGTGTAGTCATTTTTATTGACAAGTGTCGCAAGTGTTGTAACTTGTTGATGGGTTATTAGACCACCTAGTAAGGGGTCGGCCCGAATTAATGTAACCATGGGTTATTAGGCTAAGTTAGACAAGTTGGCCCCACTGGTTTATTGGGCAGGACATGACAAGTATAAATATAGATCTTGAGATCTCTATTTGATCATCTCATTACTCACTCTTCCATCACTCGAAAAGTGGTGCACATGTGAGGAGGAGAATCAGCCGCTAGGAGAAGACTATCTCTTGTACTTTGGTTGTATCATTGCTCTTTCTATCTCTGAGGAAGTTGTGGGGTTTTTAACCTTTATGGTTTTCCCCAGTGAAACTCTGTGTGTCTATTGTCTCATGTGATTGCTTGGTGTGATTGATATACATTGTTATACTTGATATGCTATAGATGTTATTCTCTCAGTAAAGATACTAGAGTATATTGAATTAATGCTCAAAAATTAACATTCTTTCCCTGGTGGGACCGACAGGTCATAGCCATTGACGATTACCCCTATGCAGGGATAGAATTTTGTGGCGATCGCAACATGCCGCTTCCTCCAGGAGCCGCATTCAGAGACATCGATATGTCACTCTTTTTATGTTTTGTATATTCAATTTTTTGTGATTTTTTATTATATATGAAAATGCAAAAAACTTTTTGGTGTAATATCACATATTGACATTCCACTGTTTGCTCGCAGATACAGGTCCGCGAAGACTAGATGGTTTCCCGAGACATCGTCGATGGGGCAGGGGTGGAGAGGTAGCTGACACTGTAGCAAAGTGCACATTAGAGACCGTGCGGGTCAACCCAACCTGTATGACCAACATGGTACCCATGATAGAGGTGGAGCATCTGTCAGAGGCGATGCAACAACACGTTTTGGGAGTACCAGGCACCTGGGTGCGGCTACTACGGCGCATAGCCCAAGCAGTGCATTATTACTATTAGACACATCCTGCCGAGGCAGCTAGGCCTCCTCGTGGGGATTAGATATCTCAGAGTCCCATATTTTGTATCGATTATGTATATTTTTGAGATCTACGGGCTCTAGTTTTGTACTATGGCACTACCATTTTGGACATGTTATTTATATATAAAAACTATGATTCTCCGGTTCTACTATATGTCTATGTACAAATGTGTGAATGAATGTTTATTTGTGTGCTTCTTTATTGATGTGACAAATTCCAATCTAGGACATAATTGGCATATGCATCAGATACATGATTAAAACATCTTGGAACGTGAATGTCTGTAATGGAAACAAAATGTTGCTCCAAAACTCTTACCCTTAAGAACCTCCGTGGTAATGTAGGGTCCCTCACACGATACTGACCATTCAATTGAGACACAACCAGTTGTGAATCCAGGCGGACTTCTAAAGACTGGATGCCATGCGAAATGGCTTCCCAAAGTAACTCAACCACGACACTTACTCAACCACATTGTTGGATGTAGGACTGAGACATGCACCTCCTGAAGACACAATCTGATGGTCCGGTGAATAAATAACCCACGCAACAGAAGCAAGTCGTTGCGTGTGACGGCTAGCACCATACGCGAATCTCAAGAACATGGGAGATTCCGTTGACATCTATCAATCAAACATAAGCGAATTAGTACACCCGAAAAACCAAAAGAAATCTAAACTATGCACAGAAGCAACTATGCAATAGTGTACAAAAGTATTAGCTCAAGCTGGAAGCTCAAGCGTAATACCACTTGAGGTAGAAACCATTTCTAGGCTCCTTCAAGGAATTCCCCTCATAATCTTCCAATTCGTAGGCTCCTTTCTCAAGGACCCGCCTCACTATGTAAGGACCGTGCCACATGGGGTTAAACTTGCTTGACCCTAGGGGTTCCTTAGCTTGGTCGTATAAGAGGACCAAGTCACCTTCAACATACTGTCAGGGATGGACAGACCTATCGTAATGAAGCTTGACACGACGCTTGTTGGCATCTATAGCCACAACGACATCTCAATGCTGCTCATCAAGTTGCTCAAGGTGGATCAAACGTTGCTCAACATCCGACGTATCAAGTAGGATCTCTATGGCTAGTTTTAACAAAGGGATCTCGCATTCAGTAGGTAAAATAGACTCCACACCATGTACTAGCTGAAACAGTGAGAACCCGGTGGCAGTCTTGACTGTGGTTCAATATGCCCACAAAGTACGATATAACATAATATGCCAGTTTCTCTTGCTTTGTTGGATGGTACGTTGGAGGATGGTCTTTAAGGATTTATTGACTGCCTCAACTTGACCATTTGCTTAGGGGTAGTAAGAAGATGAATGTTCTTGACGAAACCCAAGCTTGAGTGACAAATCCGCCATCATCTTATTCTAAAAGTGACTTCCATGGTCAGTGACAATCTCTTTCAGAATATTGAACTGAGCGATAATCTGATTGAATACGAAATGGGCTGCTATAGCACCATCAACTTTTACGATAGGCATGGCCTCAGCCCATTTGAAAAATTTGTCCACGACCACTATGATATGGTGATGCCTCCCAGCCGAAGCTGGTTTGCAATCCATGAAATCCACCCCCAACTTGGTGAAGGGATCGACGGTGACGACCGGGTGAAGGGGCACTGGATGCGAGTGTATATTCTGAGAAAACACTTGGCAATGGTGACATCTCTTTACAGCGTGCATACAATATTTAAATATTGACGACCAGAAGTAGCTTTCTCGCATGATGCGTTGGGATGTCGCGAGCCTTGACAAGTGACCACCACACGCCCCACTGTGGCAATCATTCAATACTAACTCTGCTTCTTCATGGTTCAAACAACGACGCAGGATAGAATCCTTTCCTCGACGATACAAAGTGTTGCCGATGATGATGTAATCTTTATCTTGATGGCTCACACGCCGTCGTTCATCCTGTGAATAGTGCAAAGGAAACTTCAAAGTTTGAAGATATACTATGATATCCCCATACCAAGGGTCCGCCCACGAGATAAAGAATAAATGATCATCCACAAAGGAATCTTCATGAATGATGTCCTCATCCAGTCGTGGAAAATCTGACTTGAGCTTGGCAAAAACCAAGGACTTCATCGAAGCAAAATCGAGATCAAATTCTTGAAGAATAACAATCCATTTATTGTACTTCCCCCTATAAGACATTGTGATAACATGAACTGAAATGGATTGATATGTGCTATAACCATGGTTTTCCTAAGCATGATGTAGTGTCGTAAACGTTGGACTGCATGAACAGTTGCAAGTGCCAAATTCTCCACATGAGTGTATCTCAGCTCAATGTCTACTACTAGGCTCGCTCATCCCATATAAATGTCTTTCTTCAACAGAGGCGCATAACCTTTGGTAAGACTTACATAATTCACTATAAAGCATCCTAGAAAAGTGGCTCTCCCTTGGAGGCTCTGAAGTTGAACTAGGTTATGCGAGGGAGGCAATCGAAGTATTGCCTCAACCTTAAGAGGATCAACTCTTATACCCTCTGGTGAAACTATGAACCCTGAAAGCTGACCCGTTCTCACGACAAAGATGCATTTATTGGGATTCAAACGAATCTTGTAACATCAACATCTTTCGAAAATGAGGCGAAGGTGCTTGGGGTGTTCCACTCTTTTATGAGAATGGCTCGCAAGATCGTCCAAGTAAGCCTCTACTATACGCTTAAGGTCATGAAAAGAATAGGTCATAGCATGTTGAAATGTAGCTCCGGCGTTTTTAAGGCTGAAGGGCATTTTTCGGTACGCAAATGTACCCCAAGGACAAATGAAAGCAGTTTTATTTTGGTCCTCAGGTTTTATTTGGATCTGATTATATCCAGAGAAACCGTCCATAAACGCAAAAAATTCGCTTCTGGCACAAGCATCCAAGATTTGATCTATGAATGGTGTGGGGAAGTTGTATTTCGGGCATGCACGGTTCAGATCTCGAAAGTCTGTGCATACACAGATGGTTCCTTACTTCTTATCTACAGGAACAGGATTTGACACCCATTTAGTAAGAGGAACCGGGTAGATGAAACTAGCTTTAAGGAGTTTCTCTACCTTTGCCTTGATTGCGGCTGCCTTTCTAGGATTCACGGCACGAAGTCGTTTCCGAACCGGTTTGGCATTGGGATATGTCTTAATTTCTTGTTCGACAATACTAGGGTCTATTCCTAGCATCTCCTCATATGACCAGGTGAAAAAATCCCAAAATTCCTTGAACAGTTTGGTGTATAGCTGAATCTCTTCAGGAGAACAATCAACACCGATATAAATGTTCTCTACCTTTCCAGCTGTACGAGAGATGCTGATAGGTATGGTTGGGGAAATACTAGCCATATTCCTCTCCGCGTGAATCCTGTGTGAATCCAAAGGAGCCACAAGATGACCAACCCTCTCGGCAAGAGTCGTCCTAAACTCTTCCTGCTCAAAGAGATCAAGGTTGGGAAGAAAATAAGAGCGATGATGCAAATCTCCCCAAGGTCTATCACTACCACACATGGCTTCATCCGAAGGAAAAACACCATCGAGACAATCATGCGAGCAAGATGAGTCGGCTACCCATGCCGGAAGCATAACAGGATCTTCCTCCTCTGTCCGTGAAGAGGATGGATCTGGCTTCGCAGTGGCTTGTTGAATTTCACGGTATGCAAGCTCACCTGCGGATAACGGCAGAGCCATTTCGATGTGCGAAATGTCTTCGGATGAAGCACTCATGGATGGTAAAGTCCATGAGTCATTAAAATATGAAGTCCGGAATGGTACATTGTTGAACGAGGAGGATGCACTATCAGAAACGGTCCCAATAAAAGAAATTGGTGCAACAAAGTCGAAAGTTCCCAACAATGATGGATACAATCCTACACCGATGTTCCCAGTTGACGGCTGAGAATCTTTGATCTGGGGAACAACAGTTCCCGACGATGCTACGGAATTAGAACTAGGGAAGTCTAGCTGATCGACCGTCACGATTCTACCTTCATGAGGAAAACACATAACTCTAAATACGGAGGATACGATCGCTTTCATTGCATAGATCCAATTCCTTCCTAGGAGAAGGTTGTAGTTGAAGGGCACGTCAACCACCTCGACTTCAATAGGCACGAATTTCCCACCCAAGTGGACCTCAAGGGAAGGGATAATCCCATGCAGCCTAAATGACCGACCATCGAATGCAGTAAGCATAGTCATAGATTTAGATAGGGGAGGAGAGCCAAGAGATTTCCAGCAATCCAACGACATTACCGAGGTGGAAGCACCTTCATTAACCACCGTGCATTTAACAAACTTATCCAAGCACCTTACATGGATTTGAAAGCAACATGGTAAGGTAAGCAAGGCTGGACGTTAGTAGTGTCGAATTTCATGATACTAGGGCTATTCCCATCCTAAACTCCCAAAGCAGATAAAAGGGCGTGCCGTTGTGAAGGACATGCCTGTAACACCTTAAGAGCCAACATGGAACAGGGAGTTTGACCCAAATCTTCTACAATAGAGTAGTTTTGGGTGGCTTAAGCATTGGGATTGTGCACCGAGCGCTTAAGAACACCTTTCGGTATCTGCGAGATAGTAGTGGGCTTCTCGATATGCAGTGAAGTGTTAGGAGGAGGAGGAGGCTCATTCCCTATATTCAGTTGTGGTGCACCATAATTACGTTGACGAGTAGCAACACTAACCTGACATTGGACCATGTTTACGCATTTGTAGCCACCGGCATGAGAAGAAGACATAGTAGTTTCATTAGTCCCATAGCCAGTAGTGGGAGCATTCGAAGCCATATTTTGATGATGTGGAAGGGGATATTTCAACATAGTTGGGATTTGTGCAAGATGCTTTGATGCTTATTCGATTCGAGGACACAAGTGAGTCAGGTGATCCTCCCCACAAAGTTTGCAAGGGAATTTCACTTTATGTCTCGGCTTACGGTCCCCACCAGCATTTCTGCCGTCCCAAGGAGGGTTGGCGTTTTCTTTCCTAGGAGTGTTTCGATTACTTCCATTGTTCGAATTATTCCCACCCTTAGGGTTGTTTCTCCCTTTCTTCTTTCCACCAGGTTGCTGGTTACCAGATGGGTTTTCCGTCTGTATAGAATGAACATCAGACGACTAGGTAGGAATGGACGAGGCGTGAGTCTGTCTGAGTGTAGATTGGCCAATAGAAAAATTTTGCATTTGGTTGGTGACCAAATTCACAGGTCGAGTACTTGTAGATCCAACAATGCCGTCGGCATGTGGTCCAGGAACTGGTTTGGGCTCATGTCGTGACCGCAGTGCATCAGGAATAATATCATATAGAATGTCAGACTGAGCATAGACTAGGTCTAGATGCTGGACTTTAAGTATAGCTTGTTCCTTAGTTGTAATGCCAGATACGGAAACATCTTTCGAAATATATGGAAGCAAAGAATTAAGAAACCATTCCAACAGAGAGTTTGGAGAAATGTTGGCTTTCACCATCCTCTTCCGTCGATGCCACTCTTGAACATGGTCAGATATGTGCGTGGCCTTGTCTTGGTGGAAGGTAGAAAAAATCTCTGTGCCAGTATCGTAGCGAACCAACAACTGAAAGTGGTCTAGGAAAACCAAAGCTTTCTCATTGAAACCTCTATAAGATCCCCCAAGAAACTCGACATACCACTTCATGGCTGCCCCCATGAGGGTGTGTTGAAATAGTCTCAGACAAATAGAATCGGGTCCTCACCATTCTTCCCTTCAAACTTAGGAATTTTAGAAAGGATCTTGGTAGGGACTGGTGGCCAAGAAGGATTGTGACACACCGGATCATTTGTAAGCTTCGAAATATCGGGTAGGTTCATGCGAGCAAGAAACGGGAGCGGTGGCTGTGAAGCTGGATTAAAGGCTCCCAAAAGAGGCTAACCTTGCGGACCGTAGGGATGATATGAACCATGAATATAACCATAGGGCTGGTAAACGCCCCCACCTTGACCCGTATAAGGGTACGAAGGCATATATGTATTGTGAGTACCATGTTGAGGAGGGTTGTAATAAGGGCCATAGCTAACTGCATTATAAGGAGGATTGCCACCATATTGATGGGGCATATGCACGCTTGTTGTAGCAGGAGCAATTGAGTAATGACCGTAATTATAGGGTACATTCCCACCCCCAGCGTTAGGAATGTGTCCACCCCCAACATTGGGAATGTGCCCATCTCCAGTGTTGGGAATGTACCCACCCCCAATGTTGGGAATGTGTCCACTCGCAGTATAAGGTATGTGCCCTCCCCCCGTGTTGGGAATGTGCCCACCCCCAGGGTTGGGAATGTTCCCACCCCAGAATGAGGAATGTGCCAACCCCCAGGGTTGGGAGTGTTCCCACCCCTGGCATGAGGAATGTTCCCACCCCCAGCATGAGGAATGTGCCCACCCCCAGGGTTGGGAATGTGCCCACTCCCAGCTTTAGGAGGGACATGCTGGTTAGCAGTCGTGGTCGTAGTTGCAGGTATATGTGTAGAGACATGCGTGTTAGGTTGTGTAGAGTGAGTTGTGCTATGTGAAGTGTTCCCACTAAAATGAGGGGTAGTCCTAGGATGTGGTCCTCTCCCAACAATTGTGGAGGCTGAAGGGACATGACCAGACGAAAATTGAATTGGATCAGAAAAGGTCGTGCCCCCTCTAGATGGATTGGAAGTGGATGTGCCACCCCCAGAGGGAGCAGAAGAAGTTGTGCCTCCCCCAGAGGGAGCAGAATGGGTGGCGCCGCCCCCAGAGGGGGCAGTGCTTGCAGCTCCAAGGCTAGTATTAGCTTGACTACCTGATGAAGTGGATGCAACATTCGAATTAAGGCTAGGCATACCAAGTGAAGAAGGATGAGTGGTCGAAGGGTTCGTGGTGTCATTAAGATCTGGCATCCCATATTGGAATCCCGTAGGGTGTGTGCCATATGATGGGTTTGTTTTCGGGGGTGGATATGGCCCAAAAAATGCAAAAGTGACGTGTGGGGGTGAACCTTACCCTCCCAGATCTCTAGGAGTGGAAGGAACAGGATGTCCATCGACATCCACTAATGTAGTCACGGGAATTCCGGCAGAAGTCATAAGGTAGTTGTGAAGTTCTTCGTACTTATCAAAAGTATCGGAGGGGATCTCCCGGTGTCTCTTATGAAAAGGACGTACTACCTCGTCAGCTGTAAAACTAGCTATACGACGAGACCGACGGAGAAGTGGATCTCGATCCACGATAACTCCAAATAAGAAGAACGCCTCCTAATGGCCAACTATCAATCAAAGATCACACACCTAAAGAAACTATAGCCAAATGCACGCAAATAGGAATAGCTCAAGGGGCCTCGCCTAGGAGAGGCTTGAGACTCCCAAACTATAATCAGAGGTAACAGAATCAGTTATAAGGGTTCCCAGACTTCACTGCGTGCACAGGGTCAAATACCTATACAACAGGAAACTTTGCTGTCCAACCCTTATCTGACTCAGGATACGTACAGTATAACCACTACAAGCACCCTATGCGATACCTAGGTAAGGCAACTAAGGTCACCACAATATAACCAATGCACAAGGGGATAGTCGCAGGTGGGATCCGTCATATGGGCAGGGTAGCTAAGCCCGAAATTGAAGAGGGTCAAATCCCCCAAGAGTCCCCATACATGAACAAATCCTGGAAATATATCCCACGTTCAGCCAGTATTGGAGGGCTATCTCCGCAACCAACCTCCCATGACCTCGTTCTTAACTCTGGTTTGAGTAGATCTTTCTGAGAACACTAATGTATATCATGGGATTCACCACTCCTTGGTCAGACACATAATGTTGGTTCAATAGTATTGGATTGTTAACTCACAATGATCTATTCCAAGACTCTAAACCTAAGCTAGTTGGTGCACCCTAAAAAATGAAAATCGTTTCTAATCAATTTTAAGATTAAGCGTTGATTTTAATGGTTGTAATTAATCAAAGGATATGGTCTTGAAACTGATGATGTATAAGACTCAATGGTATGCACAACCGAAAAACACTAGACTCATCTAATCAATAAAAAAGCATGCCACTAATATGACAATCAATCCAACGATTCAAAATAAAATGCAATCTCTTTAACGTTTCAATGCACAAACAAGTCCCAGATGAAATCACAAGCACTCAGATGCAAAATGCAGTACATAAATCAAATATTTTTGTTTTTTCTCTTATAAATGCAAGGAAAATGCAAAACAATGTTTATGTATTTTTTCAATATAATGGAATGAAAAAATGCAAGAAAAATCCAACTATTCAGTAAAGAAAATGCAGAGTACATCAAGTAGAAAACCCAACAAGACCCAAATAGTAAGATTCAACCAAGCTAATGAGCTAAAAAACAAGAAATTATGAAAAATCTAAAAGCTCAAAAACTAAAAGAAAAAGGAGTTTCTGGTCACAAATAAAGTATGGAACAATCAGGAAACAGGCCAACTAAGACTCATGAACACTTAGAATCAACCCAACAAACACCCAAGGCCAAAAATCAAACAATCTCGGAGTTGTACTCAACTGTTCAAAGAAAAAATGTGGGTAGACGCGAGCTATAGTTCAGATAGAGGCGGGTAGACACGGTCAAGAGCTGACCCACGTACAGGGAAAAGAAAATGAGCCCAAAAAAGGTCAAACAACCCAGAAAAAGCTAGTTTTCTACTGTGGATCCTGGCGGCCAATCAATAACACAGAAGCTCGACAAACATCAACTCAAAATAAGGACAAATGCCTAAAAATCCCCAAAAATGGATGTTCTCCCCAGCGGAGTCGCCATTTCTGTTACGGAGAAAACTTCCTATGGCTTGGGGCAGACCACAACAGACAGCTGACTACCAGAAAATAACTCAATTCCCAATGCAATGCTATATAAATGACAATACTAAGATAATGGAGAAAAGACCAACCTTCAACCAAATGTTCGAAGTAGATCCCCGTTGAGCTTTCAACTTCTACACTTGAACCTTCAGATTAGTCTCAACAACAAGTACAAGCAAGTGCATATAATATGTGAAAGACATTAGCATAATCAATAGCATGATCCATGATATGATAAGGGTTGGTGCAAGGTAATGATACCCAATTATGAAACGTTAGTTGCAATGACATTCTGGAAAAACATAAATATTATCGTTAAAATCAATTATTAGAGGTACCTACAAAACTTTTTCCGATTAGGTGTAAAAAGATGAAACATAGAAAAATGGACGACCTTCTGGAATATATAATTTTTATTTATGGAAAAGTGGTATAACCAACCCAAAATGTCATTATTCGAAGATTGGTATGTTATTTTGTTTCTAAAACATAATGCGCATGTTTTTGTTGACCAACCTATTTGCTATGTAAATTTTCAATTTACGAGAAAAAAAATGTGTAGAGGCATAAGCAACAGAAAAATCTTGTGAGGGGCTATTTTTTCAAAATTTTAAAAGTCAATTTTATATTTTTTTTAAATTACTGAAGTCAGTGAAGCCCTAAAATGACATGGTCAATTGTCGATCCACCATATCATGGTCTAAAAATAGTCAAAATACATTTTTTTTTTAGGTTGTAGGTATTTTCGTGCTCTTATGTGGGTTCATTTCCTTTTTCGAAATGGGTAAGCCAATCAAAATTTATAGGCCAAATAAACGACCAATGTTTTTTACGAATTTGACATGAGTGCAGTTTAAAATGAATTAAAAATAGAGAACAACAACAGATCTATTAAAAAATTATATATTTGGAATCTGCACATAGAGCTTGACAAGTGTGTGCAATTTCATCTGTAGTGCACTCGTGGAGCTTATGCAGAACTAGTTGTGAAAAACAAGAAGTTGCAACGTTTGATGTGTTCTGCCATAAATCATAGATAAATCAGACCAAGCCTAAAGGTGCAGTCCGAAGCTAATTCCAAGCCTGCAAGGGCGCCAAAAACAATTTGAATTCATACACGCATGCGCGCAAAGAGGAGCGCACACGTAAGTACGCGCACGCGTCCATGGAAGCGCGCACGCGTAGTTAACAGCGTGCATGCGTAGGTGCGCATACGCGTTCATGTAATTTCCTGTCACGGGGATACATAAAGTTGATGAAGATGTGAAGATGAAGAAGATGATGATGATGGAGATGTTGATGAGGAAGGGGGAGATGACAATGATGATTAAGATGTTGATGAGGAAGGGGGAGATGACAATGATGATGAAGATGTTGATGATGATGATGATGATGATGAGATGATGGTGACAATGGTGATGAAGATGATGATGATGATGATGATGAGATGATGGTGACAATGGTGATAAAGATGATGATGAAGATGATGGTGGTGATGATGGTGATGAGGATGATGATCATGATGGTCATGAAGATGATGATGATGATGATGAGATGAGGATGATGATCATGATGGTGATGAAGATGATGATGATGATGATGATCATGATGATGATCATCATCATCATCTTCATCATCATCATCACCATCATCAACAACATATTCATCATCATTGTCATCTCCCCCTTCCTCATCAACATCTCCATGATCGTCATATTCTTCATCATCACCATCTTCTTCATCAACATCATCATCATCTTCATCACCATTGTCATCATCATCAACATCTTCATCTCCATCATCATCATCTTCTTCATCCTCATCACCATCACCATCATCATCATCTTCATCATCAACACCATCATCATCATCGTCACCACCCTCTTCTTCCTCATCATCATCAACATCTAGGTCATCATCTTGATCGTCAACGTCAGATCAACATCATCATTATCATCCTCATCATCACCATTGATGTTGATGATGATGATGTTGATGATGAGTACAATGACCATCAACATCATCATCATCTTCATCATCGTACTCATATTCATCATCATCCACCACCACCACCATCATCATCATCATCGTCATCTTTGTCATCACCCTCTTCCTCATCAACAACATCTTCGTCATCATCATCATCATCATCATCATCATCATGATAGGAAGATGATGACGAAGGTGGCGATGATGAGTATGATGAGGATGATAAAGATGACGATTATGATGACGAAGACAATGATGATCGTGACCATGATCATATGATGATGATGATGATGGTGAGGATGACGAAGATGGCGATGATGATGACGAATATGATGATTTTGATGGATGATGATCATCATATTCGTCGTACTCGTATTCATCATCATCGTACTCATATTCATCATCATCCACGACCACCACCATCATCATCATCATCATCATCATATCATCATCATCTTCATCATCCTCATTATCATCCGCGTCCTCACAATGATGATGATGATGATCATGATGAGGAAGTTGATGATGATGTGCTGCATATTCCTCATCATCTTCATCATCATAATCATCATCTCCAAATTAGTCATCATCATCATCGTACTCATATTCATCATCATCTTCGTCGACGACGATGATACGAAGATGTCAATGATGATGATGATTATGATACAAAGATGTCAATGATGATGATGATGATATGAAGATGTCAATGATGATGATGATGATGATACGAAGATGATGACGAAGATGTCGATGATGATGATTATTATGAGGAAGATGGCGATGATGAGTATGATGACGAATATGAAGATGACTAAATTATGATGACGAAATCATCAACATCATCATCATCTCCATTAGTCATCATCACCATCTTCATTGTCATTGTCATCATCATCATCATCATCATCATCCCCGTCCCCACAATGATGATGATGACTAATGAAGATGAGTATGACGACGAATATGATGTTTTTGCTGATGATGATGATGATCATATTCGTCATCAACATCATCATCTTCATCATCGTACTCGTATTCATCATCATCATCATCCATTTTCATCATCATCATCATCATCATCATCATCATATCATCATCATCTTCATCATCCTCATCATCATCCACGTCCTCACAATGATGATGATGATGATGATGACAATGAAGTTGATGATGACGAGGAAGTTGATGATGATGATCATGGTGTTGATGATGAGGAAGATGATGATGATGTGCTGCATATTCCTCATCATCTTCACCATCATCATCATCGTCATCATCATCATCATCATCTCCAAATTAGTCATCATCATCATCGTACTCATATTCATCATCATCATCATCATCTTCGTCGATGATGGTGATACGAAGATGTCAATGATCATGATGATTATGATACGAAGATGTCAATGATGATGATGATGATATGAAGATGATGACGAAGATGTCAATGATGATGATGATTAGGACGAAGATGCCAATGACAAGTATGATGACGAAGATGAAGATGACTAAAGACAGTGATGATCGTGACCATGATCATATGATGACTAGTGAAGATGATGATGACGAGTATGATGATTTTGATGATGATCATATTGTTGATGATGATCATGTTGTTGATGATGATGTGCTGCATATTCCTCATCATCATCATCATCATCATCATCATCATCATCTCGAAATTAGTCATCATCATCATCTCAAAATTAGTCATCATCATCACCGTACTCATATTCATCATCATCCACCACCACCACCACCATCATCATCATCATCATCATCATATTCATCTACGATGATGATACGAAGCTGTCAATGATGATGATGATGATGATATGAAGATGTCAATGATGATGATGATGATATGAAGATGATGACAAAGATGTCAATGACGATGATGATGATTAGGGGGAAGATGGCGGTGACGAATATGAAGATGACTAAAGACAGTGATGATTGTGACCATGATCATATGATGACGATGGTGATGATGGTGATGATGATGACTAGTGAAGATGATGATGATGAATATGATTATTTTGATGATGATCATATTCGTCATCATCATCATCATCTTCTTCATCATCGTACTCATATTCATCATCATCCACCATTGTCGTCATCATCACCATCATCACCATCATCATCCTCGTCCTCACAATGATGATGATGATGATGACTATGAAGATGGTGATGATGACCATGTTGTGGATGATGATGAATATGATGATGAAGAAGAAGATGATGAAGATGATGAGGATGATGAGGATGATGTGCTTCATATTCGTCATGATCATCATCATCAACATCATCATCATCATCATCTCCATTAGTCATCATCACCATCTTCATCATCATCATCATCATCCACCTAGAAGCATTATTCTTGATGTAATACATATGTTTATAATTCAAAATTAAATTAATGTTTTGAAATTAAAATACATATTTGTAAATATACCCCTAAACCCCTAAACACCTAGAAGCACTTAAATGCACATAGGGATTATGGGCTAGAAGAGGTCCTAAAGGATTTTATGGGGGAGGGCCTCTTTATGGGGAGGGGCTCTAGGAATAACCCGACACATTTATATCTCTTGGGTAATAAATGCACTGAACGTTACCCACCAAACAATACAACGTTCAGAATGGGCGCACACGTGCTAGACGCGTGTGCGCGTCCCTGTTGAAGATAAAATTTAGAAAATCACCCTCGTTCTTTCTCCCGCAATTTTTTCCTCATTTTCGCGTTCTCTTCGCTGGTTTCATGCACAGTCCAACAAGCATTTAAATGGTAGATTGAATTCATACACCATTTGGTGCTTCCTTGACCATTTGGATAGAATACACAACATTTTGGGCTCTATTTTGGATCCTTGGATTGAATACACACCTCTTGGGCTCTATTTGGATCAATCGAGTGAATACACAACAATTGGACTCTATTTGGCACCTTGGATTGAATTCTCATGCTTCTTGGACACACATGAAGTCTTCTTACATATAGTGGACACATCAAAAGAGCATTTGACATTTGAGGCAAAGAGCAATCATAATCCTTGAGGTATGGTGATAATTTTATCTTGTTAAATGTAGTTTAGTCTTCATTCACTTGTTTGAATGACATCTATTTTCGTTTTTCCTCATGAATTGTATGATAGATCTATTTTAGTTTTCTTAATCTTCAACATAGACAAGAAAAACATCTTACCAAAAAAAAACTACAAAATGCACCAAGCAATCCTTTCAACCTTTCATGAAGATAATAAAAAAAAATTACTTGCATCACCACCAATAACATTTCATAATCACATTCTTCCATCTAGTAGACAAACATTTGTTGAATTCCTCATGGTTTCACTACAACAACTCACACAAACACCTAGAGAATTGAAAACTCTTAGTCTTTTGGGGCTATTTTCCCTCATAGGGAAGTTGCTCCTACTAACATCCCATACCACCATTCAATACCATCCAATACCATCCTACCGAGTTCCTAGAGGTGTCGTTGCAGTTATATGTAGGGCATTCCCAATAGCTTTTCAGATTATATGAAAACATTCTCATTAGATGTTGTTGTACATAATCAATTACTACATCGAGCTTTAATAATCATGTGCACATCAAGTTTTAATATCTTATTTGTTGTTCATTCTTGCAGGGGTGATATTTTTGTTTTTTTTTTAAAATGCATTGAATATGGGCAACAGACGTAATAATAAAAGAAAGTCTAGAAGGAACCCACTGCCCCCTGAAAAGGCCCATAAGATAAGAGAAAAAGCCAGGTTGTACATGCAAAACCGTAGAAAGCAAAATGATAGTGCCTTAGATCCATCAACAAGCAATGACGAAGTGGTTGAAGCTAATCAAATCTTTCCTGATGTTGAGTATGAAGGGATGGACATTGAGCAAGCTCTTAATTGGAAACCTCCCCAAGAAGAGCACACACATGCAAAACACACTCCCTTGCAGGATCAAGTTGTAAACGAAGGGCCACAACAAGCCGTTGACGGGACTCATACTTCCTTACCGACTCCCTTGCCTCGACTATCAAGTGGACGATGAAGAACTCCCAGACGTATTCATGTGGATGAAAGTTCCTTTTCAAGACTTGAAGGTAAGATGCCCAAATGCACTATTGATTTCCATTGTAGCAAGAAAACGAAAGAATTTTTTGAATCCAAAACCAATGTAGCAAAATGTCAATTGTTTCTTGCTTTGTTAAAATCACATTGTCTAGTGGATGTTAGGAGAATTTTGAGCATAAAGGTAGTTAGAAGTTCAGATGTCAACAATCATGTTGTTAGAAATCTACAATCTTCATTTAATTTGATTGGAAAAACTTCTCTTACAAAAGATTTTAATGCGGCCCGTTGTGTACTGTCGGAATCAATTGTAGACAAATCCACAAGGCAACGTCGCCTACTATCACACACATGTAAAATCTTTAAAGTAGACATAAAGACTCTTCAAAAGTATTCTGCCATTAGAGAAAAACTTGAGACCCCAGGCCAAAAAGATTGTTGGGCCTTTGTTGGTAGGTTACCTCATTCAGACATGAAGCTCATTGATGCTGTTAAAGAATAGTGCAGAATTTTTGGCATGATAACACTAGACTATCATCAAATCAAAGAGATGTTTTAAAGTTGAGAAAAGGTGTTGGAGGGGGTGAACCCCATGTCAAGCACTTCCTTGACACGACACAAACAGAACTCTATGAGAGGTTCAAGAATGAGCACACACAATTGAACATGGGCCAAAGGTCCTTTGAAAAATGCAAACTCTGGTATGTTAAAATTTGCAATGATCGCAATACATGTTGTTGTAGACACCATGTAGAATTTGAGTACTTTTATGATATATATAGACATATAGTTTGTGATTTGCATACTAACATTGTGCAGGATTTCCCATTGTTACAACCACCGAATGCATCTAGAGAATTTACATATAGCATAATGTGTCCAAGACCTGAAGGACACAAATATTATAAAAGATCATGTTTATATGGGACGTGTTTCAGTTGCAGTGGATTTGCATTATTGAGCCCCTACATCCACACAACCACGGAGCATGCATTTGGGAGGATGTCAATAGAAATGTAGAACTTCTAGTACATAACATATCAAGTAGATAGTTAAAAGGAAAGCAAAAAAATTGCATTGGTGAAGTCACAGGTAATCTAAGTTTGCATACTTTCATACTGTACATGTTGAATTTGTACATATATATTCACATTGAAAATGTCACGTTGTATTAATGCCATGGTTTTTGTGGCACCAGGTACAAATTTGCAATTTCATGAAGGAATTCTACCAAAATACCGAGCAGTATGTACAGCATGTCCATGTATCACGATGGCAGGATGAACAGTACAGACAGTGCAGGGACACCTTCCCCAATGGCACAATATTGTCGGTTGTGGACTTTGATGAAAACTACACCCTGTAGCCACAGAATGAGATTCAAAGTCAATACTACCATTCATACCAAGTTAGCATAATGGTCCATATCATGTATAGGCATGCACCAGAGAGCAACAATGAAAGGAGGATAATACTGAAAGAGACCAACTTCTACATCAGTGACGAAAGGTGCCATGACCTACATTATGTGCAACATTGCTTCAAAATTTTCTATGATCAGCTTAAGGAGAGAGGTATACAAATGGATTGGCATTGGATATGGTTAGATGGTTGTGCAGGCCAGTTCAAAAATGCACGTGTATTCCAGTGGTTGAGTATTTTGCACAAGACTTGTGATGTGCTGCATGTGTGGAACTATTTTGAGACTGGTCATAGAAAGGGAGAGCACGACGGTGCTGGGGCATGTCTCAAAACTGCCCTACGAAGGGAAGAGATGAGGTGCACGAGAAACCCTCATATTCGGGATGCAGAAACCATAGTTCAATGGTGCTCTGCAAAAATGTCAGATCGAACCACGGAGCAACACATACCAACAGGTAGAGGACATGTTGTCAGAAATTTCTGGCATGTAGTTGATATAGACCAATCGCGTTCTTATAGTTGGAGTACTGTGCAAGGAACTCGTGGATTTCATTCGGTTCGAAGCTCAAACAACCCCTTATTTGAAATATGGACGCGAAAACTTGCTTGCTTTTGTGGGCCTTGCAGTAGTTGTAAATGGGATGAATGTGAATCAATGGATTGGGTTGATGAATGGGATCATGTATCACTTGCAGTGGACCCACGTGCAGTTGTTGAAACAATCTAGTTAGAGGAAGGCCAGTCCTCAATTTCGAATGAATATGATCATATATCTGATCTAGTACAGCCAGGTAAACATTTTTGCATGCATATACCGGTTCCCTCCTTATTTATATGTAATTATCCAAGTTATCAAACCACTACTTGTTGGAATATGACTGTAAAATGCATCTTTGCAAGACACATCTACGCAGTTGTCGCCTCGACAGATAGTGCAATTGGGACGAATTATTGGTTGGCATGATGCATCCAGGGGAAGCAAACCCTCCTCGCATCATTAACGGATAGTGAAGGCATTACCTTTCCCACTGGCTCGATGGTTGTTCAAGGGGAATATATTACAATGGATGGAAAGGGACCAAAGAGAAATGGCTACACATACACGGGTTATAGACCAGGGTCGCGGGTGTATCACTTTATGCACTTGATCATTGGTACAAACATCCAACTACAGACAATGTCAATGAAGTCATCAAACAAAAAAAACTACTTACTACCTCATGTAGAGCACGAGAGATTGTTTGAGACAATAAAAAACCGAGAGGATCCAAAAGGCTTAATTGGTTGATGTACATAGTATAGTAATGATGTGATTGTTTATTCATGCATGTCCAAATTTATTCATGTTAGATAGTTTATTTTATATCGTTATCTTATATCATTTATTTGATGTTTGAGTTATGATTAAGTTATGATTTATAGCCATGTCATTGTTTATTCATGCATGTCCAAATTTATTCATGTTAGATAGGAATTTGATATCGTTATCTTATATCGTTTATTTGATGTACATGAGTTATGATTAAGTTATGATTTATGTGAATATGTATGTGGTTCATGTGATGCAACAACTTCCATATTGTCTTGAGCTACTTCATCATCTCCTTGAGAAAATTTGATGGTAGTACAATAATGAAATTTGATGAAATTCCATCCATGAATTTACCCTCCATTTTTATAGGAAAAAGTATATTCAATAAATTCCAACATTGCCAAGTCAACCTACGATTTTGTTTTGGTAGTACAATGATTTTTTTGCTCAATATTTTGGTTCTATCTAAAATGACTAACTCCCAATAGTTCCCATCTTTTTTCCCTTTCAGTCTTATTATTTTTACCCTCTCTTTTTCATAAACATTGTGCACTTTTGGACTTGTATCATTTTACACATTTTCAAATTATTTATTCACATCTCCTAGGTTCCTTGAAAATATCACTTCACATAGCCTTTCCCTATTTCACATTCCCCATTATGTTGTGTTCAACATAATTACAAATGTATAGGGAAAAAGGAAAATTATGGCATTTATGATATAACACCATTAATCTTTAAAATATGATGTATCTAGAATACTTAGTGAAGTGTTGGCCTGATTTTATGAATCTGGGCCAATAAAGAGGTTTTATCCACACAATCAACTTAAAGCAGTATCCGGTGTGTTTAAGTTAACAAGACCTCGCAGGTTATGGTCCTGCTACCAGCTAGTTTGTTTCTTAAGGAAACCTCAAAACTAGCAAAATTTAACCTATTCTGATGTTTATCCTATCTATATATTTACAAATGTCCTAAAGCTGCTTTCGGAAAGAAAGACTTCAATTTTTTGTGAAATTTTCTAAGTATAAAAGCCTAATTACAGTATGCAAAATGATTTAACAATGCTAGAAATAAAATAAATCTTAAAAACTAATCTATCTATCCTATTTAACCCTATCTCAGCTGAGAGCAGATTTGAAACTAAGATTAATCATTAATCTTATAACAGAAAATTGAAGTATGATATAAACCAAACATGTTTAAATTATAACAACAATTGCTCTGCTATATAGGAATGGAATTGAGTTTCAACCTAAAAGACACAGTCAAATTTCATTTCCAGAACTGATTAATAATTATTGTTCAAGACAGTCATTCAAATTTGTGATAATGTTCATTTAAAATTCACCATTAACATATAAATGAAACTTTAAATAAACAAAAAGTTGTATCATTCAAACTAATGTTTATAGTGGACACACTAATGAACAAACCAGAATGATATATGCATTCATTAACTAGTCTTGAGACGACAAAGTGAGAATTTGTTTAAACATCAGTATGACACAGCATACAGAGTTTGCATATAAGCAGAAGATGACAAACCGAAATATATATATATATGTGTAACCCAAAAATAATACCATTCACAGCATCATTCGTAGATATCCAGTATTATCCACAACAGAGCTTCAGCTTCAAGTTTTAAGTAATACTAGCAATAGAATATATTTCAAAAAGTTTTCTTCTACACTTCATCCATCCCTAGTTCATCAAAAATCTTCCTTCATATACTAATGAGAATCGGTTTTTGCTATAAATGTTGCATGCAACATTATAGGAAATTACTTAACCATAAAAGCATCTAATTACACCAAATACTGAAAATAGAATCGACTAGCCTGAGTCGAGGCATCTCAGAACATTCCTGACCATTCAGAAAACTCCAACTAGTAACAGATCAGCTACACTTTCACGCCAACGCATCCACTATGTCCTGCATTCCTGGCAAAAAACGGTGATAAAACCCTCCTGCATTAAATTCAATAAATATATCATATTAAAATCGATTTAACACAGTTAACCGAAATATTAAACCAAAATTATAAATGCATGCCTGTAAAATCTCCGATTTTACAGACATGCTAAATCAAAATGATCGTTACCTGTCAACAAGAAAAAGAACTATTAGGCTTCATTGCGAAGAGCGATTACTCTTCTAGCTTCGGCCAATTTAGCCTTCAACCTGATAATTTTGACATTTTGTTTTTCAATTCGTTCCAAAAGCATCTGGTTTGTTTTTAATATGGATTTCTTAGATTCCTTGAATTGATTCTTTTTCACGTTGGCCCTTTTCCATCTATCAATCCATTCTAACAATTCTTTTTTGAGTGTTTTATTTTCTTCTTCCAACAAGACCGTATACTGTTTGCGTTTTCCTTTAGACTCTGCTTTCTTATCCTGATAGACATTTCCTAATATCTGCTGTAGGGTTTCGTCTTCGCTGGCTACATGAGGAGAACGAGGACTATCACAACCTTGATGATGAGATGGTTCGAATTGTACAGTGTCAGGATCTATTTCCGGTTGATTACCCTCGACCTCACCTGATGGCACATCATTCCCCTGAACAGTGGTAGAATTTCCTACACCCATTGCGCTAGGGACAGGTATCGGAATATCATCCTCAATATTTACAACTGCAGGTTCGGCGGCAGTAGATTTGGAAGTCTGTGGATCAGACCTATACCTTGGAGTAGAATGACGACTATACATGCTTCTGGTGATTCTACGTGAAGATGATAGGTTTCCAACTTTCGACCCTTGCTTATCACAACAAACCTGAGCCAGATGGTTCAGCTTATGCATAAGAATTTTATCACATTCAGTAGGTTTATCAATTTCATCTTCGGCTGATCCCTCTTTTAATTTTACAGGGTTGCCATCATTATTATCGGGTTGTGATTCATTTAAATTTTCCCTAGAACTGCAAGGGACTGAAGCCCTATCGTCATCTTTATCTACCTCATCATCTACAGACGTGCTTATGGCCTCTGGTTCATTATCCTCTGAGCTATCATCCTCAGAATCTATAATTTTTCGTTTCCTACGAGCTCGAGGAGACGAACTGGGCCAATGCTGTGTTGGCCCCAATTTACAATCGACTAGGAATTCATCCCACGACCGACCTTTCGCGGATAATTGATATTGCAATAAAATTTTAATCAATCCATGGTGACACAGACTATTATCAGGGTTATTAAAATTTCTCACAGACTGTGACATTTTCTTCAGACTTTGCCACAGATAGAAGGGCAAGTTAAGTTTATAACCCTTAACCGCTAACAACAACCGTAAATGATACAAATGCAAATGGGAAAAACGTCCACAACAGGTTACGTACCTTACCAAGATTTCATAATAAGCTCTCCACTCGGGCTTGAGAAATTTTACAGGCACGCCTACTCTCAATTTCGTTTTATCTGGTAAAGGCGAGAACAATGCCAAACACTTCTTCTTATCAACCATAAGGCCTTTAAACCAGCGTTCTCCCACCTGGGGAAGTTTCGTGGCTTCAGCAATGCTGTCTTCATTTATAACAAACTCAAAACCCCCAATTCGGACCCTGTCATTTTTAAAACCCATTGCAAACATTCTGGTAATCTCCACATGATGACCATCAAAGCTTTGAAAGAAATGCGTCCATCCCATTTTCTCGAATTTCTGGGCAACCTCCTGATTAGCTTCAATAATTTCATACCCTGAGATTTCAAAACGATTCAGAAGAGGCATGGTTTCTTCAACACTGTTTTGGTTTAGTCGTGGAATGAACGGAAATGTGAAAACAGATGGAATAGGTATCCACACACACGACATACTAGAAAAATCTTCACATGCGCGAAATCTGATCCAAATCAAATCTCTGAACCTACCATTTTAGCGGGATGGTGATAAATAATACACTTTCATGCTACATCATGGTTTATGCTAACTTATCTGCGTTTTGACCTCGCTAAGTAGTGATCACTACTTAACTCAACGAACCAGCGATACGAAGATTGCCTAACTTGGTGAACCAGAGATATGACAACTGATATAACCATTATTAAGATCATTGATTATTGACAGTGGTTCATTATTATAAGTACAATGGCCATAGTTTGAAATGAGTGTTAGTGATTAACACTGTCAACACGGTGATGCCAAATGCATACAACTGTCGAGTCTATCAAGTGGTGAAGGCCACGTTTCCATGCCAGCTCACCGATCCAAAGGTTTATCAATTTAACCGTTGATTTAACGCCTGGTCTGTTTATCACACGATCATCATTATTCTATGATATTACGTCGTGACGTGAAGAAGCATAGATTGTGTTTTAAAGTTGAGTAGGTATTAATCAAATGGCCAACTTGGTGTTTATTTTATTTATATGTACAAACTATATATATATACAATACTAAGTCGAAACCTTTATACATGGTATTAACACACTATAGTATATATCATTAGATAGGGTATTTATCATATGTGAAATGTTTCCTATATAAACCACCATTTATTGATTATATATGATATTGACAAAGTTTATAATAGAATATTACATTATGATATTAGATTCCCAAATTCACTTAGTCTTGAGACTAATAATACCCTAAACAATGCGCTTAATGATACTTCTTTGACACAAAACCCTTAAGTCAGATAAACTCGTTTCAATATTTTGAACAATTTTTAACGAGAATCTACAAAACTTATCAATCCTTGATTCAAAAACCAAATTCGATGATCAAGTCCATATCAGCTTTTAGAGTCATTAATTACTTTTCTTTGATTAAGAGCACCTTCAGAATCAAAGATTCTGAAGGAGCTCTATATAATTTTAATTCATTTATCACATAAAGGACTGATCTCTCTTCACTTTGTCAAGAAGTGAAGAGGTTGTTGCTTGCTGCCAACATGAAGGAACATAAGTGAATATGCCATAAGAACTTTCATAAAATGATGCCAATGATCCCTCTAGTCCTTTAACCTTATTTCCTCACTTGGATAAATCATTTGGACCTCTATTGAATTTCCTTTTCCCTTAAATATTGAGTAACTCTTTTCTTGCAATATTCAACACATTTTCAAAGAGGTTGTTTTGTTTGCTTGAGTTCCCTTAAAATATCACTTTACGTTACCTTATCCCACTGCACTTCCCTCCATCTATGTTTTGTATTACTCTTGATGTCAACAAGGATGTCACTATGCAACAACAAACAACCCAAGAAATGAAACAATACTTTATCATTTAGTGAACTAGGTTTGGTAACAATCGGGAATCCCACAGTGCGCTTGATTCCCAGTAGTTTCAAAATTATGTTTAATGTTTTGAGAATTAGTAATTTCGCTAGGAGAGTATATTATGCTTTATACTTGTAGGATAGATAGGTATAGAAATAAAATCTTGAAACCAACAACAACAAGGTGACACCGGGACAATTTTGCAAAGTTGACCCGCGTGTGCAAAAATTGCACACTCCCTCACTGAGCAAAACCTAGTTTCCAAGATGGACCTACAAGGTGACACTCGGGCCACGAGACTGGAGGGGAGGGGCACCCCTAGCACTATCCCGACGTCCTGAATCCAACGGAGCTGACAGTTTGTCGATCGGAGCCACAATATTCATTCTATGGCTCGTTCTGTCTCGCATCCAAAAGGCCTTCAAGGACACCCACTGGATACCTGCCGAGGCATAGAGCTCCAACCATGCAACAAAACCTGGTTCTGGGGAGTCTTGCAAGTGTGTCTAGAGAGGTTCCGGCTGGGAATGCTAACCACAAGTTCCCGGGGGAGGATTTTGCAAAGTTGACCCCCGTGTGCAAAAATTGCACACTCCCTCACTGAGCAAAACCCTAGTTTCCAAGATGGACCTACAAGGTGACACTCGGGCCATGGGACCGGAGGGGGGGGGAACCCCTAGCACTATCCTGACGTCTTGAATCCAATGGAGTTGACGGTTTTTCGATCAGAGCCACGGTCTTCATTCTATGGCTCGTTCCGTCTTGCATCCAAAAGGCCTTTAGGGACACCCGTTGGATACCTGTCGGGATATAGAGCTCCAACCGTGCAGCAAAACCTGGTTCCGGGGAGTCCTGCAAGTGTGTCTAGAGAGGTTCTGACTGGGAATGCTAACCATAAAGTGCCCGGGGGAGGATTTTGCAAAGTTGACCCCCGTGTGCAAAAATTGCACACTCCCTCACTGAGCAAAACCCTAGTTTCCAAGATGGACCTACATGGTGACACTTGGGCCATGGGACCGGAGGGGAGGGGCACCCCTAGCACTATCCCGACGTCCTAAATCCAATGGAGCTGATGGTTTGTCGATCGAAGCCACGGTATTCATTCTATGGCTTGTTCTGTATCGCATCCAAAAGGCCTTCAGGGACACTCGCTGGATTTATACAATCTCTGTTTTACAAGAAACTGACCTTAGAACTTCTCTTAGCAATGACAACGAATCCTTCATTTTGTATTGTTAGCAGAAGAAGATCAATTTTCTACAAAACAATGTAGTTATTACATGTGGAGGTAGCGGTTTCGTGGAGGCAACGGTTTCCCGTGGAAAACTAGTGTAGGGTTGAGCATAGGAAAGATGTTGGGAAATGGGCTATTACATTAGCTTTTCCGATGGGCAAGCGGTTTACAGAAGGAAATATGGTGGCTGTAGGTATATATGCTTTTCTTCTGATGGAAATTGTAACAGGATTTCTATTTATAATACAGGCAGATTTTTTACTGGTTTCATCAAGAGAAAGTATCATTTTCAATAACAAGTGGAACCAGGGAATCCTTCGTTGTGTTCCACTAGACTTTTGTTCAGCATTTTGTGCTCTGATAAGTGGTAGTTCACCTCTACAATCGAAAACTTGGGTCTATAGGTACCTTCCCTTTCATATTCGTCGTTATCCACAGCTAACTCAAGTTAGAGATTCCATTCAGACCCAATTGAAAGTTGACGAAGTGGTTTTATGTGACATCAGCTTTGGAATAAACATTCATGTAAACCAACAGAACCTAGGACAATACTCCTTGCTTTTAAACGCATTTTGGAGAGAGCAAGAGGACAAGTTCATCAAAGCGACTTCATTCATCTATATTCTCGTAATGTACACATAGTCCATCCTTATCTTGATAAACAAGAGTTTTATAATAGCTTGAATGTTTTGGGCATGGTTATCTCCCTGTATTTGGTTGTCTAATTGGTTGACAAGCTTGCCTGAAAATCTATACGTTGAACTTCTTTGTTTTATTGCTGAAAAATGGAAGGGATTTTCAAGTCACTTACAAAACGCTTCTTTGTTGAAATATCTAAGTTCTTCCAACAACATAGATTTGGCTAGTGTATCAAATGTTGCCGTCCACACCAAAAATTATCTTTCATCAAAGGAGTTGCACATATTATGGCTAACGAAATGGTCTCGGGAGCTTGGAAGTGCCGGCAAATATTATTCCATGCCTGAATCTACCCAGAAGGCAATTATAAATTTAGATCCTCGAGAATGCATGAATATACCCAGAAGGAAATTATAAATTTAGATCCTCGAGAAGGTAAGAAACTATATGAGTGGTTGAATCAGTATCCTAAAATTATAGAGCTTTCTATCTTAAAGTTTGCTGAGCGGCTCCTGCATGTAGTATCAAACTCAACAGACCGTAAACTTGTTATCACCACTAGAATGGCTCCGAGGTGCTCGACTAGAATGCCCATAGCGCTCGAACCGTGGCTCAGTTCGCGAATCCGTCGACTCTGGTGGGTCCGGGACGCTGGGTTTCAACTAGGAGACCCTCCACAGCGTGCCTCGAAGACCCAGAAGCAGTGCCAATGGGCCATCCCCGGACCTAATGTTTTGCTCAGTGAAGGCCATTCCAAATTTGCTCAATGGGGCCATTTCTCGTCCAGAGGGCCCCGGGCGTGCGTGGCCACCGTGGACAGGTCCACTATGGCCATGTGGACTTGTGGGAGCCGACGGAATCCAAGTCCGCTTGCCGGTTTGGGTTCCGTGGCCGCGGAGCAAATGCCCAAAGTGTCCCTGAATGGCCATGGGATGCCCGACTAGAATGCCCGTAGCGCTCGAACCATGGATCGGTTCACGAATCCATCAACTCTGGTGGGTCTAGGACGCCGAGTTTCAGCTAGGGGACCCCCCTGTTATCCCTAAAGTTGAACCTAGACTACAGGATTCAAGCTTAAGGAAATCTTGGTTTGAAAATGTAAAAATCAAATGAAATCAAACTGAAAAGACAAGTTGGTATCAAACCAGGAAAGTTGCAAAAAACATCATATGATTTACAAGAAATCCAACTGGTATGTATCAATGAATATTAAATTAAATCTGTTTTGTACACATCACATAAATCATACTGTACTATAAGGGTATTTACAATCTTTACAAGCAAACATGATTGTCTTAAGAGGATAGGCTAGTATAAAGTAAGAGTTACAGGACATCCAAATAAATACTGCATAACATGGAGTATACAAAGTTCAATGTATAGGTACTATGATCCTAAATCATGAAGTGAAACTGTCAATGTTCATAAAAATAAAAGATAACTGTCTTTTCATGATAAGAATTACTGTAATGGAATATGAACGACCATATACATAACAAAGTTATCAGAAAGACAATTCATATAAGACAAAGGCAAATCATCATCATGTTTATTCAAAAATAGAACCTGTCACTGAAGCTGCAAAATATTCATGTTACACAGATGTGTTCACAAATGACCATGCATTCCTGCCAAAATTGCCAACCTCCTATGCGCTCTCCTCAAAGGCAGAACTCTCTCTTCTCTGCTCACCAGCTTCTTTTTACATTACAAATAACTGAATTTATAGGGATTCCATGGTCCAAGCTGTTTCCAGCTTTTAGGAATCCGAATTCATCATAAAACTAAAACAAAAAATAAATCTCAAATCAAAAATGCAAAAGATCTGGAAATGCTCGAATCAAAATATCTTCAAATTGGCCACTTGTAACTTAATCTGGACTTGGTATTTTGACTATTAATTGCTGCCAGGTGTTTTATTCTCCAACTCAACAAAATTTCTGGATGCTTGCTTGGAAACGAACTATTCTCCAAAAGATAGGATTCAAATAAACTGCAGGATACCCTGCCACTTGTCCATTAGCTGCCAACCAATCTGGAAATAATCCTCAACCTGCAAATCTGGAAATGATACTAATCTTTTACTGATTTGAGAAGATTTCGGGTTTATTCCAATAAATGCTCTGCTCCAAATCTTCAATGCTTGATTTTGAAAATGAATCAAATCCCTCAAAATCTGGGTTTTGATCTTTTCCCTCATCTAGAGTCTAAACTGATAACAGATGCAAAAGATCTTGATATCGTGCAATTAATATCAATAACAATTGCAACAAATTCTCCATAACATGCTCATCGTGACATTTGATACTTGTGTGCTTATTGGCACTCTCCATTTTAGCTTTGAGCGCGCTTCACATTTAAACTTGGATGAATTTAAGAGTGCACACCTGGCATTTGAAATCGCATTCCTTAAACCATTGACTCCTGCATGTTACTGTGTGACATTTGAACTCAGCTTTGACTCGGGTGCTTGGCATTCGGATGATCTCTGAACACACTTGCCTCTACACCAGGATGCTCGTTTAATCTCCCATGCTTGATATTTGGCACTTTGACTGATCTCCTCAGTGCTCTTGGATGGGCACTTTGATGCACTATGACATTTGGAGGATCATGCTTGTTTGTGTATTTGGTGGCGTGATAGGAGACTTGGGCTTTCGACACATGAACTCAAGTGTATGAGTGATGTGGAGCGAACTTAGATTATGGCTTGAGCTTGAATGAAACTCGGTGTCATTTGGAAACTCTGGCGTATAAGCTCTGGCATAGAAATATATACATTGTAATCCAAACCAATGCTGCCAGTTGTAAAAATTCACCCTGTAACACATGCTCTTTTGCAGATTCATATGTTCATAATCAATGAGTAGAGACTTTGATGATTTAAGGTAACAAAAGGAATCCTAATGGTGAGAAATCAAACATAAAATATAAAACACAATAAAATTAAAACAATAAAAACCAAGGGTAATCAAAAATTTAAAAATACACACTAGGAACAACCCTAGAGATAACATCTGGCTCTGTCTGGGGATGGCATGCTCCCTGTGAGCTGCCAAGAACAAGTAGACCAAGTGCCTTGTTTCATTGGGCTGGAGTCTTCATTATTCATCTCTGCTACTTACAAACCACTGACTGAATCTGCAAACTGAAAGAATCTTCTCACAAGACTCTGATCGCACTGTACAAACTTTAACAAACTGCTTGAAACATCAAGCTTATTTATTTACGGCTTCTACACTAATCAAAACTACTTTCTTTTGATCAGGTAAAATCATGCTTCCAGTGAAGCCATACAAATATTTGCATACTTAATGAAAGTCTTGATCTGTGGATTAGCAAAATGAAAACAAGAACAACCATCATCATCTGTCTGTAATCATCATCTGTCTGTAATTTATCATACAATGTATACTGAAACCTTGAATCAAAAGATTCCTTAATGTAGTTAGCAATCGGGTCATGCCATTTTAGGGTTTGTATTCAACTGAAGACTACTTGACTGTTTTGATGAGGGATACAAAATACCAAGATTAGGTTGATTTACTGGGAATGTTTTAACCAGAGGAGTATGAAGTGAAGATAAAGAAGAAATAGTCGTTTGTAATGCTTCAAGCTTAACTTGTTCTGGTATCAAGGGATTTGTAAATACCTGAAAATTGTCAACTTTGGAAGGGGTAAATAACACATCTAAGTCTTCTTGGCTTATTTCTGAATGTAGATTTAGAGAAGGAAATGGGAAAGATGCAGACTCAGGGGTATCTGAAGTAGAGACCAGATTTCTCCTGGCCTCCTTTAATAACTGCTCAGGATCTGAGACTCCTGGATTTAAAGGGGATGAGGGATTTCCTCGAGTCCCTATCCTCTTTGAAGCCACTGTAACTTTTTGAAAGGTGACTGAATGTAGTCTATATCAAGTTTTGCCGATTCTGTTCACCTTACAGAATCAGTTCCATAAAACTTTCAATTACCCAGGGAAGATATCCTTTTCCTTTATCCGTTCCCCGGCAACGGCGCCAAAAGATGTTATCCCTAAAGTTGAACCTAGACTACAGGATTCAAGCTTAAGGAAATCTTGGTTTGAAAATGTAAAAATCAAATGAAATCAAACTGAAAAGACAAGTTGGTATCAAACCAGGAAAGTTGCAAAAAACATCATATGATTTACAAGAAATCCAACTGGTATGTATCAATGAATATTAAATTAAATCTGTTTTGTACACATCACATAAATCATACTGTACTATAAGGGTATTTACAATCTTTACAAGCAAACATGATTGTCTTAAGAGGATAGGCTAGTATAAAGTAAGAGTTACAGGACATCCAAATAAATACTGCATAACATGGAGTATACAAAGTTCAATGTATAGGTACTATGATCCTAAATCATGAAGTGAAACTGTCAATGTTCATAAAAATAAAAGATAACTGTCTTTTCATGATAAGAATTACTGTAATGGAATATGAACGACCATATACATAACAAAGTTATCAGAAAGACAATTCATATAAGACAAAGGAAAATCATCATCATGTTTATTCAAAAATAGAACCTGTCACTGAAGCTGCAAAATATTCATGTTACACAGATGTGTTCACAAATGACCATGCATTCCTGCCAAAATTGCCAACCTCCTATGCGCTCTCCTCAAAGGCAGAACTCTCTCTTCTCTGCTCACCAGCTTCTTTTTACATTACAAATAACTGAATTTATAGGGATTCCATGGTCCAAGCTGTTTCCAGCTTTTAGGAATCCGAATTCATCATAAAACTAAAACAAAAAATAAATCTCAAATCAAAAATGCAAAAGATCTGGAAATGCTCGAATCAAAATATCTTCAAATTGGCCACTTGTAACTTAATCTGGACTTGGTATTTTGACTATTAATTGCTGCCAGGTGTTTTATTCTCCAACTCAACAAAATTTCTGGATGCTTGCTTGGAAACGAACTATTCTCCAAAAGATAGGATTCAAATAAACTGCAGGATACCCTGCCACTTGTCCATTAGCTGCCAACCAATCTGGAAATAATCCTCAACCTGCAAATCTGGAAATGATACTAATCTTTTACTGATTTGAGAAGATTTCGGGTTTATTCCAATAAATGCTCTGCTCCAAATCTTCAATGCTTGATTTTGAAAATGAATCAAATCCCTCAAAATCTGGGTTTTGATCTTTTCCCTCATCTAGAGTCTAAACTGATAACAGATGCAAAAGATCTTGATATCGTGCAATTAATATCAATAACAATTGCAACAAATTCTCCATAACATGCTCATCGTGACATTTGATACTTGTGTGCTTATTGGCACTCTCCATTTTAGCTTTGAGCGCGCTTCACATTTAAACTTGGATGAATTTAAGAGTGCACACCTGGCATTTGAAATCGCATTCCTTAAACCATTGACTCCTGCATGTTACTGTGTGACATTTGAACTCAGCTTTGACTCGGGTGCTTGGCATTCGGATGATCTCTGAACACACTTGCCTCTACACCAGGATGCTCGTTTAATCTCCCATGCTTGATATTTGGCACTTTGACTGATCTCCTCAGTGCTCTTGGATGGGCACTTTGATGCACTATGACATTTGGAGGATCATGCTTGTTTGTGTATTTGGTGGCGTGATAGGAGACTTGGGCTTTCGACACATGAACTCAAGTGTATGAGTGATGTGGAGCGAACTTAGATTATGGCTTGAGCTTGAATGAAACTCGGTGTCATTTGGAAACTCTGGCGTATAAGCTCTGGCATAGAAATATATACATTGTAATCCAAACCAATGCTGCCAGTTGTAAAAATTCACCCTGTAACACATGCTCTTTTGCAGATTCATATGTTCATAATCAATGAGTAGAGACTTTGATGATTTAAGGTAACAAAAGGAATCCTAATGGTGAGAAATCAAACATAAAATATAAAACACAATAAAATTAAAACAATAAAAACCAAGGGTAATCAAAAATTTAAAAATACACACTAGGAACAACCCTAGAGATAACACCCCCACAGTGTGCCTCGAAGACCCGGAAGCGGTGCCAATGGGCCATCCCTGAAGCTAGGGTTTTGCTCAGTGAAGGCCATTCCAAATTCGCTCAAGGGGGCCATTTCTCGTCTGTAGGCCCCCGGGCATGCGTGGCCACCATGGACAGGTCCACTATGGCCACATGGACATATGCGAGCTGACAGAATCCAAGTTTGCTAGCTGGTTTGGGTTCCATGGCCGTGGAGCAAATGCCCAAAGTGTCCCTGAATGGCCCCAGGGTGCCCGACTAGAATGCCCGTGGCACCCAAACCGTGGCTCGGTTTGTGAATCTGTCAATTTCGGTGGGTCTGGGACGCCAGGTTTCAGCTAGGGGACCCCCCACAGCATGCCCTGAAGACCCGGAAGTGGTGCCAATGAGCCATCTCCGGAGCTAGGGTTTTGCTTAGTGATGGCCATTCCAAATTTGCTCAAGGGGGCCATTTCTCGTCCAGATGCCCCCGATCGTGTGTGGCCACTATGGACAGGTCCAAAATGGCCATTTGGACCTGTGGGAGGCGACGGAATCCAAGTCCTCTCGCTGGGTTGGGTTCCGTGGCCCTGGGGTGCCCGACTAGAATGCCCGTGGCACCTGAACCATGGCTCGGTTGCGAATCCGTCGACTCTGGTGGGTCCGGGACGCTGGGTTTCATCTAGGGAACCCCCCACAGCATGCCTCAAAGCCCCAGAAGCGGTGCCAATGGGCCATCCCCGAATCTAGGGTTTTGCTCAGTGAGGGCCATTCCATGTTCGCTCGAGGGGGCCATTTCTTGTCCGGAGGTAGAAGAAGATCAATTTTTGACAAAACAATGTAGTTAGGAGAAGAAGATTAATTTTGGACAAAACAATGTAGTTATTACATGTGGAGGCAGCGGTTTCCTGTGGAAAATGAGTGTAGGGTTGAGCAGAGGAAAGATGTTGGGAAATGGGCTATTACATTAGCTTTTCCGATGGGCAAGTGGTTTACAGAAGGAAATATGGCGGTTGTAGGTATCTATGCTTTTCTTCCGACGGAAATAGGATTTCCCTCGGAAGAAAAGCATAGATACCTACAGCCGCCCATTGGAAAAGCTAATATAATAGCCCATTTCCCAACATCTTTCCTCTACTCAACCCTACACTCATTTTCCATGGGAAACCGCTGCCTCCACATGTAATAACTACATTGTTTTGTCGAAAATTTATCTTCTTCTGCTAACTACATTGTTTTGTCAAAAATTGATCTTCTTCTGCCTCCGGACGAGAAATTCCTCCCTTGAGAGAATCTGGAATGGCCTTCAGGTGCTACGGGCATTCTAGTCGAGCATCATGGTGGCCACACACACCCGGGGGCTTCCGGACGAGAAATGCACCCCTTGAGAGAATTTGGAATGGCCATCACTGAGCAAAACCCTAGCTTTGGAGATGGCTCGTTGGCATCACTTTTGGGTCTTCGGGGGACACTGTGGGGGGTCCCTTAGCTGAAACGTGGCATCCCGGACCCATCGGAGTCAACAGATTCATGAACCGAGCCACGGTTCAGGTGCGACGGGCATTCTAGTCGGGCACCCCGGGGCCGTTTAGGGACACCTGGAGGATTTGCCCCGGGGCCACGGAACCCAACCCGGCGAGAGGACTTGGATTCTGTCCCCTCCCACAGGTCCACATGGCCATTGTGGACCTGTCCACAGTGGCCACGCATGATGGGGGGCATCCGGATGAGAAATGGATCCCTTGAGCAAATTTGGAATGGTCATCACTGAGCAAAACCCTAGCTCCGGAGATGGCTTGTTGGCACTGCTTCTGGGTCTTCGGGGGACGCTATAGGGGGTCCCCTAGCTGAAACCCGCCATCCCAGACCCACCAGAATCGACTGATTCACGAACCGAGCCACGGTTTGGGTGCCACAGGCATTCTAGTCGGGCAACCTGGGGTCGTTCAGGGACACATGGAGGATTTGCCTCGGGGCCACGGAACCCAACCTGTTGAGCGGACTCAGATTCCATCAGCTCCCACAGGTCCACGTGGCCATAGTGGACCTGTCCACGGTGGCCACGCATGCTTGGGGGCCTCCGGACGAGAAATGGCCCCCTTGAGAGCGAATTTGGAATGGCCTTCACTGAGCAAAACCCTAGCTCCGGGGATGGCCCATTGGCACTGCTTCTGGGTCTTCGAGGAATGCTGTGGGGGGCCCCCTAGCTGAAACCCGGCGTCTCGAACCTACCAGAGTTGATGGATTCATGAACCGAGTCACGGTTCGGGCGCTACGGACATTCTAGTCAAGCACCCGGGGGCCATTTAGGGACACTTTGAGCATTTACTCCACGGCCACAGAACCCAAACCGGCGAGTGGACTTGGATTCTGTCGGCTCCCACATGTCCATGTGGCCATAGTGGACCTTTCCATGGTGGCCACGCATGCCCAGGGGCCTCCGGAAGAGAAATGACCCCATTGAGCGAATTTGGAATGGCCTTCACTGAGCAAAACCCTAGCTCCGGGGATGGCCCATTGGCACCGCTTCAGGGTCTTTGAGGCATGCTATGGGGGGTCCCCTAGCTAAAACTCGGCGTCCCGAACCCACCGGAGTCGACGGATTCGGGAACCGAGCCACAGTTCAGGCGCTACGGGCATTCTAGTCGGGCACCCTGGGGCCATTTAGGGACACCTTGGGCATTTGCTCTGTGGCCACGGAACCCAAACCGGCGAGCGAACTTGGATTCCGTCGGCTCCCACATGTCCATGTGGCCATAGTGGACCTATCCATGGTGGCCACGTATGCCCGGGGGCCTCTGGACGAGAAATGGCCCCATTGAGCAAATTTGGAATGGCCTTCACTGAGCAAAACCCTAGCTCTGGGGATGGCCCATTGGCACCACTTCTTGGTCTTCGAGGCACGCTGTGGGGGGTCCCCTAGCTAAAACCCGGCATCCCAGACCCACCGGAGTCGACGGATTCGCGAACCGAGCCACGGTTCGGGCGCTACGGGCACCCAGGGGCCATTCAAGGACACTTTGGGTATTTGCTTCACGGCCACGGAACCCAAACCGGCTAGCGGACTTGGATTCCGTCGGCTCCCACAGGTCCACGTGGCTATAGTGGACCTATCCATGGTGGCCACACACGCCTGGAGGCCTCTGGATGAGAAATGGCCTCGTTGAGCGAATTTGGAATGGCCTTCACTGAGAAAAGCCCTAGCTCTAGGGATGGCCCATTAGCACCGCTTTTGGGTCTTCAAGGCATGCTATGGGGGGTCCCTAGCTGAAACCCGGTGTCCCAGACCCACCGGAGTCAACAGATTCACGAATTGAGCCATAGTTTGAGAGCTACGGGCATTCTAGTTGGGAACCCCGAGGCCATTCAGGGACACTTTGGGCATTTGCTTCGCGGCCACAGAACCCAAACAGGCGAGAAGAATTGGATTCCATCGGCTCCCACAGGTCCACATGGCCATAGTGGACCTGTCCACGATGGCCACGCACACCCGGGGACCTCCGGATGAGAAATGGCCACCTTGAGCGAATTTGGAATGGCCTTCACTGAGCAAAACGCTAGCTCCGGGGATGGCCCATTGGAACTGCTTTCGGGCCTTCAAGGCATGCTGTGTGGGGTCCCCTAGCTGAAACCTAGTGTCCCTAACCCACCGAAATCGACGGATTCGCAAACCGAGCCACGGTTCGGGTGCTATGGGCATCCTAGTTGGGCACCCCGTGGTCATTCAGGGACACTTTAGGCATTTGCTCCACGGCCACGGAACCCAAACCGGTGAACGGACTCAGATTCCGTCAGCTCCCATAGGTCCACGTGGCCATAGTGGACCTGTCCATGGTGGCCACGCATGCCCGGGGGCCTCCGGAAGAGAAATGCCCCCGTTGAGCGAATTTGGAATGGTCTTCACTAAAAAAAACCCTAGCTCCGGGGATGGCCCATTGGCACCACTTTCGGGCCTTTCAGGCACGCTTTGGGGGTCTCCTAGCTAAAACCCGACCTCCCGGACCCACCGGAGTCGACGGATTCGCGAACTGAGCCACGGTTCGTGTGCTACGGGCATCCTAGTCGAGCACCCCAGGGCCATTCAGGGACACTTTGCGCATTTGCTCCACAACCACGAAACCCAAACCGACGAGCGGACTCAGATTTTGTCCGCTCCCACGGGTCCACGTGGCCATAGTGGACCTGTCCATGGTGGCCACGCATGCCTGGGAGCCTCTGGATGAGAAATGCACCCATTTAGGGAATTTGGAATGGCCATCACTGAGCAAAGCCCTAGCTCCAGAGATAGCCCATTGGCACCGCTCCCGGGCCTTCAAGGCGCGCTCTGGGGGGTCCCCTAGCTGAAACCCGGCGTCCCGGACCCATCGGAGTCAACATATTCAGGAACTGAGCCACGGTTCAGGTGCTACGGGCATCCTAGTCGGGCACCCCAGGCCATTCAGGGACACTTTGGGCATTTGCTCCGCGGCCACGAAACCCAAACCGACGAGCGGACTTGGATTCCGTTGTCTCCCATATGTCCACGTGCCCATAGTGGACCTGTCCACGGTGGCCACGCACGCCCAAGGGCCTCGGATGAGAAATGCACCCCTTTAGGGAATTTGGAATGGCCATCACTAAGCAAAACCCTAGCTCCAGAGATGACCCATTGGCACCACTTTCGGACCTTCAAGGCACGCTTTGGGGGGTCCCCTAGTTGAAACCCGACGTCCCGGACCCACCGAAGTCGACAGATTTGTGAGTCGAGCCACGGTTCGGGTGCTACGGGCATCCTAGTTGGGCACCCCGGGGCCATTCAGGGACACTTTGGGCATTTTCTCCTCTGCCACGTAACCCAAACTGGCGAGCGGACTCAAATTCCGTCGGTTAGAGTTAGAGTTAATGATGATGACAAAGATGGTGATGCTGACGAAGACGTTGATGATGATGGTGATGGCGATGGTGATGGTGATGGTGTTGGTGATGGTGAAGAAGATGGTTTAGTGTTACGGTTTGGGTGAGGGTTAGGGCTGGAGTTATAGAAGGAAATTGAGTTAGGGTTAGAGTTAGAGTTAATGATGATGATGAAGATGGTGATGATGATGGTGATGGTGATGGTGATGGTGATGGTGATGGTGGTGATGAAGGAGATGGTTTAGTGATAGGGTTTGGGTGAGGGTTAGGGATAGAGTTATAGAAGGAAATTGAATTAGGATTAGAGTTAGAGTTAATGATGATGACGAAGATGGTGATGATGATGAAGATGTTGATGAAGATGGTGTTGGTGATGGTGATGAGGGACCTAGAGATGACAATGATGATGGAACCTAGAGATGACAATGATGATGAAGATGGTGATCATGATGAAGGCGTTGATGATGATGAAGATGGTGATCATGATGAAGGCGTTGATGATGATGGCGATGGTGATGGAGATGGTGATGAAGATGATGGAGATGGTGATGATGGTGGCGACAATGATGAGGGACCTAGAGATGACAGTGATGACAAAGATGGTGATGATGATGAAGATGGTGATGATGATGAAGGCGTTGATGATGATGGCGATGGTGATGAAGATGATGATGATGAGGATGAGGATGAGGATGATGATGATGGAGATGTTGGTGATGATGAAGATGATGATGATCTTGATGATGATGAAGATGATGAAGATGATGGAGATGGTGATGATGGTGGAGATGGTGATGAGGAACCTAGAGATGAAAATGATTATGAAGATGGTGATGATGATGAATGCGTTGATGATGATGGCAATGGTGATGGAGATGGTGGCGACGATGATGAGGGACCTAGAGATGACAATGATGATGAAGATGGTGATGATGGTGAAGGCGTTGATGATGATGGCGATGATGATGAAAATGATGATGATGATGATGATGAAGATGGTGATGATGATGGAGATGGTGATGAGGGACCTAGAGATAACCACGATGACGAAGATGGTGATGATGATGAAGATGGTGATGATGATATTAGATGCAGTGATCATAATCATCATGGGGAGAATTTTTTTATCAAATGCCACACAATCATAGTTGTAATAACCATAGTCATAGTCCCAAAGTTGCATAATTGAACCATAAGCAACATCAACTAATTGTGGCATCACATGAACATGGTAAGAATAAACATTGATGGGGGAGAGGGTGGGTATAAACATTGTGTAGATGATATAGAGAGAAAAGTTGGTGCTCTATAGAGGTTAAATGAGATGACCATATCCAAATGATGTATGATGATGAATTTGGGAAAAAAACTTTATTCTCACTAAATACACAAAACACCTTACCATCCTTGAAAAACTGAAAAAATGGTTAGTTGTTTTCAGAGGCAGTATATAACTATTGATGGCAAGTTCTTTGATGAACCATGTTTGGAAAACTACTATAATGGTTTTTGTTGTATGAAGTGAGAGTCCCTGGGATCCATTTGTTGGAAATAAAACTTCCATATTAGATTCTAAATGTCTACAATGACTTGGAAAAAAATTTCAATCCTTTAATCAACTTTACTTGCAAAAATTCATCTTAACCCCCAATCTCTTTCATGCTAAGATCTATCGAGAAAGTGTAGAGTGTCTATCTCAAAATTCTTAGACTTAACTCCTCAATTGTTTGGATAGGGTTAAGATCAATTAGTGTATCCCAAGGGGATAACTCAATGATTTGTAGCCATTTTTTATGGCCATTTCACTAATTATGTTCCAACACATGCTCAGTTCAAATCCCCCCAGGTGATGCACACAAATTTATGTTGATATGTTTACTAAAAATGCAATCCTTGAATATGGGGAAGTGTCCCTTCAATTTCCTCACAAGGTTTCCTTTAGAAAGGAAAAGATCAACTTGTGATATCAAAGTAGTCAAATAATGTATTTTGAAGGTTAGAAACAAGTATGCTCTAAATTATGAAATATTGTCCATCAACAACCATGTAGATATTCTATAAGTAATCCCAATATACTCTGCAAGTTGTCAACAATGGCCTTCATTGTGCATAAAATCACATAAATCAACCAGTAATTAAGCATGGAGTATACACTACACATCCATCACCATTGCACTTGAATAAAGGTAATTTTATGTAGAGTATTAAGGTGTGGCTAAGTTATAAAAGTGGTTCCACAACCGATTTTAGCATGCTTTTGATTGGTTGAAACAATCACAAACATATTCTCAAGTAGTTAAATTTATCAAAAACAAGTCGAATGATCATGTACTAACAATCCACCAACAACCCTACAGTGAATCATATTATGCATATCTTTTTGAATGTATTGTGGAAAAACATTTCAATCATTCCTAGCAATTATTGAACATTTGCAAGTGCAAAAGAAAAAAGAGTTGAGTGTTTCTTAATTATAAAGCTACACATCCAACATTATTGCACCTCAATGAGGATAGTTTATAGAGACAATTTAGGCATGGATAAGTAATACTATAAAAATTGGTCTTCCACAACCGAGTTTAGCATGCTTTTGATGGATTCAAATAATCATATACATATTACTAGATGACTAATGTATCAAAAACAAGGTAAGGAATCATGTACAATCTAAGCAAGTTCTCTAATAAAATAGTTGAACATAGTCAAATGTCATTCATTGAAATTTTAATCCTAAAACAACGATTTTTAAAACAAATGTCAAATATACATGATATAGGGGTACCTAAAAAATGTCATGTCATTTAATGCACTGCAACACTTATGCTTTGGATGCAAAGGAGTAATCAAAGACATGATCATGATTTCATAACACAATTATAATTGTAATGTATTAAATTAGCAAACAATGTACTATTTTTACAGGCGCGTGTATGCCAAAAATATTAATATTTTCCACTCTCCTATACGACAATCATTTATTTGATATTGACCGCTTGACGTTAAAAAAAAAAACCAAAAATATATATACTCGACTAAAACATGCGATAAGTTTGTCAATAACAACACTCTAGTATATCCATTGACATTGATTCCTTATATGGACTGAAAAATATTGTATTTGTCATGTTTTCACACACATGCCTATGCACTAGGTTTCATTTATGTGTATTTTGCAAGAGTGTATGATTTATTTTTGTTTACAAGTATTGGATTCAATCCTATCTAAAAAGATGCCTATTTTGTCCCATTTTCTCATTAGTGAGGAATTTTGGACATGCACGTCCATTTTCTACTATTTTCAATTGCATAGATATCCAATACACACACACACACACACACACACACTATGATATCCAACTTCTTCTAAGATCTAGGTAAAACCAAAATTTAGACAACATCACATCCTGATACACACAACATGAGACAACGAGATTAGACAATGAGATATATAAATCACATAACTGCAAGTCCATGTACATTGAGGCTGCAAAACTCATCCAAACATATACAATTTCTGGCAAATAGTGGAACATGGTTCCCAATGTATGTACAGTGGCAACTCGTTCCCTAAACAAAATGCAACAACTCATGCCGTAGATCCAAAATACATGGAAACTCATGCCGTAGATACAAAGTACATCAAAACTGGTGCAAAAAAGTGCCACATTGTGGCTAATGTACATAACACATGGTGTGTCAAGCATTGTGACCACCCCCGTCACTCCCAGACGCATCTCCAAAGTCAATCTTCCTACTCTTTGAGCTACCGTTACCTCGGGTCTTGCTCCGTCTAGGAGTAGACCATCTCTCCGGGCTCTGGAACAAATGATATAAGATACCGTCATTTTCAAGCATTTGCAACATTTACCACATTTATAAAACAAATGTAGAATTCGAATCTTAAATAAATCACCTCTGATGTGATTGAGAAATGTTGGAAAGTTGTCCTGGACCTACGGAGCCTCTCCGCAATTCCAGCCTACAACATTTACAACAATCATTTCATTGAAAAGTAATAATTGCTTAAATTAATTTGTGTTAATGCATCAAAATATTTTCATAAATTAGTTTGATTCTCATCGTGTACACCTCCAACGATGGACATGGCTGGGCTTCTAGGCTAGCAGGTGGCGTAGATGGCTGGACAACCACGTCCGATGCAGTGATGGGGGGGGGGCGCAGATGTAGTGGGGATGATGCCACAATAGTGGTGGGAAGTGGGGATGATATGGTGGGAGAAGAAATGGTGGTATGGGGTGGAGGAGGACATTGTGGACGATGAACCCTTGCTGGTTGTACAATAGAGGGTATTGAACCAAAAGGGCTAGGGGGAATGTTGAGGGATGGTGCATGGGAGGGAAGTCCTGCATAGAGGGAGGAGGATGGATGGAAGGGAGGTTGTGTACAAAGAGGGGAAGCTGGAAGGAAGGGGGGGCGTGGATGAAAGGGGGAGGATGGATAGACAGGGGGGTGTGGATAAATTGGGGAGGATGTATGGACGCGGGGGCGTGGTTGAGTGGGGGGGATGGATGGAAGGGGGAGTATGGATGGAGAGGGGAGGATCGATGGAAGGGAGGGGGTGGGCGTAGGGAGGAATCTAGATGGAAGCGAGGGGGGGGACACATGGGAGAGGGTGGATACATAGGACTAAAATGGGGAGCCGCAGTTGTTGGTGGCACCTACATATACATTTGTATTATCACAATTTAGTAAACAAACAATAAATTAAACCATAGTAAGTCTCAACAATTCAAATTAAAAGTGTGCTTATAACTACACATTGTACCTGTGTATGTGGTGATCTTCCAATCCCTGGCGGGGGTGGTTGATCACCGTAGTCAGGGAACACCTGTGGACACCAAAATGCATGCATGTTATGGACATGTTAAACAAGTCATTATTTAGGCAATCAAGATATTCAAAAACATTGTACGAACTATCAACGTGTATGCCATAAATATAAATACTTGAGTAATATAAATGACAAAAGTAATAACACTATTGTGCCAGCTACTGAAAATACCTCCGTGTGGGGTGCCGCAATTTCAGTTGTAGCTGCCATTACTGCATCAGGTTGGGAGATCCTACGTTCTCCCATGTTGGTGTGTCAGCTCTGAATAACTGTACATTGAAATAATAGTTTAAGTCAAATAAAATACTTTAAAAATACTTTATAAGTTATAAAGTGATGATTGAAAACACATTAAAAAAATTGCTGACCTGATCCATATAACAACCCTCGATCGGGCCAGGGCAAGTATGCCCGTAATGGGGACAAAGATGTGGCATTGTCCCCATCAAACTGGAATGCCTAGCATGGCTACCATCGGTCATGGGTCTATCCTGGCCCTGTCGTGAAGGCCCTGCACCTGGATATCTATCAAGGTCACCCGACCTCTCCACTATAGTCGCTGCTACAAAGGAGGTGTGTTTGAGGAGACCACGTGCAACATTCCTCATTGCCACCTCGATCTGATCAAGATTATGGGGCAACTGAGGTGGTTGGGGAGAGGGGTTGGGGTCGCACCTCAGAGCTGGTGGCCCTCTCAGTGGGTTCCTCCTGGCAGTAGGTCTATCTTGGGTAGAGCCATGCCCAACACCCTAGAACTCGGTTATGTCAAAATAGTTGACATGTAAACCGAGGCAAAACTCAACCCACAGTTGGCGAAGGAAGTACTGTAGAACCTCCCTATTATTGCAGGGAGGTTTATCGTACACCATGAACCACCTCTGCATCCAATTTTCCCTCCATGGTTGGTAATGACACCAATCCATGCAGACACGTGGCTTTGTAATGCTCGGTGGTTGGCTTGTTTTCGGCTCGGTGAACATACTATATAATTGGGCTTTTGTAATGTTCAAATATTTTATTGCTTCCTTGGAGATGCCCGTGGAGTAGTACTCCCGCATCCTAGCTCTAAATTGAGTCATTTCTGTCAATTGCTGGTGTGCATGTATGAGGGAGTTGATTGAGTTCTCAATTGACGTGGCAAGAGACAATCGAGATGGTTCACTTGAGTTTCTAAGTTCGTGAGTATGCACTCGCATTTCATTTACATAGTGGTTAAAGTCATCTTGTTCAAAATTAGGTTGTGGGTTTTGGTTTTGTTCGACATTGGGTCCAAGGTTCGGGTTTTCTTGTGTTCCATCGGACTCGTGGTTAACATCTTGTTCACTCATTGTCTCAGTTGCAATCTGCAGATGAAAATTGGTTCATTGTTTTCAAAATTTGGGAATTATTTACAATTACATAAACAAAAGAAATACAAAAATTGACACAAATAATGAATAAAATTGAAAAAAAAGTGATATTTACCTATTAATCGAAGTGGTGATGAGTTTGTGGGTGTTGTTGGGTGGTTTTGGAGTGGATTCGGCCTTCGTTGGTAGTTGAATGGACGCGTACACGGAGGAAGAGGACGCGCTCGGCCAGCCAAATGAAAAATGTGGAAATTGTCCACTGTTTTTTTTTTTTTTATATTTTTAACAGGGGCACGTCCACGTCCCCTTTGCGCATACACATCAGCAATGCGCATGCACAATCAACGCGCACGTGCCTCGGTTCGGTACCGAACCTAGAGGCATGTGCTCGTCTCCTTAGGTGCGGTCGCGCTATTTTTTTTTTTTTCGCTAGCGCAACCCTATTGCAACGAATTTGGGGAGCATCTTCGTGCGCCCACCCATAAGCAAATATAACCCAATGTAATTTAACAATATTCACAATATCAATTGGATGAGAAAATGAGTATTTCCATTAATGAATAACAAGAAGTACAATATACGACCTCTTGCCGACAACCAATCTGAACCAAGAACTGGGTCTCTCTACTTGTGCCTCCACCACTTCAATCCCCCATGCAATGGAAAAATCAAACTATGAAAGGAGTTTGGTAGGTGAACATAAGTAGTTCACAACAACAAGGATCAATGAGTGTAGACTCAAGTCACGGCAAAAATCCACTAGAGTTATCTTGCTCTCTCTTTCTCCTCCCTTCCATACACCATAAGAGCTCAATATATAGCCTTCCAAAGTTAAGTGAAAGGACACATCGAGTCGTTTCGGGGCATATGGAGGGACAAAGGTCACCCTGACCGCTTTTTGGGAGTAAAAAGTATTTTTCTAATGATTTTTACCATTTTTCTTGGTACCCGCGGGCTATAGTGGAACAACCTGCGTGTATACTGGCTATAGTGGAACAACTAGCGTACAGGAACAAAAATAGGGATTTTTATGTTCCTAGAGGGAAAATGATAGTTTTGAGTCAATAAATGGATCTTGAAGGCCAATCAATGTTGATGCTCACAAGGTGGAAAATCACGCTGTAACACCTCCTAGTTTTAGATGGACATGGAAGCTACATTGATGTGCAAACAATTGAGGAGGCTAACAATTTGGGCATCGACCTGTTGAAACTGCCTGCTCATACCACTCACAGATTTCAACCCCTAGATGTCAGTGTGTTTGGGCCTTTCAAGAACTATTTCAGGGGTGAGAGAGATTCGTGGATGAAAAAGAATCCAGGGGTGGAGGTAAAAATGTTTGATCTAGCCGAGCTTGTAATTAAATCCTTTAAAAGGGCTCTCACACCTTCAAATATCAAGGCTGGGTTTAAGAGGACTAGAATATGGAACATAGATTCTCTCATGCATGATACTAGTTTTAGCCAGACATTTGATGTGGATGGTCAAGAAGAAGGGGATTTCCAAGCATATGTTTAGGGCCAAGAAGATGTGGAAGTAGAGGAAGACGTTGTTGCCGCTAATAATATGATATCCCTCTCTCAAGGAGGACCCTTTTGTGGTGATGATGATGAGCATGTAAGTGAAACATAGTATAAAAATGAACCAATTGACAGTAACATGGAGGTTGTTAGACCAATTGAAACACCTGGAACTTCTACAGGTGATATTCTTAATGAATCTATTGATCATGCAAATGTCAATGAGAATGTAGTTGGAAATGACAACGTTGATATGAATGTAGTTGTAGGTGATCATGCTCTAGGAAGAAACAATGGAGAATTGACTTTTCCAAGCCAGGTAACCACATCATCATGGCTGGCAGAAGCCATGATGAATTTGGACAAAAATAATGTCTCAAGAACCAATGAAGAAAGCATGAACATGCCTTCACAACCAAGAGAATTGGACGATGAAATTGTTCATTATTTTGTGTACAATGGAAATCTGGAAGAAGATACTGTACATAATGAGGTTCCAGCTGAAGAGGAAAATATGGTTCAATTATATGTCCATAATATTGACCCAAATATTGAAAGGAAAGTGTCAAGCAAGGAGCAACAACTGTCAATGAAGGGCCAGTTGCTTGGTCGGTTCCTAAAGCTACCAGTAGAGAGAGTGTCAACGAAAAGAAGGAAAGGAACAACAGACAATCTTCATCTATGTTGAAGTTCACAGTTACTCACCTCAGAAGACTATGTACAACTATTAGTTGAGTCTGAACAGAATAAACTTGAAATCTAGGATTTAAAACAGAAAAAGAAGGATTTAGCCAAAGAAAAGAAGGTTGAAAGGATTGTTGCAATAGAACTTCGAGCACTGGAAAGGCTTGAAGGAGAGAAAGTAATACAAGAAAAGGGCCATCAAAAAAATTTGGCAAGGAAGGAAAAGGAAGTGAGAAAGGCTCAACAATTGCTTCAAAAAGATCAAGGGATAGCAGAAAGGGTTGCCATTGATGCAAACATAGTCGAGGAAAGAAAGATGATTCCAAACACATTGGAACATATTGCAGATAATACACCATGCTTCCAAGACCTCCTAAACATCCAAGTCACCCACTATCAACAAGTGCGCATGCCCACTTTAATCCCTCCTACCAGTGCATGTGTCAATCGTATGTATGATTATCGGGGGGCTCCACTTAATGTAGGGGTTAGTAGCACAAGTTTTCACTGTGGCTACTCAATTCCTCCATGGATACAAGAAGAAAATTGGATATCATATGGAGGCAATCAAACACAACCTAATCAACCATTGTTAGGTAGGCCAACCAACTTGGCTCAAGCAGGAAACTCAACAAGATTGGGGAGTGAAGATCTTGGAGGACATCAAGCATAGGAGTGTCATATTTTTTGTTGTGACCACATTGCGATGTGGATTTTGTAATGACTGAATCTGTTGTTTGTAACATGGCCATTTTGGATACAATACTAGGTCATAGCATTCCCTACTGTTTGGATCATTGTAATTAGGGGTTTATCATATGGTTTAATATACCAGTTATGGGTTATTAGTTATTACTGGAATTTTCTTGTCTCATTCAAAACATGTAAAACATTCAATTATAAGGACAGACTATGAATACTATTATCAATTATTCAACCCATAAAATCTTCATGCAAAATGCAATTTCAACATTTCAACAGAACTATGTAATGTGCCATAAATATACATTTCAACAAATATTTTCCATGAATGCATAACAAAATTATAAGGACAGACTATGAATACTATTATCAATTATTCAACCCATAAAATCTTCATGCAAAATGCAATTTCAACAGAACTCTGTAATGTGCCATAAATATACATTTCAGCAACAATTTTTCCATGAATGCATAACACAATTATAAGAAGAGACTATGAATACTATTATCAATTATTCAACCCATTAATATTCATGCAAAATGCAATTTCAACATTTGAATAGAACTCTGTAATGTGCCATAAATATACATTTCAACATCAATTTTTCCATGAATGCATAACATTATAGCCATAGCTCATTGAATATCCAATTCCAAATCAAGCATGACCCGTGAAAACAAAGTTAATAAGGAAGGAAAAGACAATTTCTTTTCCACAATTCAAACTTACATTATGCAACAGTTCAGAGAAATGCATCAAAACCATCAAAAATAGTTCTAAGAAATGCACCAAAACCCTGGAAAATAGTTTTGAGAAATGCACCAAAACCCTCGAAGAACAGTTCTATTATGAGAAATGCACCAAAACCCTCAAAGAACAGTTCTAAGAAATGCATCGAAACCCTCAAAAAACAATTATGTTATGAGAAATGCACCAAAACCATCATCCAACAGTTCAACAATTATGGTATGAGAAATGTAGCAAAACCCTACTGCAACTGTTGAGATAAATGCAACATAAACCCTACTATAGGCAATTTGCTAAGAAACGCATTGACCGGTACAACAAACTACAACATAAATGCAACATAAAACACAACATAAACCCTACTGCAATGAATTTGCTAAGATACACATGGAATGGTACAACAAACAACAACATAAATGCAACATAAACCTAGAAATGCAGCAAAAAAGGTCCACACAATTCCCAACAGGTTGAAAGTGTTGAAAAAAACAGTCGCAGAGATAACTGGTAGGAGATTCCTACCAGTGAGTCAACCATGAAGCCACCACCATGCCACCAAACCCAATGGAGCGTGAACGCAAGCGAACCCACAGGAGCAGGAAGCCAGCCAACCCACTAGAGCAGGAAGCCAATGAACCTTCCATCTCCACCACCTAACCCACTGGAGAATGAACCCACTGGAGCAAGAATGCCACTGCAACCCACGAAACTTCCATCTCCACCACCGAACCCACTGGAGCACGAACGTCACTACAACCCACGAAGAAACCAACTGCATGAAGGCACTGAACTAACTGGAGCAGGAAGCCACCATCTCCACCACTGAACCCACTGGAGCACAAAACTCCCATCTCCACCACCGAACCGACAAAAATCTCCAACAGGGTGCACTGCAGATGGCATGACCAACCGCTGGTGCGCCACAGGCATGGGGAAACACTCCATGTAACGAAGACCAGTAAACCACCGCAAACGAAACACTGAACACCTTCCAACCGCAACCCAAACGCAACCAAGGCAAAACCCGAGAAAGATACGACCATAGCATACGGTGCACTGAACAAGTTCTGGGGCAGCCGAGCAACCACACAACAGCCCCAAGCAAAATAACACAAGATCGTGGAGAAACCATGGGAGAAAGGTGATGGGACCGTGGAAAAGCATGTCGTAAAGGTTGAATTAAAGCGCCCACCCACCACAATAGGTGGTGTTTCCATCTCATCCCCCAAACGACACCTGCCAAGGTATCCACGTGGCGTGGGGGGTCGAGCCACGTGGGGTGTCCAATTACTAGCATGCCTCCCCTGACATAGATGGCAGAGAGATCCATTAGGGCATAGACTTGCTGCTCCATCCAACACATAGGACAGACTTGGCAGGAATTTGGTAGAGGGAACAAACATTTAAAAATATATATAATGAAATGCCCAAAAATATATATAATGAAATGCCCAACGGGTACATAGGTACAAAAATCAGAGATGGAAGAAAAAAAATTCCATGCTAAACCCTAACACCAGAGAAAGGAGGATAATGCATTCATCATATGCAAACCTGCAGATGGTAAACTCGGGCAGAGAGAGGGATCCGTTGAAAAAAAAGAATGTGGTATCACTCATTCGGGGCAATCAACGTTACACTTGAGATACAATGACAGTTGTGATTGTTGATTATAGGGGCATCTGATAGTCATGATGCACGTTATTTCGCAATCATTTTTTCGTAAAGAAAATATGAACTCTAACCTTAGCTTTTGCATGGAAAATAATAGCAGATTACACTCATCGGCAGAGCCAACACACCAAAGAGAGATGACGCCTCAATGAAGGACATTGGGTCCACGCTGTTCTTTTTCCCTACATAGTTTGTCAAACACACTAGGAAGGATATGCAATGACACCATAGAATCCTCCATCCTTATGCATAGGTTCCAAATGATTGTAGTGGTAGTTTCTTTTGTAATAATGATCAGTTGGGATTAAGTTCCACCACATTTCCATGCATTCGGTCACGTCAATTTACAGCTATGGCCAAAGGCCAAAGAAAACAATAGGCTCATCTTGACACCAGAACAATCGACTTGTTGTGGGGAATACCGTGAGCATGATGACATATCGCAGTGTGAGAAGAATGATGCACCCGTGGCTAGCATTCCCGATTTCATTGTGTAGCCACATCATTTTTCCAGAATACATGAACAAAGAGCAAAGGGAATACCAAATGGTTCATGGAGTGATAGCTTCAAAACCTCAACTCAAAGTAGAGCTCTGATGTAGAGAGTATATGAGAATCCCGTTCGATGGTCTTACAATGATTCCATCTCAAACATAGACTTCGATCGAAACATTCATTTATGACATGTAATAGTTCAATTGAAGGTCGAGAAAAGAAAGACACCCAATTGCAGATTAAAGTGCCCAACACTAGTATCTGTTGTTCATGCCATATTCATGTCCAAATGAAGAGGTCAATACATGAAAGGACTCCAAATTAACAATATGCAACCATGTCATGACAAAGAACAACAACACAATCCGTGTGTGTGAAAGGATGTGCATTAGGTTCGAAGATGAATTGCTAAAGAAAATAAATTTCAAGTGCGTAACTATTAATTATTTGTCGACAGACCCTCATCTGATTTTGCTCGAAGCATATGCTGTTATTGTAAGCTCATTAAGAGTTGTGTATTGGTTTAATTATTTTAGTGAAGGCATTGTTAAAGAGGTTGTTTCATTCATCCTACACAATATGGACAACAACCTTCACACTTTATTGGAACTAACACATATGGAGAGGAAGGCAAAAAAGTATCAATGCATCATCGAATGCAGATTTCACAGATATTCCATATTTTGAACTGTTATTAGGAAACCGAGAGCCTAAATGTCACATTTGGAGAACTTTGTGTATGGGGGTGAGCATTGGTTACTTGCGACTCACCCTCGTTTGGATGCACATGAAGAAACCAAAATGACAAAAGTGGAAGCAACCTTCCAGCTCCTAGCAGTTACTAGAACTCTTTATTTTCCCTCATGGTAGTTGTCGAAACACTTCACCTGCCATGTCGCAACCTTTAAAAGCTTGGCCAAGCTACCAAAATGGGATCTCGCATGGGAGGTAAGAGGCGGGTATTGCTAGCTTTTCGTCTTTTGTTTTTTTTCCTTTATACTCAGTCGTCCATGAGCCCAACCGATAGTGATTGTAGGTAAGACTAAAGTCCAACTCCATCCATTAGGGTGAAGACATAGTGTCCTTCTGAAGGTACGTTCCGTGTTCCTGTACACATATTTTCGTTTTGTCATGTATATTTCTCTACTGATGCTTCCATGCACGCACGTTACTGCATGACAATCTGAGCAGGGAATACTCCTGCTATCCCAATTTCACATGGATCAACTTGAGTTGTTGAGAGTTGCCTATGGTCTCCGAAACCTCCCTTTCTCAGGGGTTGAACTGGTTGCGGTCTATTTTACTAGATGACTGTAAAATTCCATTTCTTTAATAACGTTTTTTCATTTTTCCATTCAAATGCGCTGTTATTTTATTTTATTTATTTTTTACATTCCGCAAAACTATAAAATATATACACAATTATTGTAAATATTATTCTTTATTTATCTTTGTCATACATACATAAAAATACTTGTTAGGTTTAATGACTCTTTGTTTTTCAAACTAAGATAGTTGCCTTGTAGGGGGGTGCATGAAGATGCTCCCCAAATTCGTTGCAATAGGGCTATGCTAGCGTAGAAAAAAAATAGCGCGACTGCACCTAAGGAGACGCGCACGTGCCTCTAGGTTCGGTGCCGAACCGATCCTCATGCGCATTGATGGCGTGTGCGTGTCATTGATTCATACGCGCAGAGGAGACGTGCACGTGCCCCTGTTAAAAATATAAAAAAAAACAGTCGACAATTTTCCCATTTTTCATTTGGCCGGTCAAGCGTGTCCTCTTCCTCCACGTACGCATCCATTCAACTACCAACGGAGGCCAAATCCACTCCAAAACCACCCAAAAACACCCACAAACTTGTCACCACTTCGATAAATAGGTAAATATCACGTTTTTCTTCAATTTTATTCATTATTTGTGTCAATTTGTGTATTTTTTTTGTTTATGTAATTGTAAATAATTCCTAAATTTTAAAAACAATGAATCAATTTTCAACTGCAGATTGCAACTGATACAATGAGTGAACAATATGTTAACCCCGAGTCCGGTGGAACGCAAGAAAACCCAAACCTTGGACCCAATGCTGAAGAAAACTGTGAACACAATCCAAATGCTGAACAAAACTGTGAACACAATCCAAATGCCGAACAAAACCAAAACCCACAACCTAATTTTGAACAAGATGACCTTAACCACTATGTATATGAAATGTGAGTGCACATTCGTGAACTTAGAAACTCGGGTGAACCATCTCGATTGTCTCTTGCCACGTCAATTGATAACTCAATTGACTCCCTCATACATGCACACCAGCAATTGACCGACATGACTCAATTTAGAGCTAGGATGCGGGAGTACTACTCCACGGGCATCTCCAAGGAATCAATAAAAGATTTGATCATTACAAAAGCCCAATTATATAGTATGTTCACTAATTCGAAAACAGGCCAACCACTGAACATTACAAAACCACGTGTCTGCATGGATTGGTGTCATTACCAACCGTGGAGGGACAATTGGATGCAGAGGTGGTTCATGGTGTAGGATAAACCTCCCTGCAATAATAGGGAGGTTACACAATACTTCCTTCGCCAACTGTGAGCTGAGTTTTGCCTCGGTTTACATGTCAACTATTTTGACATAACCGAGTTCCAGGGTGTTGGGTGTGGCTCTGCCCAATATCGACCTGCTGCCAGGAGAAACCCACTGAGAGGGCCACCAACTCCGAGGAATGACCCCAACCCCTCTCCCCAGCCACCTCAATTTCCCCATAAGCTTGATCAGATCGAGGTGGCAATGAGGAATGTTGCACGTGGTCTCCTCAGACACACCTCCTTTGTAGCAACGACTAAAGTGGAGAGGTCGGGTGACCTTGATAGAGATCCAGGTGCATGGCCTTCACGACAGGGCCAGGATAGACCCGTGACCAATGGTAGCCATGCTGGGCATTCCAGTTCGACGGGGACAATGCCACATATTTGTCCCCATTGCGGGCACACTTGCCCTGGCCCGACCGAGGGTTGTTATATGGATCAGGTCAGCAATTTTTTTAATGTGTTTTCAATCATCACTTTATAACTTGTAAAGTATTTTGAAAGTATTTTTGTTTGACCTAAACTATTATTTCAATGTACAGTTATTCAGAGCTAATACACTGAGATGGGAGAATGTAGAATCTCCCAACCTGGATGCAGCAATGGCAGCTGCAACTGAAATTGCGGCACCCCACACGGAGGTATTTTCAGTACCTGACACAATTTTGTTATTACTTATGTCATTTATATTACTCAAGTATTTATATTTATGGCATACACGTTGATAGTTCGTACAATGTTTTTGAATATCTTGATTTCCTAGATAATGACTTGTTTAACATGTTCATAACATGATGCATTTTGTTGTCCACAGGTGTTTCGTGACTATGGTGATCAGCCACCCCCGCTAGGGATTGGCACATCACCATATACACAGGTACAATGTGTAGTTATAAGCATGCTTTTAATTTGATTTGTTACGACTTACTATGGTTTAATTTACTGTTTGTTTACTAAATTGTGATATTACAAATGTATATGTAGGTTCCACCAGCAACTGTGTCTCCGCATTTTAGTCCTATGTATCCACCCTCTTCCATGATTCCCCCCCCTCGCTTTCATCTAGACCCCTCCCTACGTCCACCCTCTCCCTTCCATCTAGCCCCCTCTCTCCGACCATACTCCCCTCTCCATCCATCCTCCCTCACTCGCCCACCCCCTATGTCCATACATCCCCCCCAATTTATCCACGCCCCCATGTCTATCCATCCTCCCCCATTCGTCCACACCCCCCCTTCCTTCCACCTTCCCCTCTTCATCCACAACCTCCCATTTGTCCATCCTCCTCCCTCCATGCAGGACTGCCCTCCCATACACCATCCCTCAACACCGTCCGTAGCCCTTTCCGTTCGATACCCTCTATCCTACAACCGGCAAGGGTTCATAGTCCACATGGTCCTCCTACACCCCATACCATCGTGTCTTCTCCCACCATATAATCCCCACTTCCCTCCACTATTGTGGCATCTACTCTTCCAATATCCTCATCAGTATCTCCAATGGTTGCACCTGTAGTGGCTGCCACTACATCTGCGCCCCCCCCATCACTGCATCGGAGTTGGTTGTTAGGAACCTATGTCAACCCTTCTCTTTACTATGTTAGTATATTGTTGTTGGACGCATATGCTTTGTAAGTCGTCTCGTAGTATTTGTTGATATGTAGTTTATATTAGCCCATAGTATTGACCCATAGTATTGGACGCATATGCTTTGTAAGTCGTCCTGTAGTATTATATGTCCCATGGTTTTGACTCATAGTATTGGGCATAGACTTAGTATATAAGTGTGTGTTGAGGTCATTGAAGGCACCGTGAAGTTAATTGTATTGAGCTTGCTCAAAGGAGGTTGCCCCCTCGAAGTGGCCCGTGATCAATATAAAAGTGATTCTGTTCTATTATTTTTGATATCTCGTGTATTTGCATTAATTAATTATTGCAGGTTCATCACATCTGGTATCAGAGCACTTTCCTTGGCACAAGTGGAAAATTTTTTTTTTCGTCTTTTTTGGGGAGGCGAATTTTAGATCAATTTTTGAAACTTTCTGCACAAAATCAGAAGAAAATGATTACATATTTGAATTCCTCTTTCAAAAATATGCAGTTTCAAAAAAAAAATCATCTCATTTGGAGTTCTAAAAGTGGAGATATCGCGGATTTAAAATCAACGATTTTTCAGAATTTCGGTGACGGCGGCGGAAATTGTGGCGAGAAAATCTTTTGACTGAGTGCCCAGATTTCTATTCCGCTTTCATGGGTAGAAGCAGAGTGGTTGTTCCAGTTTCGGAAACATGCTATAATAGCGATTCTGAGCAATATAGATCCGATTTTTGAACATTGGGTGGAATTTCTGCCCAAATTTTTTTCTGTTGCAGGTTCGGATCTGGGAATAATCCCTCTCCGCTTAACTGTGGGAAGTACTTGGGCATAAGCCCTAAAACTCATTGTGAGGAGTACCACAGGAACCCCGAAGTAGATGGCCATTGAGAGGACCTGCCAAGCGAAAAGGGCAACGACCCCTACCTGATTGACTAGTTCCCACTCGTGAGGTAAACTAAGAGCTGTCGTTTGTGGCAAAGCGGTTATCAGTTTTACCTGAGCCGTGGAGTGAGGGGTACTACCCCAATACGCAAGCCGTCAGACAGCATTGGTGGTCGAGTGAAAACCCTGAAATGTTAGGAAGTCGCACATACCTGGGGTCCATATCTACTTTCAGCTGAACTATTGCCGATCACTGCTGTGCCGTTTCAGATCCATTTTGCAAGCCGTTCCAGATCCAGCCGTTCAGCGTTGTTCCAGATTCCTTCTAAGCCGTAACCGCTCCAGTCTATTAAAAAAAAAAAAAAAAAAAAACCTGGTTATGGTTAGCACCCGTGCAGGAGCACACACCATGGAGGAAGCACTTGCAGCGATCCAAACCAAACTCCAAGATCTGGATGAAAAATTTCTCAGCCTCCATCTTCAGCATTCAGCCATGAACAATACTAGATAGCTAGAATCTTTTGCAGCCACCGGGTTCTCTGCTTCTAGCAATTTTCGTGGGCCGAAGCTTGATTTTCCTCGCTTCAATGGTACTGATCCGACTGGATGGATATACCGAGCAGAACAATATTTCAGTTTGCATAATACTTTTGATGTTCAGAAAGTTCCACTTGCATCCTTTCATTTGGAACAGAAAGCCCTTCAATGGTACCGTTGGTACATCAAAGCTCATCCCGAGCCAAACTGGACAGATTTTTGCCAACTCATTTTGCCACGATTTAGTCCTAGTGCTTTTGATGACTTCACAGGAGCACTCACTAAACTTCACCAAACTGGCACAGTGAGAGAGTATCAGATGGAATTTGAGAAACTAGCCAATCACACAGAAGGATTGTCTGATGAATTCTACAAGAGTTGTTTTATCAGTGGTCTCAAGGATGAAATCCGCTTAGAGGTCAAAATGTTTTGTCCCAACACAATGATGGAAGTCCTAGGGTTGGCTAAGTTGGCTGAGGACAAGATCGCAACTCAACAACGCTCCAAACCCACCTTTGTTCCCTTCAGAAATATGGGTTCCCAACGACCTCCCATCACGCCTGCTCCTCAACCAACTCCTATCAAGCATTTGTTTGAAATAGAAATGCAGGCACGCCGAGAAAAAGGGCTTTGCTATAATTGTGATGAGAAATTCACTCAGGGACATAGATGTGTTCAACAAAAGCTTTATATCTTGGATGTGGATTCTCCGCCTGCCTTAGAACTTGGTGAAGAAGCTACAGATACAGTAGATGATCCGGTCGACATGCAACACCTGCCTGTTGACACCCCATCTCAGGATGACCCACCCGAGATCTCTCTCCATGCTGTAACCGGCGTCACCACCCCACAAACAATGTGGGTCAAGGGATACTTCAAGAAGCTCCCTCTTACCATACTCATTGATTTTGGTAGCACTCATAACTTCATTGACCCTCGAATTGCCAAGCAAGATGATTGTTTTGTCCATCCTTGCTCCAACTTTGAAGTCATGGTTGCCAATGGGGGCACCTTACCTTGCAAGTGGAAGTGTTACAATGTGCGTATCTCTATGGAATATTATAACCTACGCTCCGACATGTTTGCCTTGTCCTTAGGCGGATGTGATGTGGTTTTGGGCGTTCAATGGTTATGCACACTTGGCCCCATCTTATGGGATTTTGCTGAACTCTGGATGCAGTTTAATGTCAATGGGACACAACACAAATTTCGGGGCTTACAACTAGGGTCTCTCTGCATCATCAGTTCACATCGCCTAGAAAAAATCCTTAAGAAGAATTCACATGGTGTCATCGCTCAGCTCAACTCCATTCAGATGCACCCATCAACAGTCTCCACTGCTTCCTTGGATAGATATGCAGGTATCTTTGCTGAACTAAAGAGCTTGCTGCCTTCAAGAGACCTTTCCGGTAAGAATGTAACCACATCTAACTCTCAGCAGGAAATGATGGCTATTTTGCATGCAGTACAAAAGTGGCAGCCATACCTATTAGGCAATTATTTCTGCATCAAGACTGATCTCCCGAGTCTGGAAAATTTTCTGGAACAATGGGTCTCCTCCTCAACACACCTGCAATGGGTTATCCAACTCATGGGTTATCCCTATGTGATCACTTACAAGAAGGGTACGGACAATATGGTGGAAGATGCTCCTTCTCGCACAATTGATGACCCAGTTTCTCTTACAGCTCTTTCTCTGCTTGTTCCAAATTGGTTGCCATATGTTCAACAGGGCCATCTCTTCTATGATCTCCATGCTTCTTCATCAACAGGGCACTCTGGGTTCTGCACAATGTATGACCAGGAACAATGTAACTTCTTTTGGCTGGGACTAAAAATGACAATTCAACAGCTGGTGGCTAACAATGATACTTTCCAAGTCAACAAGGGGGAACCGACACTCCTTTCGGGATTGATCAAACCCTTGCCCATCACTACACAACTTTGGCCAACTATTTCTATGGATTTCCTAGCAGCACTCTTGTGGTACAATACCACATCTCAAAGGACACCATATGAAGCAGTCTATGGACAAACACCGCCAGTTCTTCTTCCATACACCCTTAGCAGCTCCCCAGTTCAGGAACTTGACTCGGTTCTTCGAAACCGCGATCATATTCTTCTCATTCTGCAGGACAATCTTCACATGGCCAGAATTTGCCTGAAACAACAAGCCGATCAGCACCATTCTGAGTGCATTTTCCACGCAGCTGACAGGGTTCTTCTTCATCTACAGCCTTCCAAGCAATCCTCCTTGACACTCCAAAGGCGTCAGTGGCCCGAAATGCAAACCAAGGATGCTACCGGGGAACCACTCCTTCAGATTCTGCAGCAATTTCTCCAACCAAAGCTTTGAGGACAAAGCTTTTTCTAAGGGAGAGGGGATGTTAGGAACCTATGTCAACCCTTCTCTTTACTATGTTAGTATATTGTTGTTGGACGCATATGCTTTGTAAGTTGTCCCGTAGTATTTGTTGATCTGTAGTTTATATTAGCCCATAGTATTGACCCATAGTATTGGACGCATATGCTTTGTAAGTCGTCCTATAGTATTATATATCCCATGGTTTTGACTCATAGTATTGGGCATAGACTTAGTATATAAGTGTGTGTTGAGGTCATTGAAGGCACCGTGAAGTTAATTGTATTAAGCTTGCTCAAAGGAGGTTTCCCCCTCGAAGTGGCCCGTGATCAATATAAAAGTGATTCTGTTCTATTATTTTTGATATCTCGTGTATTTGCATTAATTAATTATTGCAGGTTCATCACATTGGTTGTCTAGCCATCTGCTCCACCTGCTAGCCTAGAAGGCCAACCATGTCCATCGTCGGAGGTGTTCACGATGAGAATCAAGTTAATTTATGAAAATATTTTGATGCATTAACAAAAATTAATTTAAGCAATTATGACTTTTCAATGAAATGATTGTTTTAAATGTTGTAGGCTGGAATTGTTGAGAGGCTCCGCAGATCCAGGACACCTGCCCAACGTTTCCCACTCATGTCAGAGGTGATTTATTTAATATTCGAATTCTACATTTGTTTTATAAATGTGGTAAATGTTGGTAAATGATTGAAAATGACGGTATCTTATATCATTTGTTCCAAATCCCGGAGAGATGGTCTAGTCCTAGATGGACCAAGACCCAAGGCACCGGTAGCTCGAAGAGTAGGAAGATCGACTTTGGATCTACACCTGGGAGTGACGGTGGTGGTCACAATGCTTGACACGCCACGTGTTATGTACATTAGCCACAATGTGGCACTTTTGTGCACTAGTTTTGATGTACTTTGTATCTACGGCACGAGTTTCCATGTATTTTGTATCTACGGCATGAGTTGTCGCATTTTGTGTAGGGCACGAGTTGCCATTGTACGTACATTGGGAACCATGTTCCACTATTTGCCAGAAATTGTATATGTTTGGATGAGTTTTGTAGCCTCAATGTACATGGATTTTTAGTTATGTGATTTATATATCTCGTTGTCTAATGTGGTTGTCTCATGTTGTGTCTATCATGATGTGATGTTGTGTAAATTTGGGTTTTACCTAGATCTTAGAAGAGAAGTTGGATATCGTAGTTCAGCTTGGTTTATCTTTCCACATGTAAAAGCTTCTAATGGTATCTATGTTAAGAGAACATTGTAAACATAGGCTAACTCAAACAAAATCATGTGTGAGAATTAATCTAAAAACAAATGGAATAAATGGATGGACAAATCACACCTCATGGTACATAAGATATATATTGGGAACTTGAGTACTAGGAAAAGAACACTTAAAAATAGAAAATGTCCATTGTTGTCAAAAGGTTAAAATGAGATCCAACATGATTTTTAATAGCTCTACATAATGAGATCCAAAAAGGCCATACTCTACATAATGAAATGTCGTCACTAGTATTTATTTTGACCATTTTGTCCACTTAAGATCATGCAACAAATTAATAACCAAGTTATGAAATCATTTCTTAATCAATTGTCACCATAAAAATAGGACAACCTTGAGCACGATGTATAGCTAGCTCATTAATTCTCACTCACAGATATAGCCACCTTTGATTTGATGACCATCACATCCACTACCATTTACAATTAGGACTTCCTTAATTTATCATTATGTGATAGCGATCTAATTTTATGTATGCATATATGTTTATAGTGGTTTGGATTCAAATGTATGCACATGAATATATATGTACAATGAAAATGATTTAATAGGGCTAGATCTTAGGATACATAATAGTGTTTCATTGTGATTAGAATACAAACTAGGGTTTATGCTACCAACTAGGGTTTTTAGGCTAGGCTCTCGTGTTTCTAGGCTAGGATCCAAGCTCCAGGGTCACCATATTAATGTTTAATTCCACTATCATGTCATCATTCTCACCAATACCATGCCCACTACTACAATCACCATCAAGCCTCTCAATCCCACTTTGAACATTTCCCATACTTCCAAGTTAAAATTGATAGGTCTTGTTGCTAAAATCTTTTCACTTATCTATTCACATAGACAAATCCACTCCTGTGAAAGATTTGTTGTAGCTTGGTACGTGCAAGTTCACATGCAATAATACTTGAGAGATCATTTTACCCCATGATCCATGGAAGATTCATTGGAGTCATATGAACCTCATTGTCCTCACCCCAACCATGGTCAAGATGCCAAGATCCATCCTTAGTAGACAAAACCTCATGTTGGCACCCATACCACACTCAAAGATAAAAAATTATTTGAAAGGGCATGCTTGGGGGTTGAAGGAATCTTGATTTTTTTATAATCACACATGAGAGGTTCTTAGAGTCAAATACATTGGATATAAATAAATTCCCCAATGCCATCATCATCTTCATCATCATCTTCATCACCATCGCCATCATCATCAACGCCTTCATCATCATCACCATATTCATCATAATCGCCATCACCATGACCATCAACTTCACCACCATCACCATCATCATCAACTTCACCATCTTCATCATCATCACCATCTTCGTCATCATCACCATCTTCATCTTTTGGATGTGAGACGGAACCATCACCATCACCATCACCATCAACCTCACCACCATCACCATCATCATCAATGTCACCATCTTCATCATCATCACCATCTTCATCACCATCACCATCTCCATCTTTTGGATGCGAGACGGAACCATCACCATCTTCATCATCACCATCACCATCACCATCAACCTCACCACCATCACCATCATCATCAACGTCACCATCTTCATCATCATCACCATCTTCATCACCATCACCATCTCCATCTTTTGGATGCGAGATGGAACCATCACCATCTCCATAATCACCATCACCATCACCATCAACCTCACCACCATCACCATCATCATCACCATCACCGTCACCATCACTATCAACCTCACCCAAACCCTAGCCCTAACCCTCATCCAAACCCTAGCACTAAGCCATCTTCTCCATCCTCACCATCACCATCACCGTCACCATCAACGTCTTCATCATCACCACCATCTCCATCATCATCATTGACTCTAACTCTAACCCTAATTCAATTTGCTTCTATAACCCTAGCCCTAACCCTCACCCAAACCCTAGCACTAAGCCATCTTCTCCATCCTCACCATCACCATCATCGTCACCATCAACGTCTTCATCATCACCACCATCTCCATCATCATCATTGACTCTAACTCTAACACTAATTCAATTTCCTTCTATAACCCTAGCCCTAACCCTCACCCAAACCCTAGCGCTAAGCCATCTTCTCCATCCTCACCATCACCATCACCGTCACCATCAACGTCTTCATCATCACCACCATCTCCATCATCATCATTGACTCTACCTCTAACCCTAATTCAATTTCCTTCTATAACCCTAGCCCTAACCCTCACCCAAACCCTAGCACTAAGCCATCTTCTCCATCCTCACCATCACCATCACCGTCACCATCAATGTCTTCATCATCACCACCATCTCCATCATCATCATTGACTCTACCTCTAACCCTAATTCAATTTCCTTCTATAACCCTATCCCTAACCCTCACCCAAACCCTAGCACTGAGCTTGTGATGCACCTGCAACAATTAATTAATAAGAATATGCGAAATAGCAGAAATGATAGAACTCAGAATCACTTTTATATTGATCACAGGCCACTTTGAGGGGGCAACCTCCTATGAGCAAGCTCAATACAAATAACTTCACGGTGCCTTCATAGGTCTCAACACACACTTATATACTAAGTCTAGGCACCAATACTATGGGTCAAAACCATGGGCCACTACAAACTATGGATCAACAATACTACGGGCGACTTACAAAGCATATGCGCCAACAACAATAACATAAACTATTGATCAAAAAATACTACGGGACGACTTACAAAGCATATGCGTCCAACAACAATATGCTAACAAAGTAAAGACATGGGTTCCTAACAGAGCCATCTTCTCCAGCCTCACCATCACCATCACCGTCACCATCAACATCTTCATCATCACCACCATCTCCATCATCATCATTGACTCTACCTCTAACCCTAATTCAATTTCCTTCTATAACCCTAGCCCTAACCCTCACCCAAACCCTAGCACTAAGCCATCTTCTCCATCCTCACCATCACCATCACCGTCACCATCAACATCTTCATCATCACCACCATCTCCATCATCATCATTGACTCTACCTCTAACCCTAACTATAACTCCAACTCTAACTCTAACTCCAGGTTCCTCATCAAAGCCTCCATCATCATCATCTTCAAGACCATTGCCATTGCCATCACCATCACCGTCAACCTCTTCATCATCATCACCATCATCATCATCATACATTCCCAGTGGGTGATTTTTCAAAGTTGACCCCCGTGTGCAAAAATTGCACACTCCCTCACTGAGCAAAACCCTAGTTTCCAAGACAGACGTACAAGATGAGGGCGGGGCCACTGGGCTGGAGGGGAGGGGTACCCCTAGCACTATCCCGGTGTGCTGAATCCAACAGAGTCGACAGTTCGTCGATCCGAGCCACAGTCTTCATTCTATGGCTCGTCCCGTCTTGCATCCAGAAGGCCTCCAAGGACACCTGCTGGATACCTACCGGGGGCATAGAACTCCAACCGTGCAACAAAACTGGGTTCCGGGGAGTCCTGCAGGTGTGTCTAGGCAGGTTCCGGCCGGGAACGCTAGCCACAAGTGCCCGGTGGGTGATTTTCTAGAGTTGACCCCCATGTGCAAAAATTGCACACTCCCTCACTGAGCAAAGCCCTAGTTTCCAAGATGGACGTACAAGATGAGGGCAGGGCCACTGAGCCGAAGGGGAGGGGCACCCCTAGAACTATCCTGGTGTGATTAATCCAACGGAGTCGACGATTCGTCGATCCGAGCCACGGTCTTCATTTTATTGCTCGTCCCGTCTCACATCCAGAAGGCCTTCAGGGACACCTGCTGGATACCTATTGGGGGCGTAGAACTCCAACCATCCAACAAAACCGGGTTCCGGGGAGTCCTGCAGGTGTTTCTAGGCAGGTTTCGTCCGAGAACGCTAGCCACAAGTGCCCAGTGGGTGATTTTCTAGAGTTGACCCCCATGTGCAGAAATTGCACACTCCCTCACTGAGCAAAACCCTAGTTTCCAAGATGGACGTACAAGATGAGGGCAGGGCCACCGGGCCAGAGGGGAGGGGCACCCCTAGCACTACCCTAGCATGCTGAATCCAACAAAGTTGATGGTTCGTCGATCTGAGCCATGGTCTTCATTCTATGGCTCGTCCTATCTCGCATCCAGAAGGCCTTTAGGGACACCTTCTAGGGGTGCCTGACTAGAATGCCCGTGGCACCCGAACCATTGCTCGATTTGCGAATCTATCGATTCCGGTGGGTCCGGGACGCCGAGTTTCAGCTAGGGGACCCCCCACAGTGTCTCCCAAAGACCCGGAAGCAGTGCCAACGAGCCATCTCCAGAGCTAGGGTTTTGCTCAGTGATGGCCATTCCAAATTTGTTCAAGTGGGCAATTTCTCGTCCGAATGCCCCCGGGCGTGCATGGCCACCGTGGATAGGTCCATTATGGCCACGTGGACCTATGGGAGCCGACATAATCCGAGTCTGCTCGCTGGCTTGGGTTCCGTGGCCTCAGGGCAAATCCTCTAGGTGTCCCTGAATGGCCCCGGGGTGCCCGACTAGAATTCCCATGGCACCTGAACCGTGGCTTGGTTTGCGAATCCGTCAACTTTGGTGGGTCCAGGATGGCGGGTTTCAGCTAGGGGACCCCCCACAGTGTCCTCCAAAGACCCGAAAGTGGTGCCAACGAGCCATCTTCGGAGCTAGGGTTTTTCTCAGTGATGGCCATTCCAAATTTTCTCAAGGGTTGCATTTCTCATCTGGAGGCCCCCGGGTGTGTGTGGCCACCGTGGTGCTCGACTAGAATGCCCGTAGCACCTGAAGGCCATTCCAAATTCGCTCAAGGGGGCCATTTCTCGTCCGAAGGCAGAAGAAGATCAATTTTCGACAAAACAATGTAGTTAGTAGAAGAAGATCAATTTTCGACAAAACAATGTAGTTATTACATGTGGAGGCAGTGGTTTCCCGTGGAAAATGAGTGTAGGGTTGAGCAGAGGAAAGATGTTGGGAAATGGGCTATTACATTAGATTTTCTGATGGGCGGCATTAGGTATCTATGCTTTGGCGGCTGTAGGTATCTATGCTTTTCTTCCGAGGGAAATCCTATTTCCGTCAGAAGAAAAGCATAAATACCTACATCCGCCATATTTCCTTCTGTAAACTGCTTGCCCATTGGAAAAGCTAATGTAATAGCCCATTTCCCAACATCTTTCCTCTGCTCAACCCTACACTCATTTTCCACGGGAAACCACTGCCTCCACATGTAATAACTACATTGTTTTGTCGAAAATTGATCTTCTTCTGCTGACTACATTGTTTTGTCGAAAATTGATCTTCTTCTGCCTCCAGACAAGAAATGGACCCCTCGAGCGAATATGGAATGGCCTTCACTGAGAAAAACCCTAGCTCCGGAGATGGCTCATTGGCACCTCTTCCAGGTCTTTGGGGGACGCTATGGGGGGTCCCCTAGCTGAAACCCATGGTTCGGGTGCCACAGGCATTCTAGTTAGGCACCCCAGGGTCGTTCAGGGACACCTGGAGGATTTTCCCCCGAGCCACAGAACCCAACCCGGTGAGTGGACTTGGATTCTGTCAGCTCCCACAGGTCCACATGGTCATAATGGACCCATCCATGGTGGCCACGCACGCCTAGGGGCCTCTGGACGAGAAATGCCCCCCTTGAGCAAATTTGGCATGGCCTTCACACTGGGGTCAACTTTGGTAAATCTTCCACCGGTCACTTAGGGCTAGCATTCCCGGTCGGAACCCACCTAGGCACACCTGCAGGACTCCCTGGAACCCGGTTTTGTTGCACGGTTGGAGTTCTACGCCCCTAGAAGGTATCCAGTAGGTGTCCTTGAAGGCCTTTTGGATGCGAGACGGGATGAGCCATAGAATGAAGACCATGGCTCGAATCAATGAACCATCGACTCTGTTGGATTTAGCACACCGGGATAGTGCTAGGGGTACCCCTCCCCTCTGGCCCAGTGGCCCCACCCTCATCTAGTACATCCATCTTGGAAACTAGGGTTTTGCTCAGTGAGGGGGTGTGCAATTTTTGCACACAGGGGTCAACTTTGGAAAATCATCCATCGGGCACTTGTAGATAGCATTCCTAGCCGGAACCTGCCTAGACACACCTGCATGACTGCCCGGAACCCATTTTTGTTGCACGGTTGGAGTTCCACGCCCCCGGCAGGTATCCAACAGGTGTCCCTGAAGGCCTTCTGGATGCGAGACAGGACGAGCCATAGAATGAAGATCGTGGCTTGGATCGACGAACCGTCAACTCCATTGGATTCAGAATGCCGGGATAGTGCTAGGGGTGCCCCTCCCCTCTGGCCTAGTGGCCCCACCCTCATCTTGTACGTCCATCTTGGAAACTAGGGTTTTGCTCAGTGAGGGAGTGTGCAATTTTTGCACACGGGGTCAACTCTGGAAAATCACCAACCGGGCACTTGTGTCTAGCATTTCCGGCTGGAACCTGCCTAGACACACTTGCAGGACTCCCCGTAACCCGATTTTGTTGCACGGTTGGAGTTCTACGCCCCTGGTAGGTATCCAGCAGGTGTCCCTGAAGGCCTTCTGGCACCGAGACGGGACGAGCCATAGAATGAAGACCGTGGCTCGTATTGATGAACCGTCAACTCCATTGGATTCAGCACACCGGGATAGTTCTAGGGGTGCCCCTCCCCTTCGGCTCGGTGGCCCCACCCTCATCTTGTACGTCCATCTTGGAAACTAGGGTTTTGCTGAGTGAGGGAGTGTGCAATTTTTGCACACAGGGGTCAACTCTGGAAAATCACTCACCATGCACTTGTGGCTAGCGTTCCTGGTTGGAACTTGCCTAGACACACCTGCAGGACTCCCCAAAACCCTATTTTGTTGCACGGTTGGAGTTCTACGCCCCCGACAGGTATCCGGCAGGTGTCCCTGAAGGCCTTCTGGATGTGAGACGGGACGAGCCATAGAATGAAGACCGTGGCTCGGATCGACGAACCATTGACTCCATTGGATTCAGCATGCCGGGATAGTGCTAGGGGTGCCCCTCCCCTTCGTCTTGGTGGCCCCGCCCTCATCTTGTATGTCCATCTTGGAAACTAGGGTTTTGCTCAGTGAGGGAGTGTGCAATTTTTGCACATGGGGGTCAACTTTGGAAAATCACCCACCGGGCACGTATGATGATGATGATGGTGATGATGATGAAGAGGTTGATGATGATGGTGATGGCGATGGCGATGGTCATGAAGATGATGATGATGGAGGCTTTGATGAGGAACCTAGATTTAGAGTTAGAGTTGGAGTTAGAGTTAGGGTTAGAGGTAGAGTCAATGATGATGATGGAGATGGTGGTGATGATGAAGACATTGATGGTGACGATGATGGTGATGGTGAGGATGGAGAAGATGGCTTAGTGCTAGGGTTTGGGTGAGGGTTAAGGCTAGGGTTATAGAAGGAAATTAAATTAGGGTTAGAGGTAGAGTCAATGATGATGATGGAGATGGTGGTGATGATGATGACGTTGATGGTGATGGTGAGGATGGAGAAGATGGCTTAGTGCTAGGGTTTGGGTGAGGGTTAGGGCTAGGGTTATAAAAGGAAATTGAATTAGGGTTAGAGGTAGAGTCAATGATGATGATGGAGATGGTGGTGATGATGAAGACGTTGATGGTGACGGTGATGGTGATGGTGAGGATGGAGAAGATGGCTTAGTGCTAGGGTTTGGGTGAGGGTTAGTGCTAGGGTTATAGAAGGAAATTGAATTAGGGTTAGAGGTAGAGTCAATGATGGTGATGGAGATGGTGGTGATGATGAAGACGTTGATGGTGACGATGATGGTGATGGTGAGGATGGAGAAGATGGATTAATGCTAGGGTTTGGGTGAGGGTCAGGGCTAGGGTTATAGAAGGAAATTGAATTAGGGTTAGAGTTAGAGTCAATGATGATGATGGATATGGTGATGGCGATGGTGATGGTGATGATGAAGGAGATGGTTTAGTGCTAGGGTTTGGGTGAGGGTTGATAATGCAATGTTTTCAAATATATTTGGTGTATGCTAATGGATGAGGATACAAGTGCAAATATGAAGAATTTTGCATATGTATACTATGACTTATTACTTCATGGTTATTATGAGTGATTGACCTACTAGATTAGGTAAGGTGTTATATGATGGGTTCACATATGGTTGAAGTTTGTGCACATAAGTTAAGTGGATGTATACATGAGGTATCACAGGGTGGATGTGGTTGTTATGAGCCTAACTAAGTGGATGTTGATATAATTGATATATTCTCTCAGCTAAGTATGTGTTAGGTGAGTATTTTTATGATTAATTTTTATAATATCTTTGTGTTTAGGTTGAGTGTTAAGTTATTAAGAGATTTTCTCTCAACTTATCTTTGTGTTAAGGAAGTAGTTACATGTCCTTAATGTACATATACATGTAATAAATGTGCAATTGCATTGAATTTTGTTGAAAAAAATCTCCCTATATTTTTAAATCTGACAAGAGAACTGGAAGCAACAAAATATTGGGAAGTTTCATTTGTAGGATAAGAGGATTAACATATAATAAAGTATATTTTTCATTGATAATTATGTTACATAGTGTGTTTCTATGTTCTATGTTTTTTGTATGATGTCATTGGTTTTATGTTTTTTGGAGGTTATTTGTTGCAAAATAGTAGTCATTGTCTATTGGTTTGATGCAATGCAACGTATAATGAGAAAATATTCTACAAGATGCTACTAATATTATGTTTTATGAAAGAATTATCATGGAAAAGTTGCAAATAAGTACTACTAATGATGTGCTTGAGTTGAATGTGATTCCCAATTATTATGTCATTGTTGGGATTTTGTAGCTGTGAAGAATAACTGTAATAGATGGGGGGGTTGAAGATATGAATCAACAATATTTTGTCCCAAGGAAGTCTTGGTCTCATTAGTTTTTTACTTATGCGACATCACGATGGATTGAGTAGTCATGATTGATCATATGTGTTTATGAATTATTAGACAATTGCTATGATTATTATGACCGTAGTGCATAAAGCATGGAGACTGAGCTACATAAGGAATAGAGGTCATAGAGGTTGTGTGAAGGCAATGTTGAATGTTGTTGCTAGCTCTTGCATGTATTGTAAGGAGAATCATGCTTGAGTGAATCATGCATGGTGGAGATCACTGATTAAGCATTGACCTGAAGGATTTTGCATGTTTATTTTGTACATGATGCATGGTTTTTGTGTATGTGGCTCTTGGTGAGATCATGATGAGAAAAAACCTTTTGACTTGGTGGACTATTCCACATTTACAAGTCAAGTAGAAAAATTCAAAAGAGGTGTAAATGAGAGGAAGCAAATGAATCGCATTGACGCCAATTACACTTGCAAAATCAGAGCAATCAAAGCTCTCAATATCACCGATACCACTCTGTCCCTGAAGAAGATTTCCCTGTAAAGTACCTGGATCATGACCAAATGAAGTGACTTCTCCCAATCTAGTGACAACTACCCTCCTCTAATTAGTAGCACTTATTTTTTTTCCTCCGCATCCTTCACAGGTTGTAGAGCAATGGCCGTTGCTTTTCCTAAAGGTTAATTAGAGTGTGTAAGATAACAAGTGTTCTCCCAGCTGGATTTTTTGGCATTTGATTAGCGGCATATAGGCTATATAAGACTAGAAATGACTCAATGTGACTTGGGACCTTAATAGATTGGGTAACAAACCCTTCTAATATTGATCCTATCCCACTTGGAGTCCAAATACCCCCTATTGAGAGTACGTGTGGTGGGTCACGGATTCCAGGGCTAGATTAGGTTAATAGGGCTACATTAGGTTTCTAAGATTCTAGATTAGTTTCTGAGGGTTAGATTAGTGTTTTATGAGGATTAGTCAATTAGGCCTTCCGGATCCTCTCAGTTTTTTATTGTCTCGAACAGCCTCTGATGCTCCGCATAAAGTAGTACGTAGCGTACCTTGTTTGATGACTTCGTTGAAATTGTCTATAGTTGGATGTTTGTATCCATGATCAAGTGCGTAAAGTGATACACCCGCGACCCTAGTCTATAATCTGTGTATCTGTAGCCATTGCTCTTTGGTCCCTTTCCATCCACTGTAAGATATTCACCCTTAACAACCATCGAGCCAATCGGAAAGGTTATGCCTTCACTATCCGTTAATTATGCGAGCAGGGTTTGCTTCCCCTGGATGCATCGTGCCAAACAATAATTCATCCCAATTGAACTGTTTGTTGGGGCGACAACTGCGTAGATGTGTCCTGCAAAAATGCATTTTAAGGTCATATTCCAACAAGCAGTGGTTTGATAACTTGGATAATTACAAAAACAAGGAGGGAACTGGGATATGCATGCAGAAATGTTTACTTGGTTGTACAAGATCAGATATATGATCATATTCATTCGAAATAGAGGATTGGCCTTCCTCTAACTGGATTGTTTCAGCAACTGCACGTGGGTCCACTACAAGTGATACATTATCCCATTCATCAACCCAATCCATTGATTCACACTCATCCCACTCACAATTGCTGCAAGACCCACAAAAGCAAGCAATTTTTCGCATCCATATTTCAAATAAAGGATTGTTTGAGCTTCGAACTGAATGAAATCCATGAGTGCCTTGCACAGTACTACAACTATAAGAATGCGATCGATCTATATCAACTACATTCCATAAATTTCTGACAACATGTCCTCTACCTGTTGGTATGTGTTGCTCCGTGGTTCGATCTGACATTTTTTCTTTGCACCATCGAACTGTGGATTTGGCATTCCGAATATGAGGGCCTCTTATGCACCTCATCTCCTCCCTTCATAGGGAATTTTTGAGACATGCTCCAGCCCTGTCGTGCTCTCCCTTTCCATGCCCGGTCTCAAAATAGTTCCATACATGCAGCACATCATAAGTCTTGTGCAACATACTCAACCACTGGAAAACACGTGCATTTTTGAATTGGCCTGCACAACCATCTGACCATATCCAATGTTGATCCATATATATCCCTCTCTCCTTCAACTGATCATAGAAAATTTTGAAGCAATGCTGCACATAATGTAGGTCGTGGCACCTTTCGTCACTGATGTATAAGTTGGTCTCTTTCAATATTATCCTCATGTCGTTGCTTCTCTCTAGCGCGTGCCTGTACATGATATGGACCATTATGCTAACTTGGTCTGAATGGTAGTATTGAATTTGAATCTCATTCTGTGGCTGTAGGGTATGGTTTTCCACAAAGTCCACAACCAACAATATTGTGCCCTTGGGAAAGGTGTCCTTGCACTGTCTGTACTGTTCATCCTACCATCGTGCTACATGGACGTGCTGTACATGATGCTCGGTCTTTTGGTAGAATTCCTTCATGAAATCACAAATTTGTACTTGGTGCCACAAAACCAAGGGCATTAATACAGCGTGACATTTTCAATTTGAATATATATGTACAAATTCAACATGTACAGTATGAAAGCATGCAAACTTAGATTACATGTGACTTCACCAATGCAATTTTTTTGCTTTCCTTTGAACTATTTACTTGATATGTTATGTACTGGAAGTTCTGCATTTCTACTGACATCCTCCCAAATTCATCCTCCGTGGTTGCGTGGATGCAGTGGCTCAATAATGCAAATCCACTGCAACTGGAACACATCCCATATAAACATGATCTTTTATAATATTTTTGTCCTTCAGGCCTTCGACACATTATGCTATGTATAAATTCTCTGGATGCATTCGGTGGTTGTAACGAAGGGAAATCCTGCACAATGTTAGTATGCAAACCACAAAATATATGTCTATATGTATCATAATAGTACTCAAATTCTACATGGTATCTACGACAACATGTACTGCGATCAATGCAAATTCTAACACACCAGGGTTTGTGTTTTTCGAAGGACCTTTGGCCCAAGTTCAATTGTGTGTGCTCATTCTTGAACCTCTCATAGAGTTCTGTTTGAGTGGTTTCAAGGAAGTGCTTGACATGGGGTTCACCCCCCCTAACACATTTTCTCAACTTTAAAACATCTCTTTGATTCGATGACGGTCTAGTGTTATCATGCCAAAATTTTTGCACTAGTTCTTTAATAGCATCAATGAGCTTCATGTCTGAATGAGGTAACCTAGCAACAAAGGCCCAACAATCTTTTTGGCCTGGGGTCTCAAGTTTTTCTCTAATGGCAGAATACTTTTGAAGAGTCTTTCTATCTACTTTAAAGATTTTACATGTGTGTGATAGTAGGCGGCATTGCCTTGTGGGTTTGTCTACAATCGATTCCGACAGTACACGACGGGCCGCATTAAAATATTTTGTGCGAGAAGTTTTTCCAATCAAATTAAATGCAGATTGTAGATTTCTAACAACATGATTGTAGACCTCTGAACTTCTAACTACCTTTATGCACAAAACTCCCCTAACATGAGCTAGACAATGTGATTTTAACAAAGCAAGAAACAATTGACATTTTGCTGCATCGGTTTTGGATTCAAAAAAATCTTTGATTATCTTCTTACAATGGAAATCAATAGTGCATTTGGGCATCTTACCTTCAAGTCCTGAAAATGAACTTTCATCCACATGAATACGTCTGGGAGTTCTTTGTCGTTCGGTTGATAGTTGAGGCAAGGGAGTTGGCAAGGAAGTACGAGTCTCATCAACGGTTTGTTGTGGCCCTTCATTCAGTAATTGGTCCTACAATGGAGTGTGTTCGCCAAGTGGGTGCTCTTCTTGGGGTGGTTTCCAGTTAAGAACTTACTCAACATCCATCCCTTCATACTTGACATCAGGCAAGATTTGATTGACTTCAACCACTTTGTCATTGCTTGTTGATGGATCTAAGGCACTAACATTTTGATTTCTACGGTTTTGCATGTACAACCTGGCCTTTTATCTTATCTCATGGGCCTTTTCAGGGGGCAGCTGCGTCCTTCTAGACTTTCTTTGATTATTACGTTTGTTGCCCATATTCAATGCGCTTTTGAAAAAATGAAAATATGACCCCTGCAAGAATGAACAACAAACAAGATATTAAAACTAAATGTGCATGATTATTAAAGCTCGATGTAGCAATTGATTATGTACAACAACATCTACTGATAATGTTTTCATATAATCTTAAAAGCTATTGGGAATGCCCTACATATAAAGTTACAACATCACATCTAGGAACTCAGTAGGATGGTATTGGATGGTGGTATGGGATGTTAGTAGTCTAGCAAATTCCCTACAAGGGAGAAGCTCATATCACTTCATTTTCATGGTATGGATGAGGGAAAATAGCCCCAAAAGACTAAGAGTTTTCAATTGTTTAGGTGTGTGTGAGTTGTTGTAGTGAAACCATGAGGAATTCAACAAATGTTTGTCTACTAGATGGAGGAATGTGATTGTGAAATGTTATTGGTGGTGATGTAAGGATTTTTTTTTATTATCTTCATGAAAGGTTGAAAGCATTGCTTGGTGCATGTTGTAGTTTTTTTTTGGTAGGATGTTTTTATTGTCTATGTTGAAGATTAAGAAGACTAAAATAGATCTATCATACAATTCACGAGGAAAAACCAAAATAGATGCCATTCAAACAAGTGAATGAAGACTAAATTACATTTAACAAGATCAAATTTTCACCATACCTCAAGGATTATGATTGCTCTTTGCTTCAAATGTCAAATGCTCTTTTGATGTGTCCATTATATGTAAGAAGACTTCATGTGTATCCAATTAGCATGCGAATTCAATCCAAGGTGCCAAATAGAGTCCAACTGTTGTGTATTCACTCAATTGATCCAAATAGAGCCCAATAGGTGTGTATTCAATACAAAGATCCAAATAGAGCCCCAAATATTGTGTATTTTATCCAAATGGTGTATGAATTCAATCTACCATGAAAATGCTTGTTGGACTATGCGTGAAACCAGTGAACAAAACGTGATGAATGAGGAAAAAAATGCGGGAGAAAGAACGTGGGTGATTTTCTAAATTTTATGTTCAACAGGGACGCGCACGTGCCTTTGACGCATGCGCATCCTTGTTGAACCTTGCAATGGTTGGTGGGTAATGTTCATTGTATTTATTTCCCAACAGATATAAATGTGTCGGGTTATGCCTAGAGCCCCTCCCCATAAAGGCCTTTAGGACCTCTTCTAACCCATAATCCCTAAGTGCATTTAAGTGCTTCTAGGTGTTTGGGGGTTTAAGGGTATATTTACAAATTTGTGTATTTTGATTTCAAAACATTAATTTAATTTTATGTTAGAAACATATGTATTACATCAAGAATAATTAAATACATAGTGGATATATATTAATGTTGTATAAAGACTGCTCGGAGGTGCGATTATTGTGAGATCGCAGTGTCGGATTTGTTCATAATTACCATCATATTTTATTCTCTTAGGGCGATGCAGATGTGACAAAATGCACTTTGATGGTTAGTTTTATTTGCTGGAAAATATTTTCCTGGTTAATTTATGGGGAAGGATAATAGTCTTGATACTCCCACCCCTATGGAAGGTTGGCAAAGCATAGCACAGAAGGTATAAGCTTGGCTTCATGTAATATGCAGAGCACTCTTCTTTACATTGTTGTATTAATCAAAATCTAAGGCACCTGTTATTTTTTGTCTCAGTGTAGGATGAAAAATGATGAGATGTAAAGGATCTAATCAAGTAGTCATGGAGGGCCTCCTCATCGTGGAAGATTTTACGAATAGTGTTCATCTGTTGTAAGTGGAATCACAATTGCAATAAAATAAGGTTTTTCGTCATGATGATCTGATGCTGATGATGATGAAGATCATGACGAAGATGATGATGATGATGAAGATCATGACGAAGATGATGATGATGATGAAGATGGTGATGATGATGATGACTAATGGAGATGATGATGATGATGATGATGTTGACGATGATGATGATGAAGATGATGACTAATATGCATCACATCATCCTCATCCTCATCATCATCAACAACATGATCATCATCATCACCATCATCATCGTCATCATCATCATCATTGTGAGGACGAGGATGATGATAATGATGATGATATGATGATGATGATGGTGGTGGTGGTGGATGATGATGAATATGAGTACGATGATGGTGATGATGACGATGGTGATGAAGATCATGATGATGATGATGAAAATGGTGATGATGATGATGATGATGATGACGATGAAGATGGTGATAATGATGATGATGATGACTAATGGAGATGATGATGATGATTGATGATGATGATGATGATGTTGATGATGAATATGATGACGAATATGTAGCACATCATCATCATCGCCATCATCATCATCATTGTGAGGAAGAGCATGCGGATGATGATGATGATGAAGATGATGATGATGATGACGATGATGATGAAGATAATGACTAATGGAGATGATGATGATGATGATGATGATGATGATGTTGATGATGAAGATGATGATGAATATGCAGCGCATCATCCTCCTCCTCATCATCATCTTCATCATAATCAACAACATGATCATCATCATCACCATCATCATCGTCATCATCTTCATCATCATCATCAATGTGAGGACGAGGATGGTGATGATGATGATGATGGTGGTGGATGATGATGAATATGAGTACGATGATGAAGATGATGATGATGATGACGAATATGATCATCATCATCAAAATCATCATATTCGTCGTCATCATCTTCATTAGTCATCATCATCGCCATCTTCATCATCCTCACCATCACCATCATCATCATATGATCATGATCATGATGATCATTGTCTTCGTCATCATAATCAACATCTTCATCATCCTCATCATACTCGTCATAGCCATCTTCATCATCATCATCATCATCATCATCATCATGAATATGATGATGAGGATGAGGATGATGTGCAGCACATTCATCATCATCTTCATCATCATCTCCAGTAGTCATCATCATCATCATCATCATCTTCATTGTCATCAACATCATCACCATCATCATCATATTCATCATCATCGTCTTCATCATCACCATCATCTTCAGCATCATAATCATCATCGTTAGTGCCATCATCATCATCATCGACGTTGTCGTCATCTTCATCATCATCATCATCATCATCATCATCATCATCTTCGTCATGATGATGATGATGATGATGACTAATGGAGATGATGGTGATGATGATGATGATGATTATGATGTTGATGATGAAGATGATGGCGAATATGCAACACATCATCATCATCCACAACATGATCCACAAAACGATCATCATCATCGTCGTCATCATCATAATTCTGAGGACGAGCATGAGGATGATGATGATGATGATGATAATGATGATGACGATGAGGAAGATGTTGTTGGAGATGATAACGAATATGAAACACATCATCATCGTCTTCATCGTGATGATATGATGATGATGATGATGGTGGTGGTGGTGGATGATGATGAATATGAGTACGATGATGATGATGACAGTGATGATGATGATGATGAAGATGACGAGGAATATGCAGCACATCATCAACATCTTCATCATAATCATCAACATGATCATCATCATCAACTTCCTCCTCATCATCATCATCATTGTGAGGATGCGGATGATGATGAGGATGATGAAGATGATGATCATATGATGATGATGATGATGATGATGATGATGATAGTCATCATAACAGTCATCTTCATCATCCTCATCATACTTGTCATCACCATCATCCTTATGATGATGATGATGATGACGACGACGATGATGATGAAGATGGTGATGATGATGATGACTAATGGAGATGATGATGATGTTGATGATGAAGAAGATGATGAATATGTAGCACATCATTCTCATCATCATCATCATCTTCATCATCATCAACAACATGATCATCATCATCACCATGATCATCATCATCACCATCATCATCATCTTCATCATCATCATCATTGTGAGGATGATGATGACGATGATGATGATGATATGATGATGATGATGATAGTGGTGGATGATGATGAATATGAGTACGATGATGATTATGATGACGAATATGATGATCATCATCAAAATCATCATATTTGTCATCATCATCATCGCCATCTTCATTATCCTCACCATCATCATCATCATCATATGATCATGGTCACGATGATAATTGTCTTCGTCATCATAATCGTCATCTTCATCATCCTCATCATACTCGTCATCGCCATCTTCTTCGTCATCATCATCATCATCATCATCATCTTCATATCATCATCAGTTGTTGATGATGATGATGATGACGACGAAGATGTTGTTGATGATGATGATGAGGAAGAGGGTGACGACGAAGATGATGATGATGATGATGGTGGATGGTGATGAATATGAGTACGATGATGAACATGATGATGATGTTGATGATCATCGTACTCATCATCAACATCGTCATCATCATCTTCATCATCATCGCCATCAATGTTGATGATGAGGATGATGATGATGATGATGACGTTGACGATGAAGATGATGACCTAGATGTTGATAAAGATGTGGAAGAAGGACGATGATGATGATGGTGTTGATGATGAAAATGATGATGATGACGAAGATGATGATGATGGTGATGAGGATGAAGAAGATGATGATGATGGAGATGATGTTGATGTTGATGAGGATGGTGATGAAGATGATGATGATGAAGAAGATGACGATGGTGGAGATGTTGATGAGGAAGGGGGAGATGACAATGATGATGAAGATGTTGATGATGATGGTGATGGTGATGATGATAATGATCATCATCATCATCATGATCATGACCATCTTCATCACCATCATGATCATCATCCTCATTATCATCATCATCATCATCATCACCATCATCCTCATCGTCATCTTCATCACCATTTCCATCATCATCATCACCATTTCCATCATCATCATCACCATCACCATCATCTCAAATTCATCACCATCATCCTCATCGTCATCTTCATCACCATTGTCATCATCATCATCATCACCATCACCATCATCTTATCATCATCAGCATCATCATCAACATCTTCAACATCATTGTCATCTCCCCCTTCCTCATCAACATCTCCATCATTGTCATCTTCTTCATCATCACATCTTCATCAACTTCATGTATCCCCTTGACAAAGGAAATTAAATAAACCATACAAAGGCATACAATAGCGCGTACGCGCAAGGACGCGTGCGCGCTTTCAATCACGCGTGTGCGTGTTTGCGCATGTGTGTGTTTGCGCCTGCGCGTAGTTGTGCGTGCGCGTGTTTGAATTCAAATTGTTTTTGGCGCCCTTGCAGGCTTGGAATTAGCTTCGGATTGCACCTTTAGGCTCGGTCTGATTTATCCCTGATTTATAGCAGAAAACATCAAACGCTGCAACTTTCTGTTTTTCACAGCTAGTTCTGCATAAGCTCCACGAGTGCACTGCAGATGAAATTGCACACACTTGTCGAGCTATGTGTGTAGATTCCAAATATATAATTTTTTAATAGATCTGTTGTTGTTCTCTATTTTTAATTCATTTTAAACTGCACTCATGTCAAATTCGTAAAAAACATAGGTCATTTATTTGGCCTATAACTTTTGATTGGCTTACCTATTTCGAAAACGGAAAAGAACCCACCTAAGAGCACGAAAATACCTACAACCTAAAAAAAAATTGCATTTTGATTATTTTTAGACCATGATATGGTGGATTAAAACTTGACAATTTCCTTTTAGGGATTCACTGATTTCGGTAATTTAAAAAAATTATAAAATTAACTTTTAAAATTTTGGAAAAATAGCTCCGCAAAAGATTTGTCTGTTGCCTACGCCTCTACATATTTTTTTTTCTCGTAAATTGAAAATTTACATAGAAAATAGGCAGATCAACAAAAACATGTGCATTATGTTTTAGAAAAAAAATAACATACCAATCTTCGAATAATGACATTTTGGGGTGGTTATACCACTTTTCCATAAACAAAAGTTATATATTCTCGAAGGTCATCGTTTTTCTACGTTTCATCTTTTTACACCTAATCAGAAAAAGTTTTGTAAGTACCTCTAATAATTGATTTTAATGATAATTATTTTGTTTTTCCAGAATGTCATTACAACTAACGTGTCATAATTGAGTATTATTACCTTGCACCAGCCCTGTACTATTTTTTATCAAGTTAATTTTAGTTAATTTTCAAATCTACGAAGTTTCACATTATTTAATTTATTTCATTATATTAAAAAAACTTTGATTTCAATTTGTATTTAAAGAATCCAAACTAGCTAACTGATAGAGACAGATTGCTTTTAGTGCTTTCAAAGATACATTTAAAATCTACTTAAGCATAAAAAGACTCAAAATTATTAATGCATTTGCATATTAACATCTCAAGAGCTAAGTTCTTGCATTATTCAACTCAATGGACTTCATTAAATGAACTTAGACATTTGCATGCAATTTAAAATTCTAAAATTAAATTAACTTATTAAAATCCTTTTATGCATTAAAAGTAGTTGTTATAAATTAATTTTGCATTAGAATATATTGAATTATTTCTACAATTTTGGACTAACTACTCAAGTTTGTCTTTCCGTAAAATTATTATTGCATAATGCATCTTTTCAATTTTGTAAATATTTTGTATTAATTTATTTTCAATTATTTTTTTGCTAATCATATATTAATGTATGTATGTTTAGATAGGCTGCACTTAGTTTGTTAGTGGACTGTCATTTTCATTTAAAAAGTTTTATTTATTTATTTATTATCAAATATATAATTCTTATTTCTTTTATTAATGTTTTTAATCGTGATTATTCTATTTATCTGAGGACTCTGGATTCCTAAGTTTGACATTACATTCACTGTATTTATTAATATGTGATAATATTGGAATTTTTTTAGGAATTCTTGAAATTGTGTACATACTTTTGCATGTGTGCATTTGTGAGATAAATTTTAGTAAAGGTTTTTTTTTTACAAAATGATCATGAATAAAATCAAAATAAAAACCCTCAGCTAATAATCATAATCATAATCAAAATGAGATAAATCACAAATTTCACATAATAATCATGGTGATCAAAACGAAGTAAATCAACCGTAGGTGCCCAATGTGGAATGCAATGAAGGATAGGTGACACAAAGAGTCTACACGAAATCGACAGCTTTGATTTAGAGAAAAACTTTGATTTAGATAAGGAAATGAAATACAAAAACACTAAGGCAATACTATTTCACATCATCTTTCATTAATTTTTTTTTATCAATCTTAATATCGTTTGTATATATGCACATCACAAATTAACAATGCATACATTAAAAATTTAAATACAAACCCTTCCATTTTTATTACCTTCAATTACACAAAATACCGAGCTCACAAATACCATTGAGTTCATTCTCTTTCCTGTCTATCCGTTGCAACCCTTCGTCTTATCTTGCATTCTTAAGGTTTTACACTAGCAATATCAATTTATAAGACAGATCCAATATAAACAACCATATACAGCCAGTTCTCCATGATCACATCGTCAGCAAAGAGTATGGTAAACCTGTAGAAATACTAATTTGACAATGAATAATTTGAATGAATATGCATACAGATGTAGATGAATAGTTTGGAAGTAATAAATGTAGATCATAAACATGAATTGACTATCAATATGCAGAAGCACCAAATTGCCTATGAATAAGCATACATATTCAGATGTAGATGAATAGTAGGGGCTTTGGTCTCTCACACCATGAGATTCTCTAGAGCTCTTTTGGCCTGTGTTCTTGCTGATGCACTGGACGAGCTGTGCTTAAGTTTCTTCAACAATGGCATTGCACCCATCTGCTTCATGGCTTCCCTCATTTCCTCCATGAGGGTAAGATTACCCAACGCTCCCGCTGCATATTCCTGCACAAGATCACACTTTGAACACAATAGGTTCACCAGATTTGCCACAGCCCTCGGATGGGCTCCTATTGCTGCAATATTATCAGGGCTTATGGACAGATTATACAAGGCACCCGCTGCGTTTTGATGGACTAAAGTCGACACAGAGTCCAGAAGCTTTATCAATCTTTCAAACGTGCAAGCTATAGAAGCAATCATCTTCCTGCTTCGCCCATTATAAGAAAGACTCATGATGGCGCCCGCTGCTTTCTCCTGAACAACAGGAGAATCCGAGAGCAGCAAATCCGAGAGCCTCTGCGGGAGTCCATAGATGGAAGCAATCCTGATTTTGTTGGCCATGCTGCTTGTCGACAGATTCCAAAGCAAACTCGAAGCACTGGACTGTGCAGCAAACGATTCATGGAACAACAACGCTGCAACTTTCTCCGCAGATCTGTGCTCTTTCAGTATTTTTTCTCTGTTATTCGGGTTGAAAGATAGGCTCTCCAGGACTTTCACTGCATTTGCTCTAACGGTCCATGAATCCTGATATTCAACAAGTGCTACGAGCCTTTGAATAGTGATGTGATTCGAAGCAATTCTCACCTCGTTTTCCTCGGGCATGGAGAGCATATTAAGCGCTTCCGTGGCCTTCTCGAGCACGGGGGTCGATCCAGATTTCAGTAAGCCGATCACCCTCGATATTGCACCTTCTGAGGCAGCAAGATCTACCAGAGACTGTGAGAATCCCAGCATTAATAGATCCAGGCCTCTTATCTGCTGTATTTCTGAATCAGAGTCTAGCATTGATACAGAGAATCCGATTGCCATTGGGGAATTTAAATACTCAACCCTTTTGAAAGCCTGGATCTGCTGTACCACCGACGACTTACGATAACAATTATCAAAGCTCTCGATCAAATTACATAAACGCTCTGATAATCCTGCTATGGACAATACTTTCGTTTTGATATTTTTGTCCATGCAGAGATTTTGCAAGAGCGCTGCTGCAAAGAATTCGATTACCGGCAGAGACGAAGAAGAGCTACATAACAAAACTAATCTTTCTAATAAAGCATCACTATTGATATTCATAGAACAGTTGACTATTTTACAACGATATTCTTCATATATAGAAAATTCCCATAAAACCCCTAGTGTATTTGCTTGTACCTCAAAGCTGGATGGGCTGCAAAAAAGAAGCTTTAACAGAGCAACCATTGTACCTGGTTGCCAAGCTTTTTTAACATCAATTTCGTTGTTATTTCTCATCATTGCACGCATCAAAGCTACTGCTTCGGACAGAACATGATCTCCACCAGACGTAGCTATAACAGATCCCAGCAGCTCCACGGCACTCGGATCATGAATACTGCTGATCCTTTTTTTCATATCTTCATTATAAACTGCTACAATGGTCCCAAGATATTTCAAGGCCTGCATCTGAACACACTGTGAATTTGATGAACTTAGAAGACTAATCAGAGCTTCCAATCCCCCTGCTCTACAGAAGTGTTCCATCTCCTCTTCTCCCCATTTCTCAACATCATCTCTGCAAACTGTTTTAGCTCTCAACTTAGCAACGGCTTTCAGAATTCTCTTTGGACAAGGGCCATGTATTGGCTCTCTATCCTTATAATCCTGTTCCAGCTCGTTCAAGCATTCCCATATATTCATCAAGTCCCCCCGAAGAACATTTCTATAATTCCCTGCCATGGGTGCCTGCATTGGATTGCTGAAAGTGGGGGCACCCTTGTTGCAGCAATAGGCATTGTACAGAGTGACTGCATGCTTTATCCTGCTTCTTGATTCTGCCAACCTGAGGTTCAAGTCTCGAGGACTCTGCTTGATCAGAATAGACACTGCATTAACAGAAATCATGTATTCATCCAGACTATCTCGGGCTTCTTCCAGAGCCTTACACATGAGCTTTAAGACTCTGTAGAAGTTACGATCATGGTGACCAGAGCTCCCTGTGTTTAACGAAGGAAGGATTTGGGTTATGAGAGTAGGAAGAAGTCTCAAGTCTGCCTGAAGCTCCATTGCCACAGGCTCGAGCTTGAACTTCATGTCATTGAGGAGGAGATCTACGTGATTGTAGAGATTAACGAATGAAGCTACAGCTGCAGAGATTTCTGCGATTGTTGACCCCCGATCCTTCATCTTAGCTCTTCACATGAACCCTATGCACTTCTTCGTCCTCCTCTACTCTCATGGTCGCCTGAAAAGTAAAGAGAATAGATTTGTTTAAAGCTATGAATGTATAAAAGAAGGGATTGATGTGAACAGACTTTGAGAAGATAGCGTGTATGCACAGATCCCCCTAGATGCTTTGCTTCCATACTCTCCTCTTTACGATACTTTTATAAATTTGAGGGAACCAACCTGTACGTCCAGCAGGTTTAGCTGTATTTCTCGGTAGTCTGCGTATTCATGAAGTCAGTCTAGGTTGGTGTAAGGGCAATCTAGGGTGGCTTCAATGAGTTCTGGGATATAAACATTGAATATATGTGTATTTCGCAATGGAAAGAGGTTTGGAGTTGGCCAAAGCAAGGCATTTTTTATCAGCTTTGATGCGTTCAATGCATTTTTTTTTTAATATATGTGCAATCTGTCATGTTTATTCGAAAATGCTTGCGTTTTTTTTCCTTTATCCTTTTCCTTTATTCCCTATTTTACAGTTTTATAATGTGATTCTGATCTAGCAAAATCTTTTTCAGTAATATTTTTTCGATTTATGATAGACATGTAACAAGTAAGAATGCAATAAATATATCTTCCAAAAGCGAAAGCAATAGCTGGACATGAAAAGTTGCTTCGTGGGTGAAAGATAATAGCTGGACATGAATAGTTGCTTCGTGGGTGAAAGATAGTCCATTCAAACAATAGTGTACAAAGCACTTAGGTAGCTCTGGCAGACGGGAAATGTTTAGGGCATTATCTGCACTAAATGTTTAGGGCATTAATAAAATAATTAAAATATTATTTATTTTGTTTAAAAAATAAATTGATCTTGAAAATATCAAGTTTGTCTATTTATTAATTCACTTTCCAGTACATTATCATTAATATTACATACTTTCAAATTGTGAATTAGAATTGAGTAAGAGTTCCGACAACAACTAAAGTTGTATGGTGGTTTGGTGTTGTATGTATTGTTAAAAACTACATATACTTAATTCTATATGTATTAACAACTATGAGACCAAGTGGGGTTGTTTTGTGTTGTGTTTGAACAAGAGGCCACCATGTTAGAGTTCCCATAACAAGTGGGGCTATGTTTGAACAATAAGTCTCGGTTAGGGTTTTGTATAGTTGTAAAAAACAACTCTTTATGTAAATCCAGGTTGTTAATAATTTCATGTGAACAATAATACCAACAAGCTTATGTGTTGTCATTGACCTGTTGTATTCCACATGCATAACAAGCTTATGTGTTGTCATTGACTTGTTGTATTCCACATGCATAACATCTATGAAATTGAGTACATAACATGTCAATTTTTCTTTCCAATAATCCCCATGCACCAATTCCTCAAGTCTCTTTGCCTAAAACTACCATTGGATTTTACTTGTATTAATTTTACTTTTTCCATTTTACAAATACAGAAACATGAGAAACTTTCATTACAAATATGTTGTAATATATAGACATGAGATCCTTTAATTTATTAGCCATTTTATTTGTATAATCTTGCACATGTAATGTATGGATTTCACACTTTACTATTCACATACACCTATCCACTAAGGTAATAACATCTTATGTGTTGTATTCATGAATTACCCACCCACTGATGACATCAATATCTTTTATTGTTCTTTGATTTCACACTTTATTATTCACATACACCTATCCACTAAGGCAATAACATCTTCTATGTTGTATCCATAAATGACCTACCCAATGATGACATTAACATCTTTTTATTGACCTTTTGTAATGAACCACTTTCCTTTAATCCACATATGTATCCTAGATGCATGACCGTTTAGAGATTTCTAGTGTTTAGGTAGGGTCCTTTCAAGCAAGGTTGATGATTTTGTTTAATTTGACCCTTTAGGGAACTTATTTAAAATATTTATTTAACCTATTGGCTTAGTTTGAGGTGTAGGCCCTTGATTTGGTCCTAGTTACTTAGAATGTTTCATTATGTTTGGGTTTTCTATTTATTAGGCTGAATGAGTTAAATATTTCTTAAATTTTCTTAGTTTATAGTTACTAAGTGACTTGTGCCTATTTATTGTGGCTCATGGTAAATAGAGTCTATATTTGGGGAAAAACCTATAGTATGGTCTCATAAGCTCATGGTATAAGGTCAAATTATAGTTTGATTTTCTTTTATGATATCTCTCCAACAATTATCTTGTTATTCACTTACACCTCGAGGTCACACCTTTGTCTATTTATACCAAACAATTTATCTTCTTGCTTGAACTCTTTGAATATTCAATCTTTTGAAACCCTATCTTGTATGTACACACTCGAATTGGCAATGCATTTAGGCCTAGCTTCCTAATTCATTAACTATGCTCTTTCTCTATTTTTTCTTGTGTTCAAGAACTTAATAATGATATTTTATTATTCGTTTGGCTCCAACCTGGCAAGCTTGTTGCCTCATCCTAAATCATGTTCAAAGGATAAGTCCTCTCACACCTTGGATGATTCAACCCTACAACTTCAAGGGAGGTTCCAACACAACTACTGCAAGTGATGTAAAAAATATTTTTGAAGGCACTTTGGTCATCATTCATTTATTTCATTGCTATATCATTATCTATGGTAGATCTATTGTTTACACTATTTTGTATTGGTAGTTGATGCAAGTCTATTTTGTAGGAGGATTGAGTTGCATGTGGAGGATTGTTTAAGAAACGAAAAAAGAACAATGCCTCAAAGGTATGTTAGAACTCTCTGCATCTTTAGTCTAATCAACATCAAAACTTATACAAATTCCCATCCATGGGTGAGTTTGTTTCATTTCTTCTCTCTTTTATTTTCAGTGCTTAGTTAAATTAACTCACCAAAGGAGATTAAAGACCAGACATAGATTAGCTTACATTTATTTTATTAATCTTATATTAATGAGTTACTTAAAACCCAAATTGAAATACCTTATATCATCTACAATAAAATTAAAATCATAATTAATCTAATAATCTTTCTCCCTTCTCTTGCATTCCTCTCCTTCAAAAATTCACAAAAATTTCTTAAAACTCCACTCTCTTTTGTTATTAATGATGTTTATAATATGGTGGTTACCCATCCCTACTCATACACCACAACATCCTTTTGAGGACATGTTTACAAGCTTATGTTTGAATTGTTGTACACCATTTTACAAACACAACAAATCGTAACTGAAGTGAGGCATTAAATATCAAATAGGTTTTTGATTGAATAAAATAACAACCAAGTTTATCCTATGCAAATGCATAGGAACAACAATATTGATCAATGAATATAAAATTAGCATTCAAGAATGCTTTATGATTAATTTATGAGTAATTGTTTATATATACTTTTAGTACTTTGAGTTTTTTTTTTCTTCCAAGAGATTCATGGTTCTACCTTGCAAAAGTATAGGGTAACATATTAGGTTACTTATTAAATTTTAATTCTCCCTGATTTTCTAGTGTAAGACTTAGGCATTACTAGAAATCTAACCCCCACGACATGTTAACTAATACAATTGATCTGAGATCTCTAGCTTCTACTTCTCACCCCTTGCTGGACTATGTGACTGCTACAAACGTCTCATCGAGGCATGGTGAGTAAGGGGGAGTTCATTATGTTGAAGAGGGGGAAGGTACAACCAATTCAACTCCCGTAGGAATGGTTGATCTCAGGATTTCATCTCCCAAAAAGGGTTTGTATGCTCTCAATGTTGCAAGTACATGGTCTTCAATCCTCCCATGTTGTCACCATCATTCATGACGCAATGGGAAATAACACGAATGAAAGGGTGGTTATGTTTATTCGTATTACATGTTCTATTTCTCCTCTCAGTCTGCTGCTTCTCTTCGACATTTTGGAAAGGAATTTGAAACTGTTAACTTAGTGGCTCTCCCTCCACGGTAGCTCTTGGACTCTTCTAGTCTCTATGGTCTATGGTGGTATAAGTAAATTGGCATGGCTTGTCGGGGACAGGGGAATATAGTGGATGGAAGTGAGATACCAACGAATCCAGTGTCTCTAGGCATGAGAAGGGATGTCAATTCGGCTTGCACCTTTAGCAGAATAGTTCCTGAAAACATCCAAAATTACATTGACAATGCCGAGGTCGAAGGTTGCCTTAGGTGGTGCTTCATCTCTAATGAGGATGTTCGAGCATAATTTGAACAGAGGGTTTCCAAACTAGGAATCACCCGCTCACAAAGCTTGTTGTATCAAACAACTGTTGACACCTTATGGGTTCAAAAGTACCTTATTGGAAAATCTTTGATTGAGAGGGGCAAGGATTACAATGAAGTCCTTATTCAACAGGATGACACTCAGGAGAGGTTTGGTAGGTTGGAGTGAAGCTCGATGCGAGGGATAAAAAGTTGCATTTGATGGATTGCGGACTTGGCATTGACATTGGTCACCAACCTCATGTTGGAAACTCCCCAGGTTCCCCTGCTACTTTCCCTTATGATAGTACCAATGGTCCTAGTTAAGCTTAGAAAGCTTAAAGATTGTCATTCTAATAGGAAGTTGTATCAAAAGTTTTTAAGTTGATTAGACTGGTTATGCATGACAATTTCATTTTGTTTATGTTTCAAAAACTCCATAATTAAGTTTTACAACTTAGTTTCCCCACGAGGAAAGCATACTGTACTTCATACATACCTTAGTAATTGGGCAGCTCGATAGTCTATTTTCACTATGGAGTGCCATCAGCTATTGTTTTTTATATTGGTTACTGCTTTCTACTTATGCAATGAAAGGTCCCATATACTAATTCACCTGATTCACCTAGTAAGAAAAAAAAAGATTTAAATGTTATTGAAGTTTAATTAAATAATTTTATTTATTTTTAACTTGTATCTTTGTTTTACTTCTCAAAGATTGTTTTTCCCAAACAAGTGACTAACTTTTAGGATCTAATTTCTTTGAGTTAGTTTTAATATCTTTAAAAACATCTTAAGCCAAAAAAAAATAAAAAATATAAACTTGTATAATCAGTGATATATTATGATTAAAGGCTATCTTAGAAATGATATTGTTAAACTATGAATATAAGAAACCTGCAAATTGCAAGTAGGTGAAAGCTAATGGATCTCTAAAAACACTTTAGTGAAGATGATAAAAATTAAATAAGATTTTTTTAGCTTCCAAGAATGACTCGAAGTACTTTTACAACAAATTAGTGAAATGTTGTAAATAGGTGAAAGCTAATGGGATCTTTAAAAACACTTTGGTGAAGATGAGAAAAATTAAATAAGAATTTTTTACTTTGCAAGTAATTTTACAAGGATAACAAATTAGTGAAATGTTGTAAATAGGTGAAAGTTAATGGGATCTTTACAAACACTCTAATGAAGATGAGAAAAATTAAATAAGAATTTTTTAGTTTGCAAAAATTTTTGGAAGTAATTTTATAAGAAATTAGAAAATAGTGTATGAACGAGAATGATAAAATATTGAATTAGATTTTTGAAATACACATGTACATATTTATTTATGAAAAAACTTATTTCAAATGGTGATATCTTTACACTTACAAAGAATTGTCAAACCTGAATCATATTTTCATGAAAACTAATCCAAATTGTTACTAGACCACATTACAATAGACTACACATACATAGACATTAAGTTAACAATCTTAATTTCAAGTTTTTAACAATGTCATTATTTTTATTGTAAATAATGTATATGCAAGTGTGTATACACATATTTTCCTAAATTTTCATATCATTTTGTAGTAGTTAGGTAGATGACAATCACCACAAATTAACTAACTTATATATATATATATATATAAATTATTGTATATACATACATACATATATGTATATATACGCATATGTATAGTTATGTAGATGATGGTCTCCATAATACTACAAACTAATCAGTTTTCCAAAATTTATATATAAGTACATGGTAGTTTTCATAATAACATAGATTAACTATATTTATAATATATATAGTTAATTTGTGTGTGTGTGTGCGCACATGCGCGCGTACACACACACATACATAAGGGAAACCTTGTGGGATCCCCGCTCTTTCGTGAAATATTTGGATGGATGGAGGTTCAAACACTAGCTATAATAGAGTCTGGTAACTTTAAGGGATTTGACTGGATTTGAACATGCAATCTTTGGCATTCCTATTGATAATATGCATTGGGTGAATGGTTCAATCGAATGGCTAAGCCTTTGGTATATATATGTAGTCCTCAAGAAAATTTGTAATTTTTTGTTACTTAAAATATAATAAAAAATATATCTCAATGACTCACCCAGATTTGGGTCATAATAACATTTAGCACCTAGGCAAGGAACATGTTTGAGATTAACATCCTTATACAAACATATGAGTAAATTTTCTTAAACAATTAAAAAGACTTTATCCATTTGACAATATAGATTTTCTAATATGTGTCTAAAAGTTGTTCCATAGCCAATAATGCATTCCAATGATGGAAAAATATCAATAAAACATTTGGATTGGGGGGAGGACCTTCTTGATACCATCAAAGGATCAAACACGTACATGAGTTCTTCTTGTCTTTCACATGCTAGATTGGAAAGTCTTACTACCACAAGATTGTTCTCCCTCATTATATGCTTGCAATAAAAACTTGGAAGTGATGTTGAACATCTATATGACTAGTGAAATCTCTGGATAAAATCAAATCCTATTCTCCATAAATCCATTTAGAGTAGATATGACTAGTTTTAATTTACTAAAAATTTGAATATTCTTAACTCCCAAATCCAAGGATCACCATGGAGGCTTGGAGTTGGTGCATGTATGTATGGGCTACAATAATGTTCTTGTGGGGAAAGTTAACCTAGTTTTTGGTAAAAGTTTACCCCTTTTTCCGAACCGAATGGATTAATTACGAAAAATGAATACTCTAGTCTCTCTGACAAGAAGAGTTATCCACTGTATAGTTTTATTCTTTTTTGGGCTTTGGGGAATAATATACAAAAAATAACCCCCTCATAGTATTCTTATTTCTTTTAGACTCTCTAAAATTGAAAGTGATCACGAGTGGTCACTGCCCTAGGATCATATAAATCCATACGATGATATCTCCTCATCACTTCAGATTCTTCTTATCGCTTTTAGATTCCTTAAAATTGAAAGCACCCACGAGCACTTATTGTCATGGGCTCGTACAAAATCCACACGATGATACCATATTGAGCTCACTTATACCCCTTATTCAAGCTCCTTAAACCATGAAGAAGTCCCAAACAGTGCCTCTCAATGCCATGACAGACCACGTACAACCCCATGTTCTAGAAGCATCTCAAAGTATGGCTGCCTTTGTTCAGATTATTCTATGATGAGTCATCCCTTGAGTCTCCTAATATCATTAATCAGTTCCCCCTTCCCCACCATAGTCTCCCCCATTGCAGTCACAGTTCCTGATCCCCTAAGATATGGTCCTCGTCCCCCGATATCGGTTTCATATGCTACCTAGTCAGCCCTATTGTCATACTCTAAACAATGGAATTTTGAGTCCCATCACGCCAACACATCTATTCCAGAGGATAGACCCATAGGTCCCTATATCTTGGCCTCACCCCCATTAGTGTTGAGTTCCTACGGATCATCCTAGAGGAGTCCTTAGTGCCTCTTTGGGTAATTATTTCTCACATGCTCGACTTCAACTCCATTATCGCACCATTGAGATTCGTATAGGGTATTGGTCCCTTCAGTTATTGGTCAAAGACCCCGAATGTCCCATGACTCTAGCACATTGATGAGTCTATTTGTAACCCCCCCAATTGGATGTTGTGGGATGCTTATACTATTCTTGAGGTTTTCTAGAAAGACCTGGGTTCTGCGCGGTTCGAGGAACCAACAAAAACCCTTATGCACTGGCCCTTTCGGCAATAACCTGCGAACAAAATGAGGTCTCACTCGAGGAAAAGTTAATGGGGAGGTTGCGGAATCAGATTTCCACAACCAGGTGATGAGTGTTTAACAGACTGACTAGGTACTGCGCAAATTTCTCTTTCTTCACGGTTAACCCTCATATGATAGCGCATCCAAGGACTGCACGTTCAGAATAGTTACTCGGCGATAGGACAACTCCACAAAGGACCGCGCTTCCTCTTCAACCCTTATGTAACTTCAATGGAATTTTACCTAGAGTAAGTTATGCATTCAACACACCTTAGACTAAACCTTGCAAACTTTTACACCATAATAAACAACAATGCAACTGCGCACTTCCGGTGCTGCGCTAAGTGTTTATCCATTAAACTTATACATTCATCTGATTACGAAATACCGGTGGATTCGAAATTCATTAACATATGTTGTTACTTAACATATTATTCCCATTCTTTATCCTTATGGCGAATACATATAAAAGCAAGAACATGTGAGGTCACAAAGAACACTGAACCATTCAACTTAAGCAAATACACAGATGCAAGCACATAAGCAATCAAATAACACATAATTTAACGTGGTTCACCCCCAGGATGGGAGCTACGTGCACAGGAACTATTGTATTATTTATGGGAAGGGTACAACAGTTCTAGTTTGCGCATTCAATTGCAGACTCTCTTCTCTCTTCAGTAAGCCTCTGCACACACAGCTTGCAAAGCCTTTTTACAATAGCATTCAGTAATAACGAAACAAGTATTACTCAAAGATTCAACAATAAATATTATTCCATCCTTTCCCTTACAAAAATGTACCCTTTTATAGATTGTGCCCGTAGGTCACGTCTTTACAATCAAGTGGGCCAAAACCCTAAGGTTACCCAAAACTGGTGCGGTTACCTGCCAGCCTTCCTGTCCCCATCGATAGCTTGCTCCGCTCACTTTAGGCCGCCTTGCTGGGCCACTCGTGGCTCACATGACCTTCTGAAAAACCGCAGTCATCACCAAAACGGTTACAACCGCATCGTGGCCTGTTGCTTTCCGCCCCTTGGATTTCCTGTCTCCGTCGACTAAGTGGCTTAGATTCTAACGGTTTTCCGCCACTCTCTTGATAGGTCACTTTCATCTGCTTTTATGCCAATCCCTACCTACTGCTGGGAATCTTGGAGGCGCTCTATGCAAAACAGGTCGCTTTCACAGCTCGACCTTCCCTTATACTCTTTACCCAAAATAATTGTTGCGCTACCACTGCACACCAGCATAACTTCGCTTCTTTGACTATGCAATCCGAACTGCGGAAACCCTCAAAACTGTACCCTCTGACTTTGTAGCTCGAACTGCGTAGTTTCCAAAACTATCCTTCTTCCAAAGTATGCTAACTTGGGCCATGCCCAATAGGTCCCTAACACTTACTTGTGGGTCATCCCCGAGCCACTTCCGCCGACCTAATTCGGCTGTGCTTCTTCTGCGGTATTTAGCTTGTCCGCGAAGCTGCGCAAAGTAACAATGAGCTCTGCAACCATTAACTTTGCCTTGTTCTCAAATTCCTTGACCATCTCCAACATCGCCTGCGAGACCTTCTCTCGGGCTTGTTCTTTCAGTGTGCCCTCCGTCGATTGAAGTTCAACGAACATCTCATCAATCTACTGCATTAGTGCCATCCCTTCGTCCTCCATGGGATGCAACTTTGCCGAAGCGGCAACCTCTCTTTCCCTTAGCACCATCAGCTCCTTTTGCATCTCTTTTACCTCATTAAATTTTTGCATCTTTTGCCTTGCCAACAAAGTCTTCATTTCCGCGTTTGCGACATCAATTGCCTATTTCCTTTGTTGTAGATCCCATTTCAACCGCATAAGGTCCGGATCCTCATTTAATCCATCCAATGCTGTATTTTCTTCCTCTAGCAAACTCTGACACTTCACCACCTCGGCCAAAATGCTGTCTAAAGTGGCCCTTACCTCTTCAATTGGAGCTGCGCGCTTATCTGGTGGTGTATTGGGTCGCCAAGCTTCCAAGTCTGCAATCTTCTCCTTGTAGGAAATCTCCATTTCCATCATTTTTATTGTAAGGGATTGCACTTTGGCCCTAATCGTGATTATTGTGTCTTCGACATTTGCTTCTTCTTCGCACTTGTCGATCTTGGAGCATACTGCTGATACTATTTCATTGAGTTTGCGGTTCCTTTCTTGAGCCTCGGACAATTCCTTGGTGTTTTGCACTGATTCCTGTTTCAGCTCATCGAGGCTTTCCCTTAGCTGGACATTATGGTCATATGAGGTGATGCCTCTTTCATGAATTTCGTCTACAATATGCATGTGAAAATTTTTCACGTCCTCAATTGGTAATGACCCAATGTTGAGGTCAAAATGTTCCAAGTTCTTTGCTGCTTCAGTCACCTTATCATTTGGAAAAATTAGGTGCGCAAGCTCAATATGCGCCACTTGGGGGTGCGCACTCAAACTAGGGGATTGCCTCTTTTGCCTTCTTGAGCCACCTGGATTTCCTTCTGAGTCTGGTTCATGGACCAAATCTGGCTGGGCTTCTCAAAGGCCTGTGACCATCGTTTTCACTATTTTGACCACCTGAAGGAGGCTTAACTGCAACACCTCTTGTTTTTCCTCTTTCTCTGTGCACGTTTCTTCCCATATTTCCTATACTTTTGTAGCGATGGTCTCACAATCGTCTACGTGCAGCATTGGCACTAATTTGGGCTTAACATCCTTCCGCTTCTTATGTTGGCTTTTTGTCGATGAAGGGCTTGCAGTCACTTTTCTCTTATCTCCCGGCTGGACTTCCATCTTGTCCTGCGTGGCTTCTCCTTCCTGTTCAATAGGCGTGGATTTGATTTCTTCCTTATCTTTATCTTTGTCTTCCTCGTAGTCGGAGTCAATATCCTCAAGGACGCCCACCTTCCACTCTGCTTGCCAGTCCTGCATCATCTGCTCTAAGGCTTCCGCATCCAGCTGATATAAGCTTGGATACCTTGATTCTCTATCCGAATCAGCCCTCGGTTGAATGTATGTGAAATGGAGGTCAGCCCTGAACCTTAGCCTTCCTCTATATGCAATGGTAACCTCTTGAGATATGCATGGTGTTCGATGGACCACATCGCATAGACTTTGATAGTAGATATAAAATACCTCATTGTTTTTGCGCTATATGTTGGCATTCGCATTTTCCCAAAGATTGGCATAGCGTGTTCCTTTGCATTCTTCTCCATAAAGTGTATGCCCCTGGTAGAAAAGCGGCTCTTTTGAGCCGACGAATGCAATCAGTACTATGATCCAACTATAATGGAACAGTGACCCTTTATCCCGAGTCTCTCGAACATCGTCCAAGAACAGTAAATACTTCACCCAATTGTACATAGTTCCATTCTTCGCTTGCGTTGCAAGGAGTATGGGCGTGATCGTCCTTTCTACTGATCATCACTTGCGCGGTATATTTACGGCTAATAACTGAAGTGTGAAGCGCGTAGCTTCATCTTGGATGGTGGATGTAAAGTAGCCTCGCTTTCCCCTTATCGCGCCAAATTCTTCTTGCATCCTTGTTGCGAGCTCTTTGTCTTGTGTCTTGTCAGCGAACTCGAGCTTGGGATCCGTGCCCCTCTTACTCAGCTCTGTGATCCCATGTATCAAATCGATGTTGATATCGATTTTCCTATCTAACCAGAGATATCCCGAGTGTATGCACGAGAGTAGTGTGTGCACTACTGCATTCAATTCTTGACTCTTGTCAAAATGGGGAATTCTTAGTAGATTAAGCAATCCTGACTTTTCTAGCCCCTGAAGCTCGTCTTGTACCCGTAATCTTTCGTTTCCTTTCTCATCCACATGGTGAATCATGTATTGGTATGGTTGAAAGTGGTGGTATTTCCTGTCCTTTGGCTCCTTTGCTTCTAGCAAGTCATAATCTTCAAACTTGCATGTCTCCACTCTCCCCAAAAGGTTCCCAGCAACCTTGACATGGCTGGAGATGGGCGGTACCATAATCTCATAATGAGCATTTATTTCGAGATTGATGGGTGGTGCATCATCTTTTTTCGGCGTCATGTACCCAGGCACCATATGAATGGGCCAGGCTCGAGGTAACTCTGACGGTGGTGGCATCTGCACACCTGTTGGCTTCGGCTTCTCTGATTCTTTAGCCTTATGCTTATCTTTCTGCATTGCAGGTGTATTTCTTAGAGAACTTCTGGATGACCCGCCCTTCTCTACTATAGGGTTCTTTCCTGGTGTCGACATCACCCCTTGAATTCCTGAGTGTTTAAATATTCTCACGACTTCGTCGACTGTAAATGGCTCAGTCATGCACTTACAGAGCGCTTGGTGTTCTCACTATCAAGCTCAGAAGTTGTAGAGATGAAGGCTAACAAGTAACTGGTAGAAACCCATAAGTGCTGAGTTGAAGGCCATTTATAGCTGCCTTCATCCTGAAAACACACCAATTAACCGTTTAATGGGTCATTTAATGTGGTGTCTTTTGACTAGATCTCCCCTAAGATCTCGATCACTTCAACCAATGATGATCTTTGATCTGGTGATGTTTCTTAAATGTTAACTGCTGGCAGTGCCACCAGGATGTTAAATCCGTTAAGTGAAGCATTAACTGTCAAGTGTATTGGCCGGATCTCAACGATATCTTTGTCATTTCACTACTAATTGTACTCGAATGGGAAGGTTTCTTATTAATGGTGGGTTTTTTCGGTGCCACCATTTTGGATAACGGCTTACTAACCGGTCGACAGTTGTCAAGGTTACCTTTTTCCGTTGTGATGTGCTGGCGGTTCTGACAAAAGGTTCTCTTGCGCACAATGCCTCGCATCGCAACTTCTCGTACTTCGCAGTTGTCCCATTCCATTGATTCTTCGTAGCTACCTTTTGAGCTTTGAAACTGCGTGGTGCTACCTGTTTTCATACCAGTCTTTGCACCTGTCCACCCTCTATTGATTTGCATGGCTGCCTTCTAAACATCGCAATGGCGTAGTCCTTTTTTTTTCTCTCACGGTTTCACTTTACTATGAGTTCTGTGAAGTTGGACTATCCCGATAGGGTCTTAGTCTACTTCCATTAATCAATCTGGATAGATTGTCTCCAGCTAATGTGGCTAACTGAACTGTTGCACCATTAGTAACATGCATAACAGTATATGGCCCAAGCCATGCATTTTGAATTTGCCAGGAAATTTCATAAACTTACTATCATACAGGAGGACTAGGTCACCTACCTGAAAGGACTTGTTTTTGATGTGGTGACCATGCCATGTTTTTTCTCTGTCTTTTTGCACTTGCTGGTGAAAGCCTGCAATGAATCGATCCTCTTCCAATCCAACCAAGTGTAGAAGCCTTTCCTCTATTGTTTGATCATCCTCCATGCATGTGAATGCAACAATCCTTAAGCTTGGTACAATGTATTCCATTGGCATCACAGTTTCCTGTCCATAGGACAATCTGAAAGGTGTGTGGCTTGTTAACTTCTTACAAGTTGTTCTGTATGCCCACAATACAGCTGGAATGCGTAGATCCCAATCATACTTGTTTACATTGCATACCTTTGTCAACACATTCTCCAGTACCTTGTTGAAAGCTTCAACAGTTCCATTTTCTTGAGGATGGTATGGTGTACTCCTCTGATGATAAATGTGGAATTCTTCAGTAAGGGCTTCAATAGTTCTGTTCAAAAAGTGAGTCCCTTGATCACTCATCAAAATCTTCAGGCATCCAAATCTGGTGAGGATGTTCTCGAAGATGAACTGCGTTGCAATAACTTTGTTACAGTCCTTCATTGGTTTAGCCTCTACCCATCTGGTGAGATAATCAGTCATAGTGATAATGTATCTCACACCAGTCCTCTTTCCTAGTGGGTTAAAAGGTCCCACGAAATCAATATCCCATTTGTCAAATGCTTGTAGTGCCAATTGTGGTTTTAGTGGCATTTCATCTCTTCGCGACGACTTTCCTGTCCTCTGACAGACATCGCAACTCTGGAGATTTTCCTTTGAATCTTTATGAATTGTAGGCCACCATAGCCCTACTCTCACTATCTTCCGTGCAGTATCTCTTCCTACATAGTGACCTACAGATGCAACTGAATGTGCATAAGCCAATATAAATGGCTTCTCATGCTCCAACACACATCTGTGCAGCACTTCATCTGGTCCCAACTTGTATAACTGTCCTGCAATTATAGTGAAGTCTGTTGATCTAACTACCAACTGCTTCTTCTATTGCGTAGTGAACTCTGTAGGTTCCAACCCTGTAGTCAAAAAGTCTACAATATCCTTGTAATACTCATCGGCGATCTATATGGCAAATTTTGCATCAGGAATATTGTCTTCAAGATTTGTGGGTTCTTCACTTGACTCAATCCTTGATAGATGGTCAGGTCCTAAGTTCGATCTGCCTGGTTTAACCACAATTTCAAAATCATACTCCTGAAAGAGTAATAACCATCTGCAAATTCTCCACCCTAACACTGGTTTGTTGACTAGATACCTCAAAGTGGAATGGTCAGTAAACATTGAGAAGTGCGCACCCAGCAAATAGTGCCTGCATTTCTAGAGTGCGTAAACCATAGCGAGACCCTCCCTTTCTGTGGTCATTGTGAAAATACTCACAACATATCTAAGAGATGATGTATACCTCACAAGAAAGTCATTGATTAAGAAAGAAAATAGAAGAAGAGTGGTCAATGCAGTATAATGAGCAATAGAATAATAATATAGTAGAACTCTGATAGAAGCAAAAATACTTCACACACACTAATTAATTAATCACAATATGGACAAATAAGTAGTACAATGCATGAGGATTCGAATTCCTAAGGTGGAAATTCGAATTAGCCTTCATGGAGTGATCAAAGGATCACTGGAGTGTCATCGAAGCACCACTAGTAGTCTATCTCATCATTGGTGGAGTCATCAATGCACAAGTAGCTGTCAACCGTCAGTCAAACTGAGTCTAACTGAGTGTGGTAGGTGTAACTGAATGTAACTGGCACATGGAGACACTAACTGAATGAAGGAGGCTTAGTGGAGGGCACATGAGGAGCTAACTGGAGTCGTAACAGGTAGTCATCTCTCATCGGAGGTCAATCGGAGTGATAACAGCAGTGAGGAGTCAGTCTGGCCTCAAATCAAGGAAAGACTGGTGGCTAACTAAAGTAAACTGGACTGGTAGGTGAGAAAGGCGCCCTTCTCATGCAGTAGGTGAAAGGAGGGCACATGACAGGTTAGGAGAACTGAAACTGAGTGGAAGGAAGCTCCAGGGGCTAGCTAACTAAGGGCTAGGTGCTAGGACTGATGACTGGAATGCATGCAAACCCTAAAAATGCATGCATGACTGAAAATGTAAATGATCAAAATACTGGTGGGACTAGCATGGAGTATAGGAATATCCTAGCAGCCCCCCTTAATCCATCACGGGCCCTGGTAACTAAGACTAAAGGTCACCCAATACAATGAATAATAACAATCAATAAACCAAGGAAGTGGGGAAAATTTCATGGGAAAAATACCCCCCCCTCAAAACAGACTGTAAGGCACAAAAAAAAAATAAATGCTCCAAACTCAAGAAGGTGTGATGCTTGGTCATATTTCTGGAGGTATCTTGTTCTTGGGAAGAAGTGGATCATGCTCAAAAAGCATGTGCTTGTACTTGCTCTTCAGATCGAATGTGATGAGAACAAATCCAAAAGTATGAGGATGATCCTTGAACTTGTGATTCGAATCAGTTGAGGTAGGATAAAAAAAATGAATATGCAGATAGTCTTTTGTCTTCTCCTTCGAACCATCATGGGTGAGATTATGCCAAAAAGAACCATCAAATAATAATGATTGCTTGAAATCCAAATCAGATTTAAGACTTGATGAATAGTTTCTTGAGATCTCCTTTGAACCAGCAGGGGTGAGATCAAAACCATCATATGCATGAGATATTATCTCAAGTAGTGTTTGATTAGAATCCAAATTAGATCCAAGACTTGAATCATGGTTTCTTGAGATCTCCTTTGAACCATAAGAGGTGAGATCAAAACTAGTAAGTGCATGTGAATTTATCCCAAGCAAATGGCAATGTTTTCTTGAGATCTCCTTCGAACCAGCAGGGGTGAGATCAAAACCATGGTGTGCATGAGAAATTATCTCAAGTGAATGGCAATGGCCATATTCTTCAATAGCCTTCTGAAAGCATGGAATAATGATCATGCAGTAGTAAATAATTGGTGATTGCTTGAGGAGAGCGAATGCATTACCTCCAATAGATGATTTTACCTCTGAAATAATCATGTGATCATGATGCAAAACAATAGACTCTGGTGCAAGAGAGGATTTAGGACCTTTTGCAATATCTAGAGTGTGAGCTCGCACAGAATTCGAATTAGAAGAAATTTGGAGCATGAGTGTAGAATCTGCAAGTTCTTCTTCTTTGTGGACAACTTCAATATGAGATGTGTTTGATATTGGTTCATGATCAATGAGATCATCAAGGAGGGCGAATGCATGACTTTGCTTGTTCTCGAAAGGGTTTGGACCAATTCCTTCATTCTGTCTGTCGAATCTTTCATCCAGATGGGCCCATAGCTCTTTTGGAGTTTCAACAACATCAAGTTATTGGTTAATCATGTATTCAGGCAAAGAAAGCATCATTGCTCCAAAGGCTCCGTCACCTTTATTCAACTAGTCAATCTTCTCTTCAGAGGATTTGAACTCTCTTTCAAAATAACAATCAAAGAGACCATGGCTCTTGAAATATGCTATCATTTTTGGTTTCCATTCATCATAGTTGAATGGAGAAGGAGGAGTAATTACTGATGGATACATAGAAGTTGTAGAAGACCTGCAAAAACAATAGAAGTGTATTCAACTGCTACTGCTGCAAAAATGCAGAAAATGCTGCACTCGAAATATTGGTAATAACCTGCAAAAAACCTCTAAGGAATGGAGATAAACAATACTCTCAACATGCTCTGATACCATGTGAAAATACTCACAGCAGATCTAAGAGATGATCTATACCTCACAAGAAATTAATTGATTAAGCAAGAAAATAGAAGAAGAGTGGTCAATGTAGTATAATGAGCAACAGAATAATAATACAGTAGAACTCAGATAGAAGCAAAAATACTTCACACACACTAATTAATTAATCACAATATGGACAAATAAATAGTACAATGCATGAGGATTCGAATGCCTAAGGTGGAAATTTGAATTAGCCTTCATGGAGTGATCAAAGGATCACTGGAGTGTCATCGGAGCACCACTAGTAGTCTATCTCATCATCGGTGGAGTCATCAATGCACAAATAACTGTCAACCGTCAGTCAAACTGAGTCTAACTGAGTGTGGTAGGAGTAACTGAATGTAAGTGGCACATGGAGACACTAACTGAATGAAGGAGGCTCAGTGGAGGGCGCATGAGGAGCTAACTAGAGTCGGAACAGGTAGTCATCTCTTATCGGAGGTCAATCAGAGTGATAACAGCAGTGAGGAGTCAGTTTGGCCTCAAATCAAGGAAAGACTGGTGGCTAACTGAAGTAAATTGGACTGGTAGGTGAAAGGAGGGTGCATGACAGGATAGGAGGGCTGAAACTGAGTGGAAGGAAGCTCCGTGGGATAGCTAACTGAGGGCTAGGTGCTGGGACTAATGACTGGAATGCATGCAAACCCTAAATGATGCATGCAAACCCTAAAAGTGCATGCATGACTGAAAATGTAAATGATCAAAATACTGGTGGGACTAGGATGGAGTATAGGAATATCCTAACACCCCCCCTTAATCCATCCTGGGCCCTGGTGACTAAGACCAAAGGTCACCCAATACAATGAATAATAACAGTCAATAAACCAAGGAATTGGGGAAAATTTCATGGGAAAAATACCCCCCCCCTCAAAACAGACTGTAAGGCACACACAAAAAATACATGCTCCAAACTCAAGCATGTGTGATGCTTGGTCATATGTCTGGAGGTATCTTCTTCTTGGGAAGAAGTGGATCATGCTCAAAAAGCATGTGCTTGTACTTGCTCTTCAGATCGAATGTGATGAGAACAAATCCAAAAGTATGAGGATGATCCTTCAACCTGTGATTCGAATCAGTTGAGGTAGAATAAAAAAAATGAATATGCAGATAGTCTTTTGTCTTCTCCTTCGAAACATCATGGGTGAGATTATGCCAAAAAGAACCATCAAATAATAATGATTGCTTGAAATCCAAATCAGATTTAAGACTTGATGAATAGTTTCTTGAGATCTCCTTTGAACTAGCAGGGGTGAGATCAAAACCATCATATGCATGAGAAATTATCTCAAGTAGTGTTTGCTTAGAATCCAAATTAGATCCAAGACTTGAATCATGGTTTCTTGAGATCTCCTTTGAACCATAAGAGGTGAGATCAAAACCAGTAAGTGTATGAGAATTTATCCTAAGCGAATGGAAATGGTTTCTTAAGATATCCTCTGAACCAACAGGGGTGAGATCAAAACCATGGTGTGCATGAGAAATTATCCCAAGTGAATTTCAACGGCCATATTCTTCAATAACCTTCTGAAAGCATGGAATAATGATCATACAGTAGTAAATAAGAGGTGATTGCTTGAGGAGAGCGAATGCATTACCTCTAATAGCTGATTTTGCCTCTGAAATAATTATGTGATCATGATGCAAAAAAACAGACTCTGGTGCAAGAGAGGATTTAGGACCTTCTGCAATATCTAGAGTGTGAGCTCACACAAAATTCGAATTAGAAGAAATTTGGAGCATGAGTGTAGAATCTGCAAGTTCTTCTTCTTTGTGGACAACTTCAATATGAGATGTGTTTGATACTAGTTCATGATCAATGAGATCATCAAGGAGGGCGAATGCATGACTTTGCTTGTTCTCGAAAGGGTTTGGACCAATTTCTTCATTCTGTCTGATGAATCTTTCATCCAAATGGGCCCATAGCTCTTTTGGAGTTTCAACAACATCAAGGTATTGGTTAATCATGTATTCAGGCAAAGAAAGCATAATTGCTCCAAAGGCTCTGTCACCTTTATTCAACCAGTCAATCTTCTCTTCAGAGGATTCGAACTCTCTTTCAAAATAACAATCAAAGAGATCATGGCTCTTCAAATATGCTATCATTTTTGGTTTCCATTCATCATAGTTGAATGGAGAAGGAGGAGTAATTCCTGATGGATACATAGAAGCTGTAGAAGACCTGTAAAAACAATAGGAATGTCTACAACTGCTACTGCTGCAAAAATGCAAAAACTGCTGCAACTGCTGCACTCGAAATCTTGGTAATAACCTGCAAAAAAACTCTCAGGAATGGAGATAAAAAATACTCTCAGCATGCTCTGATACCATGTGAAAATCCTCACAGCAGATCTAAGAGATGATGTATACCTCACAAGAAAGTAATTGATTAAGCAAGAAAATAGAAGAAGAGTGGTCAATGCAGTATAATGATCAACAGAATAATAATACAGTAGAACTCGGATAGAAGCAAAAATACTTCACACACACTAATTAATTAATCACAATATAGACAAATAAATAGTACAATGCATGAGGATTCGAATGCCTAAGGTGGAAATTTGAATTAGCCTTCATGGAGTGATCAAAGGATCACTGGAGTGTCATCGGAGCACCACTAGTAGTCTATCTCATCATCGATGGAGTCATCAATGCACAAGTAACTGTCAACCATTAGTCAAACTGAGTCTAACTGAGTGTGGTAGTTGTAACTGAATGTAAGTGGCACATGGAGACACTAACTGAATGAAGGAGGCTCAGTGGAGGGCGCATGAGGAGCTAACTGGAGTTGGAACAGGTAGTCATCTCTCATCACAGGTCAATCGGAGTGATAACAGCAGTGAGGAGTCATTCTGGCCTCAAATCAAGGAAAGACTAGTGGCTAACTGAAGTAAACAAGACTGGTAGGTGAGAAAGGTGCCCTTCTCATGCAGTAGGTGAAAGGAGGGTGCATGATAGGCTAGGAGGGCTGAAACTGGGTGGAAGGAAGCTCCAGGGTCTATCTAACTGAGGGCTAGGTGCTGGGACTGATGACTGGAATGCATGCAAACCCTAAAAGTACACGCATGACTGAAAATGTAAATGATCAAAATACTGGTGGGACTAGGATGGAGTATAGGAATATCCTAACAGTCATATAGTTCTTTTTAGGTGATGAGAGCTTCCTACTCAAGAATGCAATGTGATGGTCAATGCCTCCCTCTCCTGGTTGTGCCAGCACTACACCAAGTGCAATGGACGAAGCATCAACATGTACATGAAATTGCTTGTCCCAATTCGAAAAAACAAGAATCGACGCAATTGCCATTTTCTCCTTTAGCGTGTCTAAGCCTTTCTCACATTCTACGTTCCAGATGAAATGTGCTTCTTTCTTCAACAACTTATCCATTGGCGTGGTTATCTGCACATAACCCTTAATGAATTTTCTATAGTATCCCGTATGTCCCAACGTGGTATGAATTTGTTTCACTGAATTCGGTGCAGGTAAAGTTCACAATTACTGTGATCTTCACAGGATCAACCATCAAACCATGTCTACATACAATGTGTCCTAGCATAATTCCATAGGGCACACAAAAGATACATTTCTTCAAGTTCAAAGAGATCTGATGTTGTTTACATTTTTCTAACATCATTCTCATATTCTCATAGTGGTTTTTCAGTAAACCAAAGATAGTCCAATAATCGAAATATACTTCTAAGAACTTATGGATAAAGTCCTTGAATGTAGCCACAACAACTCTGGAAAATATAGCTGGTGCATTCTTCAACCCAAAAGGCATAACTATATACTGATATGATCCCCATTCAGTAGCAAATGGTGTCTTATGCCTGTCTGCTTCATCAATCTTGTTCTGATGGTAACCAGAAAATCCACTAGTAAATGAGTAGGACTCATTTCCTCCAACATTGTCCAATACTTCATCTATAAATGGGGTGGGATACCTGGATAAACATAGGGCTTATCCACTCTGACTCTTCAACTGGCTCAATGATTCATGCATCAAGCATCTTATCAATTTATTCCTTAACTCTTTCTTTATATCTAGGGTTCAGTCTATAAGGCCTCTATTTTATGGGCTTCGCGCCTGGCTTGAGCGGTACTTTCATAACCCCCAAGTCTCCCAAAATGCCTTTCATTTCGGCAAACTTTGTCGGAAATAGATCCTGATACTCATGTAGGAGGTCTGCGATTTGCGTGACCATTGCATCATCCCAGTAGTCTCCAATGGACATGAAATTCGGCTCTTCACTTGTTCCAATGTTCACTTTTCTTGTCTTTATAGGTCCGCTCATATCTAGAATTTCTACAGGAGGTCCCTCTACATCGCGTGCTCCTTCTGACTTTGGTATATTGATGTTGCACAGATCCTCCTCATCGCTCTCCTCTGCATATTCTTCATTTTCAGCGAGATTTTAACATTCAAGGGCATGCTCTATTGTTCTTTCCCATTCTGGTTGTAAGTTCACAGGTACTTTTACATCTTCAAACATATTTTCTTTGATTTCCTGTAATGCCTCATTTATACTTGGGAATTCTTCTTAGAATACTCTATGTTTGATAATTTGTAGAGCTTCGTTTATGCGTGGAGACTCATCTTCAAAGATGAAAGTTCTCTCGAAGTTCGCAGTTAAGATAGACCAATATGTTGTCCCTCTGCGAAGCTCTATGTATATATACCAATCTTCTGGAATCTGCTCTAATGTGTGCACAAACAGATGAACCCATTATGTCCGTGGTCTGGATTCCCATGATTTTGAACAAATGCCAATGTGATCCCTTGGATCCATTTGTCCATTATACTTTTCAAATGTAAGCTTCACTTTATCTGTGAATCGGATTTTCATCATGTGTCTGCATTGATTCCATGTGGTCAAAGTCTACTTATGCGCGACCCACCATCTAGCAGGTGTAGCGTGCAGTGATATGTCTAATGCTGGTCTGTGATGTTCAGATGCAATTGATATAGTATATTCTTGAATAAATGAATAAAAAATATTTGAACCATCATAAGTGGGGATTGGACTTACCTCTGTTCCAATCCAGCGCAATGACCTTGTGATTTGCGTGCATCTTCTTGCGGATACTTCATGCATCCGACTTTGCCAACTCTCTAGTCCCGTGTCAAAGTCTGATACGTAGGAGCTGTTGCATTTCCAACTAAGTTCTCCATCCGCCGTAGGATTAATGTAATCGTCCTAATTCACAGTCATCTTATAAATGCGATCAAGTTCTTGTGCTCTAGATTCTTCATGAATTTGCTCACTCTATCTTTCTCCTTACGAAGGGTCCAATGGTACGATGACCCTAATATCCTGACCTTCAAAGATAATCTTTTTGTTCTTTAGGTTTATGATCACGAGGTTATCCATTTCCCAGTCTATACCTAATAGTGCTGGATAAGGCTGACTATCATCAACAATTTCGATAACCTTGAAGTCTGCATGACTTCGCATTCCATCGATATCAACAATAATATTGGCTAATATCCCAAAAGGTATGAATTTCTACTAGTTGGCCAATCTTAACTATATGGGTGACCATGACAACTTTGGTTTCCCCATCTCTACGCATGTCTGATTAGTCAAGAAATTTACTTCAGACCCTAAATCAAGGATGATCTCATCCATCTCATAATCTCCAATCTATGCACTTAGTCTCATTTCTCGGCCTGTTCTCTTATGGCTCTATATCTGATGAACTATGCTCTCCACAGTGTTCTTGGAATTGCACGGTTCATACTGGTCTATTAAATTCTATAATTCTACTAAAGCATCAACGCGTTTCAGCAGCTTCATGCAGCTTCGTAGGAATTGCGCAACAGAAATCCTTGTTTCTGTTGCGGTGCTTTTTTGCTCATATGCTACTGGCATATCTTGTATGTGCGTTGTTTCACTTCGCAATGGGATTCTAGGTGTCACAAGTGTTGGCTCTTTGAAGATGTCCCTTGTTTCTTCGAATACTTCTTTGTTTCTTTCCAGATTGAAAGGGGGTGCTTTCCCAGTTGCTTTTCTAATCCAGACCCCTTCAACAGGAGTCTGCTTAGATTGGAAATTCCCAGAAGTTGAAGCTTCTAGTTCGTTATCTCCCCCCATGGAAACACCACTTCACGTCACAACATGGACATTTGGATCCCGCATCCTTTTATCTGCTGCGATAATTTGAATATTCGGGTTAGGTGGTTCTTGCTTTCTCTTTTGCATTTATGCTGCTAACACTGGCCATGTGATGTGAATATTTAATTAAATATTATTATCTATAAATTAATAGATTATTAGGTTACTAGTGAAAGGGCGTAACCCTTCACTATGCTTGATCAAGCCCTATAAAAGGCAATCTTATTGTAATTTTATATTCATCATCAAATATATTATTATTCAATATGAAAGTCGGATTTGACTATTAACAGTCCAACCGAATACGATTGCTGCATTTGGTATCAGATCAAGCAACAACCGTATCCAGTTGGACTGTTATTAGTCGAATCTGACTCTCATATTGAATATTAAATAAGAATAATATATTTGATGATGAATATAAAATTACAATAAGATCGCCTTTTATAGGGCTTGATCAAGCATAGTGAAGGGTTACGCCCTTTCACTAGTAACCTAATAATCTATTAATTTATAGATAATAATATTTAATTGAATATTCACAGCAGCATGCCTCTATGACATGATCAAAATATTTACAATAACTACAGGTAGTACACGCATTGGTACAATCTCTAGATAAGTGACCTAGCTGGCCACAGTTATAACAGATCATTTGGCCTCTTCCTCTTCCTTGTCCTGGGCCAGTATTTCTTCCTCTTCCTCGAAATCCTCCACAGCCTCTATATGCGCCTTGATCATACTGCGTGTTATCCCTGTTCTGTGGTGCTTCTTCTTGAACTCTGTATACTCCAACATGCATATGATCTAGATCCTGCTTTCTTTCCATCATTAGTTCATATGCTCCACAATTGGAATCGTCATGTCCAACAGATTTACAGAATGTGAAATATAAATTCTTAGGTGTCCGCACATACTTTTGGATTAAGTAACAATCTTCTGGTCGATGTCCTCTAGTTCTACAGATCTCACACCATGGCCCTTGGTTCCAATTCAGTGGATTTGGTGCTCCACTATCTAGGTAATCTTGAAACAAAGGACAAGGTTCCTTTGGGTGTCCTTCACCCTTACATCTGGTACACCAGATTTCTTCTCTTTGTTCTTTTTCCTTCTTAATGTCCTATAATTGTAATGTCAAGGTGGCTAGATGATTCTAGATCTGAACCATTCTAGTGCTAGTCTCTCCTATTGGTGAAGCTTCTAACTTCATCACGATCTACATGGATTCTTCCTGCGAAGCCACCTTTGTCACATTCCTTCCCATCTATCCAATTTATGTAAGGGAACATGATGCCAATCTATGGGGCTTTTTAAACTAACTCAGCCCATTCATACAATTAAAAAAACCCATGTGTATAGATTTAAATTCAACAAACATGCACAGCGGAAATAAACTCATCCACACGCATAATTTCATATGCATTCAATATATCAATAATAGTCATTTAATTTAAACACTGCAGAGGAAAAACACATAGATAGAAAACACTTATCTTTGTTGTGCAATTGTCCCACACAACTATCTATGTCGCTGCAACGTTCCTCCCAACCGTAGGTCTCTGCCCAGCTTATATTATTTCAGCACTCAGAGACCACCCCCGAGATGGGCATGATATATACAAGGAAAAGGGGACTCTCAAGCTCATACACATCCGAATAATCATTTTCATTTAAGCCAAGCCAGACCACAGTTGGGTTTATCAGGCTAAATCTGAACCCTCATCATTTGTGGATGCTTCCACTCAAGCTCAAGCCAAAACAATGGAAACCCATTTCAACCCCAACAATCCCCTACACACAGAAAACTCATAAACTGGGCATGGATACATATAACAACAAAATCCCAAGTGTTAGGTATGAATGGAAAACGTGGGCAACCAAAACGAAGTGAGAACTGGGGAAAACAACCCTGGGAAGGCAATTTCCTTTTCAGAAAATGTCCATGGGCATTCAAAGAGCTGCAATGGTCTCTACAAACCCCCAAATCGTGCTCTCTCCTTCCCAACAGGTATGTAATACAAAAACGAGTTCCCAGCAATTCCAAAAGGGAGGAAAACACTGAAAATCAGTGGAGAAAAATTCCCAGGCAGCTCCCAACAGGTCTACAACACAAAAATTCCCTCTCCCCAGCTAGAAGACCCAGAGAAACTAGAAAAACGTGGCTGGAAAACTCCCAGGAAGTTCCAAAAACATGAGAGAGGCAAAACTCCTTCATGGTTATGGCTTAGGGAGCAAATCATGGCTGTTTTCTTGCCTAAGAAGAAAAAACACCATTTTCCATGAGGGTGGCTTTCCCATACTCTAATTTGGACAGCCATACCTCCCCAATCCCCAAGGCATTAACTACTTCACCCAACTCTTGGGATAAATGAATGATTGGGCACCAAAGTCAACATGGGTAGTTGATGGTTGATGGGTTCTCTCATTGACACTTGGATTGACTTCATTGGCTCAAGGGTTTGAATATTTCCCTCCCAATTCCTTGTAATATCATTCCCCCATCTCTTGTTGGATTGCATAGCTAGTTGTGGGTATTTATATTAAAATGCATATTTACAATTCCCATGGCTCACTACCACATGGGTTAAATAATACCAACATACTTTCCTCTTCAAGATTGAACGTTCACTAGTGGGGCCTTGGCTTTGAACTCCACACTAGGAATCATACAAAATATGCATACAATATTTACATTATAGCCCAAATATCATAAGGGTCAAAAATGGGATGTGACATACCCCTCCCCTTGGAATAACAACGTCCTCGGTGTTTCAATACCTAGGAATATATACACACTTTATACATGTCCAAAATTCACAAAATGTGGCAAGTCTGTCTTGCGTTTCACCATTTACTTGGGTTTTCAGGACCAAGTCCTTTGGCCTTCACAAACTGTTCCTACTAGTTGGGACCTTCTAGCTCTACATGAGGACATTGTTCCAAAACAGTTCCTTTCTTTTCTTTACATTCCATCTGGTCCACAAACTTGGAAAATTTACGGTTGCTACCCTCTTGATGTTCTCTTATTGGGAAGTCGCAGAGGAAATGATTTTCGCCACATCCCCAACATTTCACTGGTTGCTTTACCTTTTCCTGATCCATTTCCTTTGAGTTTTCCCACCTGGAACGTTTCTTAATCGGCCAATTGTATGAATGTTTCTTCATTGATCCACTTTCCTTTCCCTTACTGATTTATCCCAGAATGCTTTTTATCCCTTTTTGCAGACGAATAGAGTCCTGCAAAACCTCATGGTTCATCTCATTCTGTTGCCTCTGTAGCTTGAGCATCTCTCCAATATTTTATTGGGTTTTTGCAATTGTTTGAAGAAGACTTTCAACCAATTCTAATAGCCCTTGGTCTTCCACCATGGTCAATGTGCACAGCTAACCACTCTTTACTTACTAGTAACACTTGCTTGTGTCGACTGCAACCAATTGTTTCAATTTATTCCTGTGAAATTTATCATGGAAACTCTTTGTTAGGATAAGCATAATATAAACATTACAATTAGTCAATTATTTCCCAATTGACATGAAACGTCCATGCTTCACTCATGCGACTTCCAAATTTTTTTCATGCTTTCCCAACATACACATGATCTTTTTCATGTTCATCCTTTCACAGTGAAATAACTATTTTAGAATTCACAATTTAATTCAAGCAAATAAACACATTCTTCTTCTAGTCATGACATGCATTCAACAATTCTTTGTTTTATAAATGCATCAATAAAAAGGAAAGAGAAGAGTAAGAGTTTCTCCCTCTTAGTCTTGTTTTATTATGGAGCTATGCTATGCCATCACTGTGGTTTCATGCTCCTTAGTCTCTTTCACTTTAATGTGAATGCTTTAATTTCCCTTTATTGGCTATGACACTTAGTGTCTAAGGTCTGTCTAATGCTTTTCAACTTGGGTACCCCTTCCCATTCTGCTTACATAACCTCTGGTTGCTAGGACCCACTCATGTTCACTAGCACCATCTTTTATTACTGCTCATATTGAGCTCTTTAGGATGGTCATATGTCCATATGCATCCCTATGATGCCTTCCTGGTCCTTGCTTCCAACAATACGTACACTCAAACATTGAATCAATTCACATGTTTAGTTTATTTCATAAGGTTTTTCTCTAAACAAGAGTCTAAGAAATCATAACCAAATCATATACACACGTATATTCATAAGCAAGAAGCAGCAAGATAACCAAATGCTTATCTGTATTGGATGTCTTCACTTTATTCCACGGGATCCTTCTTTGCTTTACGAGCCTTGGATTTCCCGTGGACACAATTATGAATGTTGGGCCAGCATGTAGGCTACTCCACAATCATTCGAATAGGCAATGCCAGGCCAGTACATTGACTGGTTTTATCAATTGTTTAAGGGGGTATTGGGCCAGCATACACGCTGTTTCACAATATTAAGTAGTGAATTCCCAACCAGTTACTCTCTGGATTTATCAATAATTTCATATCTCCCACTCATTTAATCTCTGGATTTACCAGTAATTTTATAGCGCTTTCAGGGTCTTGATTTCTTGCAATGACCAAGGTTTCCAACAAAGAAACATTAGTGTATCAGCTTAGTTGTTAGAATACTTATACGTGAAATCTTCATTATTCCAAACAAGACATAAATGAAACTGAATACTTATCTGTACTGTGCGTTTCCCCTCTGGTCCACAAGATCATGGTTCACTTTGCAAGCCTTGGAATCGCCTATGGAATTGGATGTAGTTAATGCTTCACCAGTACACCTTCACACTGATTGGATTTACCAAGCATTTGGTGGTGCCCAACCAGTCCCATACCTGGTTGGCCCTCTCCATTGCTGAGCCAGCACATTCGTCTGGGTCATCGACCAATGGAAGGAAACTGCGCCACCTGACCATTATAGGTCAAGGCTCTACTATGGAGCCATAGGCATCTTAGGGTTTCTAGTCAGTCTTGGAACCCGCCCTCCTACTACTATCCCAATAGAGATTTTATGCCTTCACCAATGTCACCACACCTCTTCATTCATACAAGGACATCACTCCTCTGGTGCAAATCAGTGGTTCCTTTTAGGAACTTTATAGGTGACTTTCTTGACTGTAGGTTAGCATGACCCCACTCACACAAGGATTATACCTCTTCTTATTACACAGTTCTTCAGGCCTGTCCATCTCTTCTGGTAATATTTCGTGTGAGCATAGAAAGGTTACCAATTCCTATACAGTCCTTTTGCGTACCCTTCTTCACTTTGCCTTTTAATGTGCAGTATCAATCTGCATCTATGTGGGCTGACAACACAAGAAGGATAAGCAAGCTCATCAGTATTGTTGTTCAATTTTGTAACCATAATCTATATCATTCACTATCAAGTATTGAAACACCAGGAATGTGTCTATTCCCTTAGGGTGTAGTCAATATTGAAAACCCTATCACGACCCATCACCAGAAAAGGTGTGCACCCCCTTTCCGATGTGCACCATTTAGGCCCTAATCATACTCAAGCAGTCTGCAATGATATAACTAAGATAGAGCATGCTCTGCATATTAACCCTACTAATTTAGACATGCATGTTCTTGTCTAGGGTCACAGAATACTCATTCATTTTGCAGATGTATCTCACATGCCTTCTGGGCATAGCTTTACCATCTCACTCTCATCGTTTACCGACATGCGGTTTGGCTGAGATATTATCAATGGCGTTTCACCCGAAACCCATTTCCAAAGCATGGGGTCTTTCCCATCTAGTTTGGCTTTTGCAGGCCATCACTCCTGGTCTTCCTGTAATGTGTCTTCCTGGCACATTTATCAAATAGACAAATAGTTAGCAGCATTTAACAATAAAATTCAAATATGATTTCTCTAATTAGTCAATGGCATTGATAATTAAATTCAAGTATGAATTACAATTCTGTCCTCTATGGAAATTGATTCACTTAGCCATGAGTTTGTTCTCATATTGTTTGGATCTTGCTCACGGTAGATTCCCATCTTCATCATGGACTTACCCATATTTTCCATGCCCAAAACAATCTACCTGAAATCTGAAACTTCCATCATCCAAACGCTTTGTAAGTCTCTATGCATATAATATTTCATTGCTGCCACAGTCACTGAAGCATTTTAATATCACCAAAATCATCTACTTCATGTGAATCATTACCATACTAGAGTTGCATGGTTTAATTACATCATTTTATGCAATCATTCTCTTGCATTCATAGCAGCTCATGAAATGATTTTAGGATTGACAATAGTTCACCATTCCATCTATTATCTAGTTGTAATGAAACATACACCACAATCAATGTATAACCACAAGATTGTACATAATATTTTAATGCACATATCCTCAATGCAACCCTGCATTAATTTATGAGTACTATGCATTCAAACATATTATGGCCTAACCATGTACTACCATGACAGGGCCATAAGTATTCACTTGCTTTGGTTGTTAAACTCACCATCGTCATGGCATGACACAATTTCATATGAATGCATTGAGATTTATAAGCAATTATAGGGTGTAAGGATCATTGCCTTCACTTACCCATTCCTCACCATACTTGGTAGGTTAACAGTCCCATTCAGGCACTCAATACCATATGCAAACCAAATCATCATAGTTCAAAACATAGTTGAAGGGATCTCACCAAATCCTCTTTCAACCTTCATGCAATTAAGCACAAATAACCATTACCTGCATGGTTGTTATTAACATCGCTTGATGTTACTTGATCAGTTTGCCTCTTACCAAGGCTACACAGTCCTTTTTGCTAACCTCATAATCATAGATTTGTTGCACCATCCTTTCCTCATACAATTGTTGGTCATATGCAACAACATCATCCTCATCTTTAGCCATGCTTCAGTTGCCTTTGGTCCTACAACCAATGTGAACACAACTAATTATTAGCAACCACAATCATTATCTTAAGTGGCTCATTGCATATGCAAAACCTCACTATTTTACCGATATGCAATATCATATACATTCAAAAACATTTTCACATGAACTATGCAATGTTTATTAATATGCCATCTAGTGCATATTCATCTTATCTATATAATCCCTTGCATTTTCAATCATGTTTCTATGGTCTGATTCCTACAACATTAGTTGTCATCAACCATAGGCAATACCATCAGTGGAATATTGCATGTGTAACTTCACTACCTCTACCCATATGCAACATCATGCTCATGCATAAGAAATTCACATGCATTATTCTCTTGCATTTCTAGCATCCCTATGCCATAATTTTCAGTATATAAACTTAGGGAATATAAATATAATAACAATGGAGGAGTTAAGAAATTCTCCCTTTCCCATTGCTCATCATAACATGGAGTTCCTCCTCCACATCATAGTTGATCCTTTTCTTGGCTTTCCTACCAAGAATACGAGTAACCATTAGCTATGATCTTCTCATGCATTAGCAACTCAACATATACACACGTGTAATCATTCATTCTTGATATTTTCCAAACATGCAATTATTATGCTATAAATGGAAATAGTTTAAGGTGAGGAATTTCCCTCTTATCAATATTGCCTTACTGCTCCCATTGCTCCTCCACAATCCATATTATAGCCAATTACTCTTAATATGGCTTCCACAACTTTTTAGGTAGAAAATGCACTTCATACTTTCAATGACTGTCTCCGACGGACGACGGGGGTCAAGGGGGCTTGCCATTTCGCGCAATCTGGCACATAACTTTCATGGCGATTTTTCATTTTCGGCACCTAAAAATCTCAGTGAAAAGCTGCTGCATTTTCCCCGTTTGGCGGACATATCGAGCTCTCCTCTGACTGCATCGCTGATATTGAGGTTAAAATTGCCGCAGTTGGCGTGGATGTTAAGATTATAATTGCCGCGGGTGGCATGGCTCTTATCGCTAATTTTGCTGCCGCACGTGCACAATTTATCCTTAACTTCGTCATGGACGTCGCAAATATTAACGCTAATTCTGTCGCCGTGCATGCAGAAGTCAATGCTAATTCTGCTGCCGTGTGCAAAAGTTAACCTTCACTTCGCCGACACAGCCTTCGGAAAAATTTTGAAACACTTCAAAAAAAAATTTGGAATTATCTTTTCCTTTTGGCTCCGATAGCTAACCTTGCGACTGCCGACCGCTTCCCTTCAGTGCAGAGTTAGCAACTATTTCGCTGATCGTTGTGGTGCTTTAAGGCTTATATTTTCCGACAGAGTCGCAAGAGTTAGCCTAATTTTCGCCGTTGCGCGCGCAGAAAATTAGCCTAATTTTCGCCGCCGCAACCCTTAGGCAAAATTTTGAAACAGTTAGAAATTTTTGAGATTTTCTCTTCCTTTTGGCACAGAATTACCAACTTCTCCGTCGACCGTGTCGTAAGAGATAAGGTTAAAATATCCGACCGCTAACCCTGCGACTGAAGACCGTGTCACAAAGTTAACCTTAACTTCTGCGCCCGCAAGCCTTTGTCACTGTGACCGCGTCGCAAGTTTTAAGGCTAAAATCACCGCCGCACGCAAGCCTCCATCGCAACTTTTAAGTCTAAAATCCACTGTTAGTGTCACTGCTTTTAACATTACTTTCGATGCGCATCGCAAATTTTAGCGTTAAAATTGCCACCGCCACGCGTCGCAAAAATTAACGTAAATTTCGCCGCCGCAGCCTTAGCAGCAAACACTTAGAAAATTTTCAAATTTTCAAAAACAGTTAGAAAGATTTTTGCAAATTTTCAAATACAGTTAGAATTTTTTCTTTAAATATGTCCTTCGTTTCCTTACAGAGGTGAGCTACTTATAGAAACTCGCATAAAACAGAAAGTATTTCAAGAAATATTGCACCTCTTCCATGTCAAGCATGAAACAACAAAACAACAAAATAATATAAGATGGCAAGAGGTTGCGCCTCCTTCTCTTCTTCATGGGGCAATCAACAAATGCAAAAATAGAATGCTACTGCATTAGAAACAATGTAAGTAAGCATTCAACTTGAAAAGGGATTTTCTCCCTCCTTCCTCACTTTCATAACATGAAATAAATGCAAGCAATTTTGCAAGAATCCCCAAAACAGTCATGGAAATGATTTCCCATCTTAATCAAATAGAAGCTATGAGATCTTCAGGTTTCTCTAATTCATTTAAAATTCAAATACTACATACATATACACACAATGATTTACATCTCTATGAAGGGCCCAACAACCGTAGTGTTGAACCTTAAGCTCTGATACGAATCTATCACATTCCCTCCCATCTATCCAATTTCTGTAAGGGAACATGATTCCAATCTATGGGGCTTTTAAAACTAACTCAGCCCATTCATACAATTAAAAAACCCCATGTGTACAGATGTAAATTCAACAAACATGCACAGCGGAGATAAACTCATGCACAGACATAATTTCATATGCATTGAATATATCAATAACAGTCATTTAATTTAAACACTGTAGAGGAAAAACACATAGATAGAAAACACTTATCTTTGTTGTGCAATTGTCCCACACAACCAGCTATGTCGCTGCAATGTTCCTCCCAACCGTAGGTCTCTGCCCAACCTGTATTATTTCAGCACTCAGAGACCACCCCCGAGCTGGGCATGATATCTACAAGGAAAAAGGGACTCTCAAACTCATACACAGCCGAATAATCATTTGCATTTAAGCTAATCTAGTCCACATCTGGGTTTATCAGGCTAAATCTGAACCCTCTTCATTTGTGGATGCTTCCACTCAAGCTCAAGCCAAAACAATGGAAACCCATTTCAACCCCAACAATCCCATACACATAGAAAACTCATAAACTGGGCATGGATACACATAACAACAAAATCCCAAGTGTTGGGTATGAATGGAAAACGTGGGCAACCAAAACGAAGTGAGAAATGGGGAAAACAACCTTGGGAAGGCAATTTTGTTTTCAAAAAAAGTCCATGGGCATTCAAAGAGCTGTAATGGTCTCTACAAACCCCCAAATTGTGCTCTCTCCTTCCCAACAAGTATGTAATACAAAAACGAGTTCCCAGCAATGCCAAAAGGGAGGGAAACACTGGAAATCAGTGGATAAAAACACCCAGGCAACTCCCAACAGGTCTGCAACACAAAAACGCCCTCTCCCCAACTAGAAGACCTAGAGAAACCAGAAAAACGTGGCTAGAAAACGCCCAGGTAATTCCAAAAACGTGAGAGAGGCAAAACTCCTTCATGGTAATGGCTTAGGGAGCAAATCATGGTTTTTTTCTTGCCCAAGAAGCAAAAACACCATTTTCCATGAGGGTGGCTTGCCCATACTCGAATTTGGACAGCCATACCTCCCCAATTCCCAAAGCATTAACTACTTCACCCAACTCTTGGGAGAAATGAATGATTGGGCACCAAAGTCAACATGGGTAGTTGATAGTTGATGGGTTCTCTCATTGACACTTGGGTTGACTTCATTGGCTCAAGGGATTGAATATTTCCCTCCCAATTCCTTGTAATATCATGCCACCATCTCTTGTTGCATTGCGTAGCTAGTTGTGGGTATTTATATTAAAATGCATATTTACAATTCCCATGGCTCACTAGCACATAAGTTAAATAATACCAACATATTTGAAAAAAGAAGAAGAGGATCTGCGTTTGTGAAATGAAAGTTCTCGACGTTTCAATCCTTACTGTAGGATCATCATCAGGAGACAGCGAAGTCTGAGGAGAAGATTGTGATTGCCCAATGACCATTGTATATGTAGTGACGGTGGAGGTTTGGTAGATTGAAATAAGTTAGGTGTCGGCTTAAGTTAGGTTTAGGGTTTGTTAGTTTATAGGGATGAATAATAGTTTAAGGTTTAAAAATTATTTTAAATATTTAAATTGATTTTAATTTAACTAACCAACATATTTTAGGGTTTAGTTTGTAGGAATAATCAATTGTTTTTTAATGTTTTCCTAGTTTAGAAAGTTATTTTTCATTAATTAGGTTGATTAAATTAATTAATTTATTAAGTATCATTTAGTTTTTAATATAGAAAAAATTGAACAAATATTAATAATTGGTTTAATTAATTTAAGTTTAATTGAATTCTAAAACCTAGGGTTTAAAGGGATAAATAAATGTTTTTAGAGTTTTTAGAAAATTATTAATAATAATTAGTAAAAATAATTAATTTGATTTTAAGGTTTTGTTAGTTTGTAGTAAAAAATAAATGTTCCTTAATGTTTTTCAGGTTTAGAAAATTATCTTTAATAATTAGTTTGACTAAATTAATTATTTTTATTAAGTGTCATTTAGTTTTTAATAGAGATAAATTCAACATTTATTAATAATTAGTTTAATTAATTTGATTTGAGTTGAATTATAATTTTAATTCTAAAACTTAGGGTTTTTTATTTAAATGAAAATTCCTTTGTTTTTTGATGCTTTCAAATTGTTTAGATTATTATTTAAAAATATTAACTAACTAAATAGGCTTTATTAGTTTTTTGATTTTAGTGGAGTTAATTAATACTTAAATTTAGTTTTTAACAAAATTTTTAAGGTTTAGATGTTAGGTTTTTAATATTTGTTATAAACATTACTTTTTCTTTTTTATTTTTTATTTTTTTTCTTTTTTTTTTATTTCTATTAATTAGTTATAGTTTTATTAAAGGTTCTGAATGGTATAATTTAAAGTTTTTTAATAGATTTGATGGTTAATAAATTATTTAGGTGAAGAATAGTGTATTAGTAAATTTGATACATTTCAAAGTTTTTTAATTTTTAAATAAAATTATTAAATTGTTCAAGATAATTAGTGTGTATGATGGGTGCTAAGTTGTTAAGATGAGTATGAAGGGATAGAGGTAAATTAATGATTAGAGACTCCTAGGTTTTCTTTATTGGAGTGCCTTGAGTTTTGTAAAGAATGTATCAGGGGTTTCCAGGTATCACTCAATTTGGTTCCATCATCTCTATTGAGGCAATTTCCGCAAATCTCAATTTCAATTTTCTCCCTAATCTTTCGTTTTGTGAGATTGTCTTCTCTAGCTATGACGGAGGCCTTTTCTAAGCAAATTTGATGTTGGGTTAAGTGAGAATGTTCTGCTAGGGCTGATTTTTTGTGCCTATCGTGCCTAAGGTCAGCGCTATGTTCTTTTAGTCTTGTTGCTATTGACCTACCCGTTTCTCCTATGTAAGGCATGCTACATGAGCAGGGGATGGAGTAAACGCCTTTGTATGACATGGGGTCTATAGGGTCTTTAAGGGAATCTAATAGGTTTCTTATTGTGTTGGGGGGGGGGAAAGATAACTTTGAAGTTGTGTTTTCTGAGAATTTTGGCTAGTTTATCAGTGGTTCCTTTAATGTAAGGGAGGAAAATTCTATTCGATTCTATGTTATCTTCTTTATTAATCTTATTTTTATCTTTTTTAGGTTTCTTGGCTAATTCTACAATACTTTTGAACTGATTACTATCATATCCATTGTTACTGAAAACTGTTTCTAAATGTTCTATTTCTTGGTCTATGTGTTCTTTATCCACAATTCTAAGGGCTCTTGTGACTAATGTATGGATAACACCGGTTTTTTGTGGGGGATAATGGTGTGAATTAGCATGAAGGTATCTCTCAGTGTGGGTCTTTTTCCTATATACCTGGTGTGTTATAGATCCATCCTCCTTTCTTGTGATTAGTACGTCGAGGAAAGGAAGGCTATGATTCTCTTCAATTTCCATGGTAAATTTTATGTTGTCATTTTGTGAGTTAAGGTGTTTGAGAAACTCGACTAATTTGTCTTTCCCATGAGGCCAGACCACATCTGTGTCATCTACATACCGTTTCCATCGTTTCGGTTTAAGGGGGGAGGATTCAATAGCTTTAATTTCGAAGTTCTCCATGTATAGGTTAGCTACTATAGGAGAGAGGGGTGATCCCATTGCAACGCCTTCCACCTGTTCGAAGAACCTATTCTGGAATGTGAAAAAGGTTGATCTAAGACAAACCTCAACCAGCTTTGCAATATCATCATTGGTAAGCTCCCTTATGGTTTCAATGGCATCTTTGATTGGAATTTTTGTATAGAGAGAGACTACGTCAAAGCTAGCGAGGATGTCATTGTCTTCAAGTTTCTCAGTGCTGATTTCTTTCAGCCAGCTAGTGGAATCTTTGACAAAGGAGTTAGTTTTTCCCATTAAAGGTTTGAGTAATTTAGCAAGGTATTTAGCTAGTTTATATGTGGGGGAACCAATAGTATTGACAATGGGGCGAAGAGGGACACCTGTTTTATGAACCTTGGGAAGTCCATATATGCGTGGGATCACTCCTTCTTTGGGGAGAAGTTTTGTCTTAAGGTTATCGTCCAAGTTCGAATTTTTAATGGCATCTTTAACTATTTTCTGAATTTTATTACTAGGGTCTTTCTTCAGTACCTTATAGCTTCCGCACTCCAGATGTTCATTCATTTTCTTTATGTAATCGGTGGTGTTTAGGATTACAGTAGCGTTTCCTTTATCTTGACAGTCTTTTTCAGCGATTTATTATCAATGTTCTTTGGTATCACGGCGTTCCCAACAGCACTGTGGTCTGTAATGTTTTCAGCGTTGAATGCTATATTATCCTCTGCGTTCAAATCTTGGTCTGTTATATTCTCAGCGTGAACTGCTCTAATATCCCCGGCGTCAGCGTTGAATGCTATATTATCCTCTGCGTTCAAATCTTGTTCTGTTATATTCTCAGCGTGAACTGCTCTAATATCCCCGGCGTCTGTTATATTTTTAGAGTGGCCTGCTCTAATATCCCCGGCGTCTGTTATATTTTCAGCGTGGACTGCTTTAATGTTCTCGGCGTTCATAGCGTGGTCTCGAGTATTGATTGCCAACCTGTAACTTAAAATATTATCTTGGTTAGTGTTCATAAGATTGATTTGCTCATGACCTGGCGTGTTGTTTGGATTATCGCTGTTCTTATATAACAGGTTATTAATTTTCTTTTTCTGTCTTGTCGTGGTTGTTTTGTGTCTACAGGAGCTTTTCATGCTAATTGCAGAGTCGATTTTATCCCATAGTTCAGGTTTGATTATGCTGGCTAGTCGCAGATGCAGATGATATGATATTTCTGACAGGCGTTGTAGCTTGCTGCGAGTTCGTTTTAGTTCGGATCTAACCAATGTTCCTCTTCAAGATTGAGTGTTCACTAGCGGGGCCTTGGCCTTGAAATCCACACTAGGAATCATACAAAATATGCATAAAATATTTACATTATAGCCCAAATATCATAAGGGTCAAGAATGGGGATGTGACAACCTTCCACTATATCAATGACAGTTTGATATGGGGAAACAACGCAGCTATGAACCACTCTTGGTGCTATTGTGGTGCTATGTCAAAACTAACCTGGTCTAACAATGTTTTAAACTTCTGGTCAAATTCCTAGACTGTTTCATTAGGTTTTTGCTTAATTTGCTTTAATTCTGTTATACATTGGGATTCTGACTTTGGTTTCTTGAATTCTCTAAATAGTGCATCCTTAATCTCCACTAAGTTTCTATTCTATCCCTGAGAATACTTCATGAACCAGTTCAAGGTTCTATCTCTGAATGTAGTGATGAGTTGCGCTTGCTTAACATCATCATCATTGAACTGCTTAATGCTCAAGGCAGATTCACATAGAAACCAATGTTTCTCAAGGTCCTCTAGACCCGTTCCTTTAAATATTGGCAGCTTAATGTCGTCAGTCATTCTCCTTCTTGGTGGCACAATATTATGCGCAGTGGTCTAAGTGGTGTTAGGGATGTTACTACGTGAAATGTCCTGAATCGAAATATTCTGATCCGGAATGTTTGGAGTTGGGATGGTCTAAGTACTCACTCTCATGGTGTTACTGGTATTGAAAATATGAGGGTTAGGAATGTTAACAACTGGAGGGTTCTTAACTGGCGGATTCTATGAAATAGGAGGTGCAATATTCACAACTGGTGGGTTCTTCGAAGTCGTAGGCTGATAGGTAGTTGATGGAGGTGTTGTCTAGCTATCAGTCTCAGCTTCTAACTCAATATCTACACGGAGTCCATATTCACTGGAAGTCTTCTTAGTTGTATACTTATATCTTTTTCCACTTCTTAAATTATGTGTATCTTCGTCAGAATCACTATATGTGTTATCAACCATTACAGATTCAAAATATTCTAGGAATTTTACTACATTCTTAAAATGCCTTTCTCAGCCAAAAGAATTTTAATGTATAAACTCGGATTGTTCAAGTACTTACCTTTGAAAACTTTGAAGAATTCTTCCTTGACTCTGCTATAGGACTTCAGGGTGTCCACAACAAACTCTGTCACAAAGCCTTCTAATATACTGTCAACCCAAAAATATACTGCTCACGAGAGTGGACTATCTACTTCTTTTAGCCTCTGAATGAGCGATGGGGTCCACTCGGTAGGTACTCCTTCTTGGAAACAGTTCTTTCTCTCTACGAATCTTGATATCCACTCATGCAACTCATTTCCAAAGGATGCCCAGAAAATTTCATGAATATCCTTCCACAGGAATTTATTTAACCAATCTACCTCACAGAGGTGAGGATGTCTATTATCCTTTCTTGCAAAATCTCTTTCTGTCTTGTCCAACCAGCTCCAAATCTCTTTCTTTTCTGGATGCCAGTTTTCAGTACCGGTACTCATCACCAGTTCAAGCACGACAATAGAACCATTTTTTGGCTTCTTATACTGTTCTTGAGGTTTTCTAGAAAGACCAAGGTTCTACGTGGTTCGAGGAACCAACAAAACCCCTTATTCACCGGCCCTTTCGACAACATCCTGCGAACATACCGAGGTCTCACCCGAGGTGAAGTTAATGGGGAGGTTGCGGAATCATGTTTCCACAACCAGGTGATGAGTGTTTAATAGACTGACTGGGGACTGTGCGAAGTTCTCTTTCTTCGCGATTAACCCTCATATGATAGCGCATCCAAGGACTACGCGTTCGGAATAGTTACTCAGCGATAGGACAACTCCACAGAGGATTGCGCTTCCTCTTCAACCCTTATGTAACTTCAACGAAATTTTACCTAGTGTAAGTTATGCATTCAACACACCTTAGATTGAACCTTAAAAACTTTTACACCATAATAAACAATAATGTAACTGTGCACTTCCGGTGTTGCGCTAAGTGTTTATCCATTAAACTTATACATTCATCTCATTGCGAAATACTGGTGCATTCAGCATTCATTCACATATGTTGTTACTTAACATATTATTCCCATTCTTTATCCTTATGGCGAATACATATAAAATCAATAACATATGAGTTCATAAACAACACTGAACCATTCAACTTAAGCAAATACACAGATGCAATCACATAACACATAATTTAACGTGGTTCACCCACAGGATGGGCGCTACATCCATAGGAATTGTTGTTGTATTATTTATGGGAAGGGTACAACAGTTCCAATCTACGCACTCAGCTGCAGACCCTCTTCTCTCTTCAGTAGGTCTCTGTGCATGCAACTTGCGGAGCCTTTTTACAATAGCATTCAGTAATAAAAAAACAAGTACTACTTGAATATTCAACAATGAATATTGTTCCACCCTTTCCCTTACAAAAATGTTCCCTTTTATAGATCGTTCCCGTAGGTCACGTCTTTACAATCAAGTGGGACAAAACCCCAAGGTTACCCAAAACTGGTGCGGTTACCCACCAGCCTACATGTCCCCGTCGATAGCTTAATATACTCGCTTCAGGCTACCTTGCTGAGCCACTCGTGGCTCACACTACCTTCTGACAGCCGCAGTCATCACCAAAACGGTTACAACTGCATCGTGGCCTGTCACTTTCCGCCCCTTTGGCCTGCCTGTCGCCGTCAACTTAGTGGCTTAGCTTCTAATGATTTTCTGCCACTCTCTTGACAGGTCGCTTTCATCTGCTTTTAAGCCGCTCCCTACCTACTATCTAGAATCCTGGAGGTGCTCTACACAAAACAGGTCGCTTTCACAGCTCAACCTTCCCTTATACTCCTTACCCAAAATAACTGTCGCACTGCCACCACGCACCAGCATAACTTCACTTTTTTGACTACACAATTCGAACTGCGCAAACCCTCAAAACTGTGCCCTCTGACTTCGCATCCCGAACTACACAGTTGCCAAAATTGTCCTTCTTCAAAAGTATTCCAACTTGGGCCATGCCCAACAGATGTTCCCACATAAATCTGGGCTGCATTGGCGACAATGTTTGGAAGCCCTCTAGCTATATGCTTCCTAGATTATCTAGTTCAAATGCAGTCGATGTACCTTTGAGATTACAACCCTCAGTTGTTGAGTCCATATAGTTGTTGGACCCCTTTAGATCCAACAGTGCATCAATTGTTATGGTACCACATTTAGGATGGATTCCATTGTTTCCAGTTTCATCTCTTCAGATCAATCATGGTTGTACCATGAATATGTCCTAGATTTGTGTCCCCTTTGGACCATTATGATGTACATAGAAGTTCTCCGTGTATTGTTCAGGTCCCCCTATGGGCCTCTCTATTTGTATATCTTGAGACATTGATACAAGCATGGGAATTCTCGCCTCTTCCATATATATTTGAGATTATATGTACCTCATCCATTATGAGTATTATATCTGCAGATTATGGCCCTTGGAATTCTGTGAATCAAGTGCAGTCCTCCTCCATAGCAAAGTTTCGTCCTCCACCAGAATGCCACATTCTTCCATGCTAAAATAAGGTCCTATGATGTCTATAAGTCATACGATTAGCTCCTAACCTCACACATTCTCCTAACCTCACACATTAGGGGGCAATCTGTTAACACAAGAAAATTGACCACACACCAAGTGACATGTTGTGGACCCTTATTCCTAAAGAAAAAACCCATTTATGGATAAAAACCCCAAAAAACCCATTTAGCCTAATTTCTAAATCCCCTTTGGACAACCTCCACCAAAATAGGGAATCTCCCGTAAAAATGAGGTGTCCACTAAAAAAGGGGGGTTGTCTCAATAAACACAAACTCCCGCCTCAATTCACAACTTACCGATGGTTGAATTCAAAAAATAAAAACCATAAGTGGTTTTAGGGTTCCAAACTTATGGTCTTGTAGCATTGTGGAGATAGCTAGAGGAGAAGACACTTGGAGTTGGAGGATTGGCTTGGACATCAAGCACCCTTTGTAAGTAATCTTCAAGTTGTAATGGAATAACTTGTCTTGTTTTCCCAAATCATTTATGTTAATCTTGTTTTAATGATATGATTTGTATCTTTCATAGATTTAGATCCTAACTCATGTTTCAGGTTGCTAGAGAATAGTGCATACTTGTGTTTTGGTTCCATTTTAACAGGTTTACTTGTGAGGACTTGGAGCTTGGAGCAAATACCAAAGACAAGCGTTTGGACATAAGGTCAGTTAAACTCATTCTATTCTCTTCAGCATTTTAATACTGAGATGTTTGTTAGATCTAGGGATTCAAGGTTGCATTTGTTTCGTTTTGTTCTTAGCCTAGAGTTAGTCTAAGTCTGCTTTAGTCTAAGGGAATTTTGACTTATCCGTAGGGCAGAATTCCACATAACAAGAATGGCGACTCCGCTGGGGATTGGCATTGGCGTCGAGGTTGTAATATTGGGTCGCCGGTGCTCTCCCCTTTGTTCCCACACAGTTCCCCATTTGCCTTCAATTGACAAAGAGATTGGCTTCAGATCCCTCTTCTGTTCCTCTCAATGTCCCGGACACCTCCTGCCTCGTCTTCATCTTCTTCTTCGACAGGATCAGCTGGACGATCGACACCACCACGACGTAGTGGAGAGTATCCAGCTGGCCTCTGTGGTCCACGATCTGCAACATGCATGCGAATATACATTAGGCGTCTTTTACACATTCTAAAAAAGCAATAAAAATTAAATATTCAAAAAGAAAAAATACATATCCATGAAGGTCATACCAGAGTTGTCCCAGTCATCATCTTCTGGCAAAGCCAAGTCGATATCCTCACGGAAATCTACCCCTGAATAGGGATAGTCGTCGATCATGACTATCTGCTCCTCTAGCCACGAGAAAAAGTCCTCTCCAAAGGCTAGCCGCTGAGGTCCCCCGAGGCGTCCAGCATAGTCACTCCATCGAGCCATCCATGGCTCGGTAGGTGGACGAGGATGCATAGATATCTGTGGACGCAGTAATGGCACCCGTGCCAGAAAGAAAGTGACCAAGATACTCCCATAGCCAAACTGGGTATTTTTCCCAGTTCTACATTTGTGCACCTGTTCCTTCATGTTGGACAACACTGCCTCACACCAGTTGAAGACTGTCCCTCCCATGCACTCTGCTGCGAGATTCACCTGCGTGCGGGTTTCCTGATGTGGACTCACGCTTCCTGCTGCACGTGTAATAGTGAATAGCAAGGTTTTAAAAGGAAGATTTGTGACCTCTTTTATGGCCACTTTCCCACTTTTCTTACTCGACTCCGCTGGTTTTGATTACTGCTTGATTGATTTTAATTCACAGTCATTTATCTATGAATTGTAAGTTTTTTGTTGCACTTCAAACCAGTTTGAATCTTGGTCCTTTTTGACCCTCATTCATCCCTCCTCGCAGGATTTATCTCCCTGTTTAATTACTGAGTCCCCTGGGTTAGCAACAACCCTGAAAACTTTATTTTTTCTTTTCCAGTTGCGCTTTTTTTCATCTCTTGCCACAGTGCCGCGCCCTCATAACCACTTCCAGCGCGGTAGTACCGCGTCCTAGGCATTAGTACCAGAGCGGTACTTACACAGTGCCGCGTTTCATCCAGACTATAGCCCGCGGTAGTGTCTGCAAGTGTGTAAATTTTTTTTATCTTTGCTTGGTTTCCTGAGTTCCTCTCTGCCTTAAATAGTCTTTACTGTTGCCTGTTAGCATCCTGGTTTGAACTGAACAATGGGAGATCCCAATCACTGCACTCGGTGGAGCACGTCTACCTCCTCATTTGGCTCCGGGACATGTTGATATGCTTCTACAACTGCCTGATCAATCCGCACACTGCCATCCTACATGTGAGCCTTTTCGGTAACTAGGAAGTCTTGTTCCTTTTTGAGATCCTCAATGGTGCGACTGGTTTCAGCCCGCTCCTTTTTCAAGTTGGCTTCAAGGTCATCCACTACTTGCCGTGCTTCAGTAGCTTTGGTTGTCAACTCCTCTTTCTCGACAGTCACGGCTGCCTCTCATTCCTGCAATTGGTGGAAGCACTTACTAAGTCCATGCATTCTATCCGCCATCTCGTGGGAGGCACTCTGCTTATTGTTATCAGAGCCTTGGCTGGTAGTGCATTCATATTGACAGTCACTTGGTCAATCAACCTCAGCGCATTCTGCAGCTCCTCATTGTCGGTCACAATCGCATTCGGAGGAATGTTGATGTTTCTGACCCTGGGCGTGGTGGAGATCGTGATCGTCTCTTGTATGGATACCCCGCCCGGCTCTGTTTGTAATATTGCATTGCCGAGAGAGTCCATACGAGTATCGAGTGTAGAGAAACCCTCCTCCACTTTGACGAACATTCTATCAGCAGTCGCTATGGTGACATTATTAATGGCTGTGACTAACCAGCCCAACTGTGCCTCCATTGGTAAGGAGATCCCACTGATCATGGCATACTCATGGCGCTGCTTTTTCCGGTTTTCCTCCAGAGTGCGATCATTATCATCCTTGGTTGGTGTTTGCTTCGACTCTTGCACAGAACTATGATGAATTTGCTGGTCCCGAGGTGATCCTGGCTCTAGAGGGCCCTCTTGCGGACCGCCAACATCAATTTCTGCAGGACTCATAGGTTGTTGCCATGCCTCCGGCCACTCATTCACGATGGCCTCCAAATCTTCCGCTATCACTCTATGCTTTGTCTGCAACCATTGTCGATTAATGTAACGGCGAGGCTAGATATGTATGACACTCGGTCGTATGGCAAGGGCCATGACCGGTGTGAAGTGTGCTACAATGTCGGCAGATATCCGTGGGACCTGAGTTGCAGCGTCACAAAGCATGTCTAAGTACATCCAAAACTGAACCCGACACTCCCGGGTTCGGTCCAACTCACGCACAGCCCACAGATTCTGATAACGAGCCCCGCGTCGTTTCCTAGCTGCCGGGCAGTCCATCCCCTGGTATGTATCAAGCTCTTTCCATGTGACTAAAGCAATGAGCAGCAACAACCAACTATATGAAAAGGTGGCTCTTCCTACTTGGACGTCTGCAACATCCTCCATGAGCTGATTCAAAAGATATAAATACCAATTCATTTGAACTCCTTCCACGCATTGCTCAGTGCAAGCAACTATCCCCGCATTACATTGGTTAGGGCGACCTCCCCTAATCACCTTACAGCATAGGATCTCAATGCCTGTGAGCACCGCTTGATTATTGCAATCACTGGTACAATACCCATGCCCATCTGACTCCAAGCCATACTTCCGTGCCAATTGACGTGCCTGCTTCCTCTCAGTGGCCTTTCCTTGAAGAAAGTCTGCCGGATCAACCCCATTTTTGGGCAAGCCAGTAATCTCAGAAATGAGGTCGACAGTAACTGGGACTTCTTTGTCCAACCATAATGAACCTCCATGGAAACACGACAAGAGCTGCTTCACACAAGAATTGACTTCCGTCAAGCATCCGAAATGTGGCATATTAATTAACCCTAAGAGGACGGCCTGCCTCAGCCCGCGAGCCCACTCGTGTATCACGGGTTTTGGTAAATGGCGCATCTCCTGAATGTGGGGTCCTGTTACACCTCTATGTTTCACGGTGTCGCATCTCCATCACAAAACGAGTTGATGACATTTTCCCTACTGTTTTAAACCATCCAGAAGAGACAGATGATGAGTCAACCTTGAAGGTGAATCCACCCTGGCAAGTTTTGACCCACCTTAGACTTTATTTACACACACTACCGCGCCTTGCTAGTTCGCCAAAACGAGGTACTAGACACTACCGCGTTTTGCTATTTCCCCAAAGCGCGGCAGTGCTGCGTTCTGCAATCTTTGCAAAACGCGGTACTCTTTTAATAGCTTTTTTCCCTTGGCTTGTGGGATTTTGGATTTTCGAAGATAATGGAAGATTGGGGTCCTTGATTCGATCTCAACTCATCTCCTTCGATTAGAAACCCTGATCCACTTATCTCTCCTTAGATCCACCCATCTCTCTTGTTGGTTAACCTCACCATTCACTATAAAAGAGAGGCATGCCATTGGAAAAAGGGAGGGACTCTTGAGAGTACCAAACTTATGGTCTTGCAGCATTGTGGAGATAGCTAGAGGAGAAGACACTTGGAGTTGGAGGATTGGCTTGGGCATCAAGCACCTTTTGTAAGTATTCTTCAAGTTGTAATGGAATAACTTGTCTTGTTTTCCCAAATCATTTGTGTTAATCTTGTTTTAATGATATGATTTGTATCTTTCATAGATTTAGATCCTAACTCATGTTTCAGGTTGCTAGAGAATAGTACATTCTTGTGTCTTGGTTCCATTTTGACAGGTTCACTTGTGAGAGCTCGGAGCTTGGAGCAAATACCAAAAAAGGGCATCTGGATAGAAGGTCAGTTAAACTCCTTCTACTCTCTTTAGCATTTTAATCCTGAGATGTTCGTTAGATCTAGGGATTCAAGGTAGCATTTGTTTTGACTTGTTTCTTGCTTTAAGGTTAGTTTAAAGTCTGCTTTAAAGTTAAGAGAGTTTTGGCTTATCCGTAGGACAAAATTCTACATAACAGGTCCGGAAGCAATTTCAGACTGGGCCACCATGTCATGATTAGCATAACACAGGCGCATCAATGTCGGCCCAATATCCGTCGAGCACGTCAACCCTGCTGAGAGCTCAGGTAACTTCACACTGAATTTTGGCTTCGAAGTGATTTTCCATGAGGTGACATCCGGTCAAACAGTGGGAATGTACCCAAGAATATTAGCGGTGGACTGGCCCAGCCATTGGGAAGATGTAGTCGCAGGGCAACTGGATGGTCCCCCTTGCTCTAGAACTCCGCGAGCCGCTGTCGATCACGTTAACCTCTTACTCTTCGGAGATTTAGAAAGCTGACCCCCTCGACGCTTCTTAGCAACAGCTGATGTACCCACCGGCAAGTTAGTGACCTCAGCTCCAAGATCAACAGTGGTCGATGATGTGCCTTCGTTTTCAACAGTCGCCGAAATAAACGGAGATTCTATCTTGCTACTAATGTCGATGGGATCGACTTCACTTGGCATACCTTATTACTAGTGGTTCTATACTCGTCAGCGAGTATTTCAGAGAACTGCAACAGTTCACAATACCATTGCTCACTAATTCCTTTGTGTCTTTCAACTGACGCAAGGCCATACTTATAGTATTTCCCTAAATCCTCCTTAATCATGACTAAATCGTGCCTTAACTCAACCAAATCCGCGTATTAATGAGAGAAATCTTCCGTCAATATTGTCCTTCCTTCAGTCGTATCTGCCATTAATGCCCATAATTCAAACGTGCTGTTAATTAACTATCTCCCCTTTTTGCATTTATTACTTATCTTCCCGGACCCCCATGTGGCCATATATCGCCGACTGTGCCAAACTTTTTGTAGAAGCCTCCTGCTGTCGCATGCCAAACTTCTATTGGTGCGCCATTGGTCACTAAGCACCCTGCAACGATCATTTTTTTTCCATGCAACTTAGACATCGCACTGCTCTGAGCCCGTGTGATAGGGCTTCAACCTGTGACCATTTACCAACTTGGGGAGCATCCCCCCATCCAATCGCTGCAACTGAACTACTCCACTTGAAGTAATTCTACCGATGCGGTAGGGACCTAGCCAATGCATCTGTAACTTTCCTGGATGTTTCATAAACTTACTGTCATACAATAGCACCAAGTCGCCTTGCTGAAACTGCTTGCGTTTGATGTGGCGATCATGCCATGCCTTCTAGCGATCCTTCTCTACTTTTTGATTAAAGCCAACAATAAACTGATCTTCTTCGAGCTCTACCAATTGTGCGAGACACTCATCCAATGCTGCAAAATTATCCATACTGGTAGCCACCGCAATTCGTAAACTCAGAACAATGTACTCCATAGGCATAATAGCTTCCTTCCCATATACCAGCTTAAAAGGTGTCTGACCAGTCAGCTGTTTACATGTGGTGCGGTAAGCCCACAGCACCGCTGGAACTTTCAAATCCCAATCGTCGCGGTTTGCATTACACACCTTTGTCAGTGCATGCTCCAATACCTTATTAAACACCTCTACCGTCCCACTTACCTGTGGGTGATAGGGTGTACTCTTCTTGTGCTGACTTTGCAATTCCTTCGTCAATGCGCTAATGGTGCGATTGAGGAAATGGCTACCTTGATCACTCAGCGAAATCTTGGGGCAGCCAAACCGAGTGATAATGTGGTCGAACAAGAACCGAGCAGTCGTTGCTGAAGAACAATCAACGACAGGGGCCGCCTCCGCCCATTGGGTCAAATACTCAGTCACCATGATAATATACCGGGCACCTGTATGTTTTCCTAGTGGATTGATCGGCCCTACAAAATCCACATCCCATTTCTCAAATGGTTGCAGCATTACTTGATGTAGTAGTGGCATCTCATTGCATCGGGATGGTTTTCCAGTTTGTTGACAAACATCACAAGACCAAGTGTAGTCTCTCGCACCATTGTGTAAGGCGGGCCACCAAAGCCTTGCCCGCAACACCTCTGGGCAGTCGCCTGACCGTCATAATGTCCACCTGCAACTCCACCATGTGCCTCAGCCAATATCTACGCCTGTTCATGCGGCAAGACACATCTGCGCAAAATCTCATCAGCCCCTAACTTATACAACTCTCCCGCAATTAGTTGAAATTCAACAGCTTTGATGACCAACTGCTTCTTCTGCAAAGTGGTAAAGTCATCGGGTGCGGTGCCGGTCACCAAAAACTGAAGAAAGTCATCAAAGTAGTGATCGGAGGCAGCCACATGAAATAGCTAGGCATATGGCAACCCATCTTCGATATTAGTCGGCTCCTCCCCGGTATCAATCCGTGATAAATGATCTGGTCCAGCATTCAATCGCTCCGGCTTCACAATGACTTCGAAATCAAACTCCTGAAACAAAAGCAACCATTGGCAGATCTTCCCCCCCAACACAGGCTTGTTGACCAAGTATTTTAATACAGAATGATCAGTAAACATTTTGAAGTGGCCTCCCAACAAATAATGCTTGAATTTCTGTAACGCATACACCATGGCCAAGCCTTCGCGTTCTGTGGTAGTGTAATTACGTTCTGCTGATGACAGTTTCCGACTGGAAAAAGCAATAGGATGATCAATGTCACCTTCACCAGGTTGAGCCAATACAACACCTAGCGCAACCGATGAAGCATCAATGTGGACATGGAATTCCTTAATCCAGTCCAGAAAAACCAAGATTGGAGCCGACAACATCTTCGCTTTAAGTGTTTCAAAACTTTCCTGACATTCCAGATTCCACTGAAATGTCGCATCCTTTTTCAGCAACTTTTCCATAGGGGTAGTAATGGCAGCATACCCCCTAATGAACTTGCGATAATATCTTGTGTGACCCAAGGTTGCGTGCAACTACTTAACCATAGTCGACGGTTGCAACCCTAAAATAAGTGCGATCTTAGTTGGATCGACCAACAATCCTTGTTTACACACAATATGCCCCAGTAATATCCCAAACGGAGCACAGAAAATACATTTGTTTAAGTTCAGCGATATCTGGTGCTGTCGGCATCGCTTAAGCATTAACCGCAGATTGGCCAAATGATCACGAATCAATCCATAAACAATCCAATCATCCATATATACTCGCAGAAACTTCTGAATAAAATCTTTGAAGGCAGCAACAACGACCCGGGAAAATATCGCAGGTACATTCTTCAACCCGAACGGCATAACCGTGTACTGAAAGAAACCCCATTGAGTAACAAACGTGGTCTTATGGCGATCCTCCTTAGCAATGCGAATCTAATGGTAGCCCGAGAATCCATCAGTGAAAGAGTACATCTCCTGGCCACCCACTCCTTCGAGCACTTCATCAGTAAACGGGGTCGGAAAGGGATCATGTAAGCAAGCATCATTCAACTTCCTCAAGTCGACACAAATGCGCACTTCACCTATTTTCTTATCTTGCACCACCATAGGGCTAATCCATTATGACTCTTCCATAGGTTCAATGATACCAACATCTAGCATCCGATCAAGTTTTTCCTTAACTTTTTCTTTATGTCGTGGGTTGAGTCGATACGGTCGTTGTCGGACTGTCTTAGCATTGGGTTTCAATGGAATCCTCATTTCTCCTAAATCACCCAGGATTCCCTTCATCTCAAAAATTTTTGTGGGAAACACATCTTGGAATTCATGTAGTAACTCAGTAACTTTACTCATCATCTCATCATCCCAATAGTCCCCTACATTAGCAAATTTGGGAGTAGCTTCAGTGCCGATGTTTCTTTTGCGAAGCTGCAATGGATGATTGAATGGGTTACTTGCCGCAACAAGTGGTACCACATCGCGACTTCCTTTGGATTCGGGAATGTTAATATTCTGGGGTCATCATCTTCCTCTGGCCCTCCACTGACATTGAAACACTCCATGAGAGACTGCATCTGACTGTGTGTGTGTGGGTCAACAGTGCATTTCATCGGAACAACTTGAAATATGACATCGCGGATGAGCTGCAGGGCGTTATGGATGTCAGGGTTGGAATCCACAAATGTGAAGGTATGAGTGAAGCAGATCGTTAACTCCCGCATGTGGTAATATCTTAGCGTAACTCTGCTGCAGTATACCATGAACGCAGTATCTCTTCCAAGGTATGGACAAACGCATGAACCCACTCGTCTCTGGGTCATGTGATCCAGAACTATTGGCATTCCATTACATGTTCACTAGGATCGATTTGGCCATCATACTTTCCAGTGTGATAAACATCTGTATTGCCAAATCGAACCATCATCAACCTTCGACACTGTGACCAATATTTAATAAATCTTTTATGCGTCGCCCACCAGCGTGCTGGAGCAGCCTTCAGTGCCTCCTCCAAGGCTAGCAGTCGCTGTGGTTCTAGAACACGGTCTTCAAACTCGGCTACAAAGGTGTCTAAGCTAGGCAACCCCTCATAGATAGGAAATGTGATCATTTCTGTCACAACCCGACACAAAGATTGTGTAACTAAACCACACTTCCAAACTGAGACTTCATGCATGCGATTCTGCCAATGTTCCAATGCATCATCGGAGTCAGAAGATGTAGAGATTTCACTCCGCCACTCCAACTCACCATGGATTGTAGGGTGAATGTAATCCTCCGAAATATTAAAAGCATGATCCTAGCCAGTGTGATCGTCATCTTTGACAGGCTTGACATACCGGCATCCTTCAGCTAGATCCAACGGAGCGATAACTTGAAATTCGCGGTTCTCAAAAGTCATCATTCGATTTTTGAAGTTAATTATAGCTCCACTATCATTATCCCATCCTATCCCCAGTAGCACAGGATAGGAGCTTCCTCCATCAACTACCTCAATGACATCAAAATTGGCATATGTCTTCATTCCCTCAATATCAATTATGAGCCGTGGAACTCACCCAATAGGTGTAACCTTTGCAGGGTTAGCCAACCGGAGCTGTACAGGAGACCAGCTCAATGGGGGGCTCCCCATTTTCTGCCACGCCTGCTTGGTTAAGATGTTAACATCCGAACCAAGATCAAGGATTACCGAGTCAACATCATACTCCTCGATTTGAATATTCATTCGCATCTCCTTGCCAGTCTTACTCCGCTGTAAAGAGTTTACTGCTGACTCCTGTCGTCCTTTCGGAAGTCATTGTAGCCATCCCTCAATCTCCACCAGGGCAACCGGATCTCATGCCAGGGATAGACAACTTTCTAGAAACTTCTGCAGTATTCCTGGTGGTGGTCGATCGGTATCTGAAGTAGCATCAAAGATTGGCGGCATATCACAAACAACATTTTTGCCGCGATATTTTTCCAAATCACGACGTGCCTCCATGAACGTCTCTCATTTCGCATCAATGTCAAAATTTACCATCTTTTGACCAGCCAAACGAATGAGCGGTCGCGACCCATCTTCCCTAGTCGTTTTACCTCCACGAGTGACAATAGCCACCGAAGCATCTTGCGGTCGCAGTTCTGCAGAAATAGTCGCAATATTAGCACCCCGTTCCTGGTTCTGCTACAGATTCCCTGGTTGATTTACATTCGGATTAACGTTCGGCGGTGGTCGCAGAGGCTGGTTCTGCACTGGTTGCTGCCCCAGGTTCTGCACTAGTTGCTGTGCTGGGTTCTGTAGCTGCGGAGTGTTTCTATCCTGTCATCTGGAAATCAACTGCGGACAATTCTCAACTGTATGATCATTACCGGAACAAAACGTACACTGATTCTGTAGTAGTGGATAGTCGCGCTGGTAATGCCCCCATACCGCACAGTGTTAACACTGAACAGGTCCACGACCACCTCGACCTCCTCCTCCACGACCAAATCCGCCACCGTGTCTACCCCTATAGCTTCCCCGATAGCCACTCTACTGTAGATACTGCGGTTGGTTAAACTGCTATTGCATGGGTGCTGGCAGCACTCCTTTCACTTGGGGTGCATATTGTGGTTTTTGCACATACTAAGGCTGCGAGGGGGTTCACCGGTGTATATTGTAGTACGAACTGTTGCGGTTGCTGCTGCTGCGGTACAAACTACATCTGTGCTTGAGGCATCGGTTGAGCTACCTGCAGCTATAGTGGTGCAGAACGATAATCATCTTTGACATAAAATGCATCACACATTCTCTCTTGGAGCAACCCGTATGCACGACAATCCTTGTCATCATGTCCTACCGACTTACAGAAGGTGCAATACAAATTCCGCGGAGTTGTAAACATTTTTTGCATATACGGGAAACTATCATGACTATGCCCAAACACGACACCATGGCATACTGCCACCATTCAGCGGGTTTGGTGCACCTAACACCAAATAATTATGGAAATCCGGACAACCATCTTTCGTATGCCCTTCTCTTCGGCAGCGCGTACACCAGACTTCATCACACGGTTCTTTGTTCTTTTTTAAATCTTGCAACTATATATTCAGGTTAGCGAGTTGTGTCTATGTCTGTGACATCCCAGCTACATTATCGCCAATTGGGGATGCCTCCAACCGCATTGCGATCTCTAGAGCCTCACTAGGCTTCGAAATGTTCTGTTGCATCAGCGGCAACCGAATGTGGGGTAATAGTGCCGCAATGAACCATTCTTTGTGTTGGACAGCACTCATATCAAAACTAACCTTGGCCATCAGTGTTTTGAATCGTTGGTTGAAATCCCATACCGTCTCGTTAGGATACTGCTTAATTTCCTTCAGTTCAGTAATATACTGGGCCTCCGACATAGGCCATCGAAATTCAGCAATCAGTCCATCCCGAATTTCATTTAATGACTTATCCGAGGCCCCCATAGGGACTAAGACAAATTTCATGAACCAATCTAATGCATGACCTCGCAGGGTCGTGGCCAATTGTCCTTTCTTAACATCGTCATCAGTAATCTGTTTCACAGTCCAGACCGCTTCACACAAAAACCAATACTGCTCCGAGTTGTCTATCGCACTACCATGGAACAACGGTAGCTTAGCATCATCGCCCACCATCCTGGGCTTCCTTCCTCCTGTTGCTGTACTACTACTACCAATTAACTTCTGCGGTGTCGACGCACTCGGTGGTGTCGAAGTAGTTTTTCTTGTTGGTTGAGAGCTAGTGAGCGGAGGTGTGGGCACATTGTTGCTGGGGTTCATTCCTGCCTCTATCCTGGGCGTAGCCTGGTTATCCCTATCAGGACTGTGAGGTCGCTTCGTCCCGTGTGGCATTCCTTCACGATCTTGCAGTCCGATCGCAGCAGGACCTTCTCCTATCCTCTGCCTCTTTTCCTGTCGGAACCTTGCTCCTCCCTTCGTAAGGCCACTTTCTTCCTCGGCTTCACTCACAGTCTCCTCATGGTCTGCACCCATCTACCCCTTTACCATTTCATGCACCGTTCCCCCAATAGTCGCAGTACCCACGACCTCCTCCCACCAAGTTGTCTACTGATCAAGGTGCATTTTTAATATGCCTTTCTCGCAGATTAGCATCTTAATTGACAGCTGGAGCGATAGCAGAAACCTTCCCCTCGGTCTGTCAAAGAAGTATCTTTCAGATTCACTATAGGATTTCCTAGTATCGACCACAAATTCTGTAATGTATCCTTCCAAAATGCTATCAAGCCAAACCTCGACAGCCCGTGATGACTTATTATCGACTTTCTGCAATTCCTGAATCAGTTCTGGGGTCCAGGTCGTTGGCTCACCACCCTGGAAGTTCCTCTTCTGAAATGTCAGTTTTGACAACCACTCATACAAAATGACGGGGAATTCATAGAAAAACCATTCGTGCGGGCCGTCGTGAATATATCTTCCCACCCACTAATCTACAGTAAGTCACATGTTCCGGATTTCTTCTTCAGCGAACTCCTGCAGCCTCTGATTGAACCATTTTTCTATCTCTGGCTTCGTCGGGTGCCACAATATGGCCTCTTCTTACTCAGCACACGGTCCCAGCAATGGAACCATTTGTTGACCGAATCGCGACCTCACTCTACAGGGGTCCACCAACTGTCGACCCATACCACAGTCTCCTTGAGCACCGGCCTAGGTAGGTGTGAGCCCACCTAGAAACACTTGCAAAGCGGATGAGGTCTCACCTGAGGCGACCAGGAAGAGCAGACGGAACCATGTTTCCACTGAGGGAGGAGGCAAGTTGCGGCACCGGGTTACCAACAACAATTTCAACCATTAATCATGCATATCGCAGCATTTAACATTACCAGAAACAGAGATTGTATATTACTTTAATCGCAGCATATTCACATTGACAGATAATCATATTATCGTAGCATTCATATCATAGTAACAAGAACATATAACTGCATTAAGAATAAACAATAATATAAGCATCAAGCAACATTACACATAGATTGCACCAAATCATCATCCTTATATTATTCGGCAAACCAAAAGCAGTGCAAAGACATCTGCAGTATCTCCGTCAACCTCTGCATAGCACTTATCTCTTTCTTCCTTTTTTCCCCTCCTCCTTAACACTTACAATTCTCATCTATTTATAGGATTCCGCCAATTACAATACTTGTCCACTTTCCTAACCGACACTATGGACAATCTACTAACTGACTTGGTCTAATGACCCAAAAACCCACATACCGCGGTACAATGACTCGATATTACAGAATATATGACCAAAAACCCGCCAAGTGCGGTATACTTGACTCACTATTACAAAATATGTGGTCCAAGTGACCCAAAACCCGCCAAGTGTAGTATCCTTTGGCTGAAGATACTCCTTTTGTGCTTTCATCCAACGTGTCACGGCGTCAGCAGTACCGCGACCTTTCCTCATCAAACCGCCTGCCAACACATGGTAGAAACCACTTGATTACTGGCCATTGATGTAAACCGTTAACAAGTGTGAGGGAGATCACCATTGATGTCAATGATTCCCAAGGTACCACAGTACATATCATCAAGCGTGAATAAATGAGTTGAAGTCGAACACAAGATGAAATCTTTCAATCAAGAGTCAATGATGTAAACTCATGATGAAAGCGAGATAACCTACCATTGAGGCATGCAGGGCCAAGGTACTTGACTGGTTTCTAGATTCAATTCTCAGATGATGTGTTGAAGCCGACAAGGATGAATCCGTCGAAGGAAGGCCATGATGAATCCCCCATCAATCGACACGAAACACGACAAAGATGTGTAAGGTAGATCAGATGGTATAGTAACATGCAATACTGACTTAGAGTAGACCGACGTGATGGAGAGTGTACTGACTACAAATGATAAATGATAGACATATTCTTGAACATGGGCATGGCATGACTTGGAAGTATTGACATGATGAGTGCGACACAAATTCTCAAAGCAACTGATGATGGAAGCTTTTCTTTGAATGACTCAAAGGAGTAACAAGACTCAAGAAATAAGTGGAATTCGAGGACAAACGGATGATCCAAGTGCCATATGCAAATGCAGATGAGTGCCATGTTCAAGAATGACTACATACTGCCACTAATAAGGTATGTAACGCAAACGCTTTCCTTTTTCCCCATCATGAATGATGAGTGCCTCATGTGTTTTTTACGAGCTTGATGAGGGTAACCAGATTCTCGGTATAACTCATCTCATAGATGAGTCCAATCCCAAATATTTTCCGAACCTAGGATAGGAGGGGTTCATCCCATGACGGGCCCTTCAATGTGAAAATTTTAACGAGTCCATAGAAGGTAAACTTGGTCATCATTTCATATTTAGAGAGTCTGAAAAGATCTAAAGAAGACTCCAACGGTCCTTTTTCATAAAGTTAGCCTCATCGCCCAAAAAAGGGTAAAGCAACGTGCGAGAGGACTCTTCCAGTAATGATTGGCTAGAGCATACCTTTTTCGTAATTAGTGCCTCCTGGTCTGAAAAAGGCGTAAACTATCACCAGGAAGATGACCATTCAAATACTTTAACAAGCGTGAATGCGACAAGTTCCCTTGGCAATATTTTCATTTTTCGAGAGCCTGAAAAGAGCTTAATGGTAGACTCCGGGGGGTGTCCTTTTCCATGGAAGTTTAACGAACCCAAAAAAGTGATAAATCATAACTTGGTACTTGTTCTCATAGTTTCGTGAGTACGAGAACAAACAAAGAGTAAACTCATCGTCACGCAATAATTACAGACTAATCGTTGCAAAAATAACGACAAAACGTTCAAGGGAGTGTTCATACCTGTGATGACCGTTGTGATACGAGAAACGACACAAAAGACCACTTACAACTCTTGCACACTAGAAAATGTGTCAAATAGCCTCAAATATGACAAAAATGGTAAAAAAATCTGATAAATGGCCCAAGAGCATCAAAATATTTGAAAAGGAATATTCCATTCTATTTATAAATAGAAAAATGGGCCAAAATAGATTTCATTGTTTCATTTGCCAATTTGGGAGGAGAAGTACCAATTTGGAGACAAAACTTCCTTTGCCGATTACGGGAGCTACGATTTGCCATTTCACCCACCGTCAGGAGTAGGTAAGCCTAAACTTCATCCAACAACTTTCTAGTGGATTAGATTTTGTTTTTAGGTTCAATTTTTGGGTTTTTTGATGAATTCATGGAGGGCTACTGCGCTCTCGGCTCGTCGCAGTTGGCCCTTTCGGGAACTGCAAGGAGACTGAATCGGCGCAAGTCCCGAATGGGTGAAGTGCGATGACATTGCACTGTACTCAAAAGTGCAGTGCGACGGCGGAGTTGCACTTCCCCAAACATCAATTTTAATCCAAAAAATGAACTTGCAGAGGTTGAAGTAGGATCTAATAGTGTTTAAATGCCCTTCTTAGCAGGTTGCTTGCTAGCAAACATGGTGTTAGAGTGGAGGGAACGAGAACACGAGGTAGAATATGAACAAGCTGCCAATGATCCACAATGCGTGGATGCCTTGAGGAACTGTCGTTTACTCAAGTTCTTTGAGATTCAGGGGATGAGATCCCAAGTCCCATTGCTATCACACATGCTCCATAGTTGGGATGCGGCCCAACAATATTTCATGATTGGTGAGCACATCCTCACAATAGATGTTGAGGACATCTATTTTCTCACAGGTCTATCCTGGAGAGGGGAACCCGTACATCTTACTGGAACACGGGCCAGTGACCGCATAGTTGATGACATGGTGTCACAGCATTGCACTTCTCTTTCTCGATTTTCCAATGGGAAGATTCTTATCAGGGATGTGGTGAGCCACCCACTATGTACCATATTGTTTACTATTACTAGAGTGGTGGGTAGCCAAGCCCCACATACGACTACTTGGACTCATATTCTTTATGCGGAGGACTGCATGTCCCCCATGGTTTTCAACTGGTGCGAGGGTCTCCTCGCAAACCTCTGAGCTCAGCTGACCAAGTGTCGGCGGGGAGAGTTCAAGCAGTTTGGTTATGGGTCGATCGTTGTATCGTTCCTCTTGGAGCAGATCCCTCTCTTGTGTCCATAGGTAGTACTAGATGACAGGGAGCTCAAGATCCTCACATGCTCAGATGGGCTAAGGTGATGACTCGTCATGGTGGAGGACCTATCATCAGTTTTGGTCCCGAGTTCTTTAGCTAGCTGGAAGGCCAGTTACTCATGGTTGAGGACTTCCCGTATAGCGATACGGATTTCAGAGAGGATCCTAACTTGGTGCTGCCCGAGGATGCAGCATGGGGTGACATAGGTGAGAAAAAAAACCCTTGTACTTTTAGTTTTGTATATTTATCATTTTTTTGATGCAGTGCTGACAAGTATATAACATGTGTGTGCATATGTGGGGCATGTACGGTTGGTAGGACTTTCCCTCCTGGCGACGAGAGACAGAGGTGGGAAGGCAGTTGTGCACCCAGGTGCTCATGCTTCCATCGAGGAGATGGAGGAGGTGTATAGGAACTTGTCCCAGTTGACAGTGGAGGTTCCTGATCCAGCGATAGATGACCTGCCGAGACCTATGCAGAGGTTTGGGGTTGGAGCGTCCATACGCTTCAATGCCCTACTCCGCAAGGTAGCGAGGACCATGGATTACTTCCTCACTCAGTGACAGTGGGTTGTTCGTGCTAGGGGTGGTGTATGGGTCAAGATTCAGGCCTGATGACACTATTATACTTGTACTAAGAGCTTAGACGCCTCATATTTTGTACTACTAAAAGCTATGATGCTTCATATTTTGTACAGACTCACTAAAAGCCATCGTGCTTCAGATTTCATACTAGCACTACTTTTGAGCGATATATATATATATACAAACTTTCTCGGTGATTTATACATTATGTGTTTTAAAATGATGAGTGATGTCATCTTGTTTACATGTTTGATTTTATACATTGCATTATTTATATGTTGTAAATGCTTTTACATATTATGAATATTATGTGTGTTCAATGTACCAATCCAAAATGAAGTTGGCCACCAAGTCAGAAACTGTGTTTAACTCTCGTGGAATGTGTAGGTACTAAATGGATTCAAATGACCTTTCCAGGAGACGTACTCGTCTAAAGAGACGGAGTAAGGTGGGATCACGGATGGCATAAACCCGGTTAAGATGGGAAACCACTAATTGAGAATCCATGTGGATGACAATGTGGTTCATACCCAAGGAAATGGCATTAGCTAGGGTTCTGATTACTGCCTGATACTCTGCGGCATTGTTGGTCGCAGACCCTAGGCAACTTCCTCCTAAGCTAATGATCTCACCTGTTGGGGAATATAGTACCCAGGCTGCCGAAGCAAGGTTACGGGTATGTCGGCTGGCGCCATCCACAAATCCACAGCACGTTGCCATCTGTACATGCAGACAGAACATGGTATAAGGAGTGGAAACAAGATCTAAAGACACTCGAAAACAAAAGCGTCACAGTCACACAAAAACACAAAAAACACGCCATGTACAATATATACAAGAAAGTCTAAGCGTGATGAGTTTAACTGTAGTATCTCTTCAGGTAAATCCCATTGCGGGGTTCACCCAAAGAGATTTCGTCATAGTCTTCAAGCTCGTAAGCTCCCTTCTCCAAAACATGTCTAACAATGTAAGGTCCATGCCACATGGATTCGAACTTTCCTGCTCCTATTTTGTCGTGCTTCTGGTCATAAGTGAGGACCAGGTCACCCTCGTTAAAGATACGAGGTTCAACTGACTTGTCATATTGGGATTTGATGCATTTCTTGTGCACTTCATTAGCAAGAGCGGCATCTCGGCAGGACTCATCAAGTTTTTCTAAGTGCAGGAGACGTTCTTCCTTGGAAGTAGTGTTAGGAAGAAGTTCGACAGCGAGTTGTAGAGACGAAATTTCACACTCTATAGGTAGGACAGCCTCCAATCCATAGACTAGTTGGAAAGGAGTGAAACCTGTGGTGGTTTTAATAGAGGTTCCATAGGCCCATAACGTTGAAAAGAGCATGTTATGCCAATTGGATTTCTGCGTACCTACCATCCTTTGGACCATAGTTTTCAAGACTTTGTTAATGGCCTCGACTTGACGATTGGATTGCGGGTAGTAGGGTGTTGAATTTTCATGAACCTATCGCTCAATTCATCAACCATATGGTTCTGAAAATGGGAAGCATGATCGGTAACAATTTCCTGAGGAACTCTAAACCGCGCTATTACATGATTGAACATGAAGAGTATGGCAGTTTTGTCGTCATTCTGGTATGTAGGCATAGCTTCATCCCACTTTGTAAAGTAATCCACAGCTACAATGATGTAACTATGTGTAATGTCCCCATTCAAATAAGTGCATAGTAAGACAATCCCATCAATCCTACTAGTTTCCTAGGTTGGATGGGCACATGTGGGATGGTAATAAGGAAACTAATAAATGATATTTAGACATTAGAAGGGTTCAAGAATTTAATAAATGTGATGAATAAATAAATTCAAGAGAAATTCTAGGTGGCAAGTGGTTTTGGAGACATATGGAGGTGGTGGGACCCACACTAGCTTGATTTTTCAATGACACATGGCAGCTCTCTCTTGCCAATTCGAATTCATGGAAGGTGAACACTCTTGGGTGAGTTGGTAAGTCATAACACATGGCATTGAGCATATTAGGTCGAAATGGGAAGGAATAGTAACCTCCATGGGAGAGGAAGAGTCAAATTGGAGACTAGTGGACACATGGGATAGATTCCCTAGTTTTATGACAACAATAATGAAGCATCTATGACATTTTATGACAAAATTCAGACCTTACTTCTTACACCTGACCATTATGACATGTCAGCCCCAAAAATAGGCTCAAGAAGGCACTCATGGAGTTGGAGGAATCTAAAGAGACTCAAATTCGAATTTGGGAGAAGATGGAAGGTTGGAACTAGGAGACAAGTGGCAAATGAGGAATATTTTCTAAATGGAAAATTATTGAATCTATTGAGAGGATTTCGACCCGTTGAAGGCTAATGTTGGTTATAAAATGTAGAAATCAAGTATGAGAATGGCTTTTGATGATTTGAGAAAAATTGCATTTGTGAAGAGAGAGCTAGTGGATGACTAGTTTCTTGCCTTAGCCAATTTCGAGGGTGAAAGATTCCCATCCAAGTTGGTGTTTGGAGAGGCCACTCAGGTCTTTCATGGTGCTTTAATGGAGTTTGTATTTGCAGGTAGCAGCTACAGGAAGTTTCATGGTTTGGTTTAGTGCAGCACTTTCTCTCCACCGTTTCCAGTTTTGAAGGCATATTCGTGCTCCTTGAGGGAGGGCGTTTTTGGTGAGCTATTGTACTCTTTGGGGGAGATTCTAATGCCCCATTTCTTTTGTAATATGAATTAAATACTCTTTTCTTCATCTCCAAAAAGTTTCAGGTCGAAATTCCAAGTAGAAATGTATAAATCTCATTTTTAATGGAAGAACAATGCCATTTCCCCACTACCTTGTTGTGAGCCAATGTATTGATGATGATTTCGAATGTATGGATGATTCTCTGATATATTTGTGATAAATATATTGCCATGGATGTCTTCTACAAGTTTCATGTACTGTACTTGAGCATTTGAAGCATTTTTACTCAGTTTAGTTGTATTGGGAGGTGAAATAGTGCCATTTCCCCAAGGGTCGAATTGGGGGTTTTTGCTGTTGAATGTGAGAGAGTTAGAACAGTATTAAAAATCAATTAATGGTGCATATGAGACCTTAATCACATACTTAACACATTATATACCTCTTTTCATAAATTTGTGGGATTTTGGAGGCATTTGGAAGGCCATTTGCAGTGTTACCCGAGGGGGATTTGATGCACAAATTACTAGTCAAAATTACATATATTGATCAGAATACAAATCAAGTTTGAAGCAGTATTTGGAGGGCCATAAAACATCCCTGAACCTTATAGTCAAGTCTAAATACCATTCATACACTCTTACAGAAGATTTGGGGCAAATTTGGGACCTAGAGATCAAAACTAGTCAAAGGTCGAAATTGGGAAAAAAAGTGGAAAATTGGGCATTTTAATAAAATTTGAAAAAGGGATATTACACTATGCCCCCCGTCCGAGGTAGGATTACAATGCATAAAGTCAATGCCCCATTTTGCGAAGGGGCCCACGGCAATAACTGGGTGTAACGGGGTGGGATGGGTGTGCTTCTTCGTATGGAAGTGTTGGCAAGGAGGACATTTTTTTACGGCCTCAATACAATCTTTGAAGATAGTAGGCCCAAAATATCCTGTGTGCAAAATCTTCTGGGCTGTAGCCATCCCAAAGAGGTGACCGCCACATGCACCAGCGTGACAGTCATTGAGAATGCGTTCAGCTTCATCGTGAGTGAGACAACGTCAAAGAATTGAATCAATGCCACGGCGATACAAAGTATCATTGATGATTAAATAATACTTCGCATGGTGATGTATCTTACGACGGTTGTCGTGAGACAGTTGAAGGTTGAAGCGTTGGGTTTGAAGATATAATGAGATATCTCCATACCATGGATCAGTCGTACTGATGAGAAACAATGATTCATCTGGAAAAGAGTCATTGTGCTCAACTTCTGCATCAGGACGGGGAAGGTCACAGATCAGCTCGGCAAACACCGAAGACTTTTTTGACTTGGCTTTCTCGAAAAGAAGATTAAATTCTTGTAGTATCACGATCCAGTGTGAATACTTGCCCCCAAGCACTTGACATGTCAGGACGTGGTACATGGGGTTCGAGTCTGCGACGATGGTGGTGGTGCGGAGCAAGATATAGTGTCGAAACTTCTGGACGGCGATGACTGCCACTAATACGCGTTTTTCGACATGTGAATATCTAGTTTCAGCGTCAGCAAGACCCTTACTTGCATAGTATATTACATGTTCTTGGGCGTTTTGATCCTCCTGTACCAAAACCATGGCAATAGTGGTAGCAGAAGCGACGAGATATAAGATATAATCTCGATAATAATTGGGTAATTGGAGAACGAGGGCATGCATGATGGCATGTTTGATACTGTCGAAGGAATTTTGAGCTTGGTCGTCCCAAATGAATGGGACGTCCTCTTGAGAAATCACATGCACCCCTGATTCTTCTCCCCGAAATTGCAAACAAAACATCTTAAATAAGTCACCTTCCCTTGGAGGCCTTGAAGTTCCGTCACATCAATCGGGGGTGGCAGGTTGATGATGGCCTCCACCTTTAAGGGATCAATGTGGATCCCATCCTTCGAAATGATAAATCCTAAGAGGCGTTCGGAATCAATGCAAAATATACACTTATGAGGATTCAGACAGATATTGTACCGTCTGCATTTGAGGAAAATGACCGTCAGATGATCAATGTGGAACTCACGCTGCTTTGAATGAGCAGGGATATCACCCAGGTAAGGTTCCACAAAGTCCTTAATATCATGGAAGGCATATGACATAGCCCGCTGAAACGTGGGGTCAGCATTTTTAAGGCCAAACGGGAGTTTGCGGTATGCAAACGTTCCCCATGGGTAGATGAAAGCCGTCTTATGTTGGTCGGTGGGGTTGATCTCAATCTGGTTGTAACCAAAAAATCCATCCATAAATGAGAAGATGACGCTTCCAGCACAATTGTCGATAATCTGGTCGATGAAGGGGGTCAGGTAGTTGTCTTTCGGATAAGCTCGGTTAAGGTCCCGATAATTGACACAGACGCGAATGGTACCCTGCTTTTTGTTCACAGGGATGACGTTTGAGACCCAATATATCAATGGGACAGGATAAATAAAACCAACCTTTAAGAGCTTTTCAATCTCTACCTTGATTGCTGCCGTCTTCCGGGGGTGTACCGGTTTCAACTTTTGGCGTACAGGTTTGATGTTGGGATAGGTTTTTATTTCATGAGAAACAATCGTGGGGTCTATCCTAGGCATCTCCTCATAGGGCCAAGCAAATACATCTCGAAATTGCTTGAATAAGGCTGTTCCAGCGGCTATTTCTTCAGGGGAACACTTCTAGACTGTGCGAATGTGTTCCACTGTACCAGGTTTCATCGAGATGTCTATCGAGGTGGTTGTCTCAATGTTGGTCAAGTTGCCCTCTATGTCCGTAAGACATGTAAGAATGGGGGAATGAGGGAATGGGTATATATCTGGTGAAAAGAGGGTGTGGATGTTGTCCTCTATGTACTCCAAAGGAGGAAGAAAAGATGACCTATGATGGATATCATCCCACGGGCCGTCGTCAACATTCATAACTTCCATGATGGACTCGACTGAATGAAAAGTCCGAAGTAAGAGATCAGGTAGAGATGAAGTCCATCATAGAGAACAAGATGGGGAGGCCATGGTTAAATGGTCCTCCGGTGTTGATTGGATAGCCTCATAAATACGTTCAACGAGTGAAAGAGGCATTATATCTCCAAGCAGGTGTGTTGTGGCTTCATCCGGTACAAGCCAAGCATTAGTAGAGTGAGATAAAATCTCTGTGGAGATCATGTTCACCGTAGCGACATGATTAGGGGGGTCAGTCGTCGAAAAAACACCCATGAGAGATGAATCTTTCAAAAGGCCAACCCCTATACTCTCATACTATTTTGACATTTGTCCAATGGAAGGAACATGGTCACCAGAATGAGTAGTAGCGTCTGGTGCACAAAAATCTAATTCGTCGATAGTAACAATTCGTCCTTGGTGGGGGAATTGTACTATGCAGAAGACTGAAGAGGCTACCGCCCGCATGGCGTAAAACCAATTGCGACCAAGCAAGAGATTTTAATCTATTGGCGCTGAGACCACTTCCACGTTAACGGTTACGGTCTTTCCGCCCAACTCAATTGCAAGAGCTTGTAAGAGCCCATGAGGTTGAAAGCCACGCCCGTCGAATGCTTTCAACGTGGTAGGAGAACGATTCAATTCGGGGGAGCCAATGGCTCTCCAACAGAAAATCGACATGATAGAAGTGGAGGCACCTTCGTCTAAAAGGGTACGATGGACAATATTCCCAACAATGTTCGCAGAAACATGGAATGTGAGCTGGTGGGAGAGCCTCGGCTTGAAGTGGTCAAGTCAGAACATGATAGTATTCGAGGAATCGGGGTCCACTGCACCGATGGCTGCAAGGTGAGTTTTGCATTGATTAGGACAATTCTGCAAAACTTCCAGGGTGGACATGGTGCAAGGATCTTGTGTCAAGTCTTCTACGATATTGTAATTTTGTGCTGCCTGAGCGTTGGGATTGAAAACAACTTTTCGAATCGTACTCTTGGGCGGTCGCAATATCGAGTCTAAGGATGGCTTCTCAATGGTGAGACAAGTTGATGGTACAGTGACATCAGTTAAGGAGTCGAAAGCTTTTTCAGCATTACTTCCAGTGGATTCCTTCGAAGGGATCGGTTCGTAAGATCGCGAGTGAGTGTTCAAATTGATCGCCTCGTTATGCACCATGAGAACATGCGCGGTATTGGATGGTTCCCCCTGGGATGGGGGGGGTTGAAAAATCATCTGCTAGTTCTGAGTAGGAAATGGATCATTGAGGACTGCGGGAGTTGGTTTACCCCTAAGAAACTTTTGTACTTCGTCTCTATGGGGACATTCTTTGGAGAAGTGGTCATCTCCACACAGTAAACAAGGATACTTTAGTGTCCGTTTCTGCTTGGTATAGTCAAGAGTGTTCTTTGGTTCCTGCTGGGTGGAAGACTTTTTGGGTTTCCCCTTATCCTTCTTTTTACCGCCAAACTTCTGAGATGAAGTTGATTGGATAGAATTCACCTCTTCAGTTAGAGCAGGAGTGGTGGATTTGGTGGTGCTGTGGCCAGCCTGAGTCGGTAATGGGGAGGGACCATGAAGGTTGGATGATCCAACAGTGCTAGAAGCAGGCCGAGTGTTAAGGGAACCAATGATTCCATCAGCTTGGAGTCCCTTATGTGGTTTTGCAGGGTCATTAATGTCATGAGGTGCGCCAGGAAGAATATCAAACAAAGTGCCGGATTGAGTGTAGACTAAGTCTAGTACGTGGGCACTTGCGATGGCTTGTTCTTCAGTGACAGCACCTTGCATGGCAACATCTCTTGCTATGGTAGGGATGAGGGATTTTGTGAACCAGTCTGCTAGGAGCTGATCTGGAATAGGAGATTTAATGAGACGTCGTCTCCTTCGCCATTCGTGGATATGATCCGAAATATGAGTGGCGGTATTCTGACGGAGCGACGTTAAAATCTTGGTACCAGTTTCATACCGTATGGGTAGCTAGAAATGTGTCAAAAAGTTCATGGCAAGAGAACCAAAATCAAGGAAAGAGTGGGGTGGAAACTCAATGTACCACTTGGTAGCCGAACCGATGAGAGTCCTTTGAAACAATCTAAGATGAATTGAATAGTCCATTAAGGAATTAGATGAACACCATAAGTGGTATGTCATCACCTGGTTTTTAGGGTCTTCACTCGGCTTGCCGTCAAATTTGGGGATATCAGACGGAAGTTTCACCGGAATTGGTGGCTAGTTAGATCCGTGGTAAATAGGATCGTTGGTTAAATGGGATAGGTCGAGCAGGTCCAAAGTAGCCAGGAAGGGAAGCTGTGGGTTAGGCTGTGCATATTGATAATATGGATAAGGTGTGTAAGGACTAAATTGACCGCAAGGTGTACCAAGAGGAAACTGGCCATAGGGGGGTGTGCCGCCCGGACCGTAAGGGGGTCTGCCACCATAAGGTGGTCCATTCCAATAAGGTGGGGGTCCACCTCCACCACCGTGAGGGGGTGGAGGTCCGCTGCCACCACCGGGAGGAGGTGGGGGTCCATAACCATAATAAGGCGGCCCACCACTGCCTCCGCCTGGAGGGGGTGGTGGACCACTTCCGTCGCCAAAAGGATGGGGGCCCCCACCACCTCCGCCACCAAAAGGATGAGGGTCTCCACCACCACTGCCACCACAATAGTAATTAGGTTCTCCACCACCTCTTCCTGGAGGGGATGGTGGAACACCATCGCCACCCGAAGGGAAATGTCCTCCTCCACCATGATAGGGTGGTCCCCCGCCACCTCCACCGGGATGGGGTGGTGGACCATTCCCGCCACTGCTGGAAGGGTGAAGGATATTATTGGTATAATGAGGTGGACCTCCACCAAGGCTAGGTGGGAGCCCGCCGCCTCCAGCAAGAGGTGGGGGAGGACCGATCGGGGGTGGTGGTACTTGAGGGATAGTCGGTTGGGGTCCGTGTTGCAACACAGGTTGTTGCCCCCATAGAGTGTAAGGATTCCTTGGATAAGGTATCCCGTATGGTGCATTTATAGGATTAGATTGGCCCGGCACAGGGTTAATAGAACCTAGATACACTTGACTCCATGAGGGATGAGTTACATTGGACAAGCCTCCAACATGAGATAATCCCATGGTGGATGGTCTGGCAGGTTGGGAAGCTCCAACGGAAGGTCTGTTGGGGATTCCATCGCCTATGTTCTGGTTAGGAAACGAGGGTTTCCCCCCAGCCACAATAGGTTGATCACTATTCAAAGGTTGAACCAACATAGGTTGTTGACTAGCTATCGTAGTAATAACATTACCAATAAGATAATTTGGGGGAATGGAATACCCTCCCCTTGAATTTTGAGGTGGGGGAGGAACTGGAAAAATAACTGTGGTAGTAACAGGTGTGTTGGATTGTTGTACTTTCACAGGTTGGTTCACTTGAGGTGCAGGACTGGACTCTTGTGAGGGTCGACCAGTCTTATTAGTGGTCTCGTGGTGGGAAGGTTGTTCTGGTGATCCAAAAGATATCGGATGAACAAGGATGGGTCGGCAAGGGGGTAACGATGGGTTTTGAATTCGTCGTTGGAGACTTGACTGCCGAAACTCTTCAGCCATGGAACGAAAGTGAGATAATTGACCACAAAAGTAGGCTAAAGTGTCGTCCGGAGTAGTCTCGTCAGGTGGGGATGAGATGGAAAAATGAGCCACTGGGTGGTCTGTAGAAGATGTCCAGTAAGCTGCTCCAGGACCAATTGTTGTTGTAGGGTCATCATGGGGTCAGTTTATCCATTCCAACGATCCAGGTTCTCCCGGGATGACAGGAGAAAGGTCTTGTGAAGTGGAGATTTGTGCTCCTTCATCATGTGGGGGATGAGAGGCAGGTGAATCTGGAGGAGTTTGTGGAAACAAAATTCCTCCAACACTCAGAGTGGGGTTTTCCACTTTAGTAACTATGACCGCGTTACGCTGATCCATTCTTACCCTCAAAATAACCTCCGGATTAAGGGGATATTCGAGTGATAAGTTTAAGATCCTATGGATCTTCTCCAAGGAAAATCCACCAGAGTGTCAGGATGATCAACCAGGATGGCTGAAACAGCGTTTCTCCTAAGGGTATGCTAAAAGAAAAGCAGTCCAGAAAAACCTACTCAAACTAAGGCAACAAGCAAACTTATGTGACAGAGTCAATTCAAAAGTCTGGAACCTCAAGGGATTATCAAGGCATCGCAAACCGCGATATACTTATGATGCGACAAGGAGGATTGGGACCGTACCCTTGCCTACATACCCGATTACCTGGACAGTACGTGCATGCTAATCTCCCTGAGTGTTGTTCTTGGTGTATTGCTTTGCCAAGATGGCCAAATGGTTAACTCAGTTGGTTTCAGGAATCCTAGTGGTGTCTCCCAATATATGCAAGGTATGTGGGAGCTCAAATCCGTAGCGGTGCTGTCTAATGCACAACCATTCGGCAAGAGACCTTTCGATATACTATCGAGTATGTGATACACCCTTCGATATTCGTCAAGTATGGATTATGGTACTTGGTGGGTACGTGAAGGAGCTCGATATACCGATAAGTACATGGAAGACAACAATACGCCCGGGATACAGTGCTGGAAAATAACGACAGCTGCCACGCTTAACGATGTCGGAACACATCTCTTACTTACACACAAGTTGCTAAAATTTTTACCTAGTTCTACCATTAATTTTATCTTGGATGGTTAGGTGAATGCATGAGGTGAGTACATAATCGGAAGCATAATGCAAGCCCTGGCTACATGCACGAAATATTCTTTTCTTTCAATGAATTCTAGCTATGGGAAGGAGAAAACTTTTTCCAATAGTATTGCAAAAACAAACTCAATGCAACACAATCCCAATTCAAACAAAAATTGACTATGAAAGTATTCTTTTCCTTTTTTCAACGAAACAGAAAAAATCACAACACTACTATCCAGATCACAATATTTTTTTCTTTCCTTTTCCTTGGCAAATCAAAACGACACTAGGTAATGAAAAGAGAGGATTCTGAAATGGAATATGCAAGTTTTTCAATTTCACTTTCAATGGTCTAAAAGCAACATAAATTAAAAATGCATCTATCTTTCCTTAGCATGGAATCAATTTTGCAAAAATCGAAGCATACTTTGAGTCTTTCAAGAAAATGAGCGATTCATAGTTCGAGAAAAACACAATAGATCATACATTTATTCAACTTTTCTAAAACATAAACGAAAACATTCCAATGCACAACATTTTTCTTCAATAATGCTCAAGAAATGATGGGAAAGAAGCACTTTTTAACTTTTCAATGTATGCATCAAAGAATAAACTTGATAACAACTGAGTTTTCAGATCTAAATGACTGAAAAGAAAACACTACTTGCAGCATTCAGTACACTCAGAAAAATAAAGAAAAGACAAGCACTCGAACAAGCTGAAGGACACACTTAACTCAAAATCAAGCAGCAGCAAGCAAACCAAGCAAGCAAAGCTCAAACAAAATGAAAACGAGGTATGGAAGCTGATCTAATGAACTAATCAGATCAGGCATGGAAGGAAGGGAATGCAAGGGTGAGCGGATGAAGGCGGAGGAGACAAGAGTATCCACCACTACCGGTCTTCAAGCTTGTCCAAAACGGAACCCAAAATCAATCCAAACAAAACCAAACACTCAAAACACAAATCATAGGTGGGATCGCTGGCTAGATCTTGCAACACAGAGAGAGTTCATACAGCAAACCAAAGTCCAGACTGTCAAATGGAAAGGAGATGCCTACATGCCAAAATTTGACAAATCGACGCACTCTGTTCTTGTACATAGTGCGATGTCGTAGTCTGCTTACATGAAAAGTGCGGTGATGTCGCAGTTTTCCAATGCAAGGGATGCGACGAGTAATTAACAGGTAAATAACAGAGACCCAGAATGACACAGTGTCGCTCTGTTCCCACTGCCCAGGTGCGACAGGCGAAGTCTAGATTAAAAAATGAATCATATCTCTCAGCAATGAACTTGCAATAATTAATTAATGCAAATACACGAGATATCAGAAATAATAGAACATAATCACTTTTATATTGATCACGGGCCACTTCGAGGGGGCAACCTCCTTTGAGCAAGCTCAATACAATTAACTTCACGGTGCCTTCAATGGCCTCAACACACACTTATATACTAAGTCTATGCCCAATACTATGAGTCAACACCATGGGAAATATAATACTACGGGACGACTTACAATGCATATGCGTCCAATACTATGGGTCAATACTATGGGCTAATATAAACTACGGATCAACAAAAATACTACAGGACAACTTACAAAGCATATGCGTCCAACAACAATATACTAACATAGTAAAGAGAAAGGCTGACATAGGTTCCTAACATCCCCTCTCCCTTAGAAAAAGCTTTGTCCTCAAAGCTTTGGTTGGAGAAATTGCTGCAGAATCTGAAGGAGTGGTTCCTCGGTAGCATCCTCGGGTTGCATTTCAGGCCACGGACGCCTTTGCAGTGTCAAGGAGGATTGCTTGGAAGGCTGTAGATGAAGAAGAACCCTGTCATATGCGTGGAAAATGCGGTCAGAATGGTGCTTATCGGCTTGTTGTTTCAGGTGAATTCTGGCCATGTGAAGATTGTCCTGCAGAATGAGAAGAATCTGATCGCAGTTTCGAAGAACCGAGTCAATTTCCTGAACTGGGGAGCTGCTAAGCGTGTATGGAAGAAGAACTGGCGGTGTTTTTCCATAGACTGCTTCATATGGTGTCCTTTGAGATGTGGTATTGTACCACCAGAGCCCTGCTAGGAAATCCATAGAAATAGCTGGCCAAAGCTGTGTAGGGATGGGCAAGGTTTTGAGCAATCCCGAAAGGAGTGTCGTTTCACCCTTGTTGACTTGGAAAGTATCATCGTCCGTTACCATCTGTTGAATTGTCATTTTTAGTCCCTTCCAAAAGAATTTACATTGTTCTCGGTCATACATTTTGCAGAACCCAGAGTGCCCTGTTGATGAATAAGCATGGAGTTCATAGAAGAGAGAGCCCTGTTGAACATATTGCAACCAATTTGGAACAATCAGAGAAAGAGCTGTAAGAGAAACTGGGTCATCAATTGTGCAAGAAGGAGCATCTTCAACCATATTGTCCTTACCCTTCTTGTAAGTGATCACATAGGGATAACCCATGAGTTGGATAACCCATTTCAGGTGTGTTGGGGAGGAGACCCATTGTTCTAGAAAATTTTCCAGACTCGGGGGATCAGTCTTGATGCAGAAATAATTCCCTAATAGGTATGGCTGCCACTTCTGTACTGCATGCAAAATAGCCATCATTTCGTGCTGAGAGGTAGATGTGGCTAAATTCTTACCGGAAAGGTCTTTTGAAGGCAGCAAGCACATTGGTGCAGCAAAGATACCTGCATATCTATCCAAGGAAGTAGTGGAGACTATTGATGGGTGCATCTGAATGGAATTGAGCTGAGCGATGACACCATGTGAATTCTTTTTAAGGATTTTTTCCAGGCGATGTGAATTGATCATGCAGAGAGACCCTGGTTGTAAGCCCATAAATTTGTGTTGTGCCCCATTGACTTTAAATTGCATCCAAAGTTCAGCAAAATCCCATAAGATGGGGCCAAGTGTGCATAACCATTGAACGCCCAAAACCACATCACATCTGCCTAAGGAGAAGGAAAACATGTCAGAGCGTAGGTTATAATCTTCCATAGAGATACGCACATTGTGACACTTCCCCTTGCAAGGTAAGGTGCCCCCAATGGCAACCATGACTTCAAAGTTGGAGCAAGGATGGACAAAACAATCAGCCTGTTTGGCAATCCGAGGGTCAATGAAGTTATGAGTGCTACCAGAATCAATGAGTATGGTAAGAGGGAGCTTCTTGAAGTATCCCCTGACCCGTATTGTTTGTGGGGTGGTGATGCTAGTTATAGCATGGAGAGATATCTCAGGTGGGTCGTCCTGAGATGGGGTGTCAATAGGCGGGTGCTGAATGTCGACCTGATCATCTATTGTATCTGTAGCTTCTTCACCAAGTTCTAAGGCAGGCGGAGAATCCACATCCAAGAGATAGAGATTTTTTTGAACACATCTATGTCCCCGAGTGAATTTTTCATCACAATTATAGCAAAGCCCTTTTTCTCAGCGTGCCTGCATTTCTATTTCAGACAAATGCTTGATAGGAGTTGGTTGAGGAGAAGGTGTGATGGGAGGTCATTGGGAACCCATATTTCTGAAGGGAACAAAGGTGGGTTTGGAGCATTGTTGAGCTGCGATCTTGTCCTCGGCCAGCTTAGCCAACCCTAGGACTTCCATCATTGTGTTGGGACAAAACATTTTGACCTCTGAGCGGATTTCATCCTTGAGACCACTGATAAAACAACTCCTGTAGAATTCATCAGAAAATCCTTCTGTGTGATTGGCCAATTTCTCAAATTCTGTCTGATACTCTCTCACTGTGCCAATTTGGTGAAGTTTAGTGAGTGCTCCTATGAAATCATCAAAAGAATTAGGACCAAATCGTGGCAAAATGAGTTGGCAAAAATCTGTCCAGTTTGGCTCGGGATGAGCTTTGATGTACCAATGGTACCATTGAAGGGCTTCTTGTTCCAAATGAAAGGATGCAAGTGGAGCTTTCTGGACATCAAAAGTATTATGCAGACTGAAATATTGTTCTACTCGGTATATCCATCCAGTCGGATCAATACCATTGAAGCGAGGAAAATCAAGCTTCATCCCACAAAAATTGCTGGAAGAAGAGAACCCGGTGGCTACAAAAGATTCTGGCTGTCGGTTATTCTTCATGGCTGAATGCTGAAGATGGAGGCTGAGAAATTTTTCATCCAGATCTTGGAGTTTGGTTTGGATGGCTGCAAGTGCTTCCTCCATGGTGTTTGCTCCTGCACAGGTGACAACGATAACCAGTTTTTTTTTTTTTTTTTTTTGGTGGAATGGGTAGAAAAACACAAACAGAAGCTAATTTAGTAAAGGGAAATTTGGATTGGGGAAACAATCTGATGGGTAATTGGGGTTTGACTAGATTTTGGACACTATCGAAAGGACAAGAAAGCAAAAAAGGGGGATTTCAGAAGCGGAGTGATAGAATGAGAAAATTTGGCAGAGAGGGACAAAGAAGCAGAATTCAGAAAGGAATTCTGTGGTAAAATTTGAAGGTGATTGGGTGAAATCTGATGAAGTTATGGAAAACCCTAAAAATAGACAAATGTGGGATTTCAGGCTTTGTGAAGGGGAATTGGGGATAGGGTCCTCAGGAATGAAAGATGCAGAATGGAATGACAGGGGTTCCCCGAAAATTTCAACAGCGGCGCGGAAGGGATCCACAACAGATGGATCTGCAATGACGTGGAAGGGATAAAAAATGTCTGGATCTGAAATGGCGATTGGATCTGGAAGGACTTTCAGAATAGATCTGAAATGGCTAGATCTGGTGAGGAAGTGATCGGCAACAGTTCAACTGAAAATAGATATGGACCCCAGGTATGTGTGGCTTCCTAACAGTTCAGGGGTTTCACTCGGCCACCAATGTTGTCTGACGGCTTGCGTATTGGGGCAATACCCCTCACTCCATGGCTCAGGTAAAACTGATAACCGCTTTGCCACAAACAACAGCTCTTGGTTTACCTCACGGGTGGAAACTAGTCAATCAGGTAGGGGTCGTTGCCCTTTTCGCTGGCAGGTCCTCTCAATGGGCCAGCTACTTCGGGGTTCCTGTGGTACTCCTCACAATGAGTTTTAGGGATTATGCCCAAGTACTTCCCACAGTTAAGTGGATAGGGATTATTCCCAAATCCGAATCTGCAACAGATACGGAAAAAAAAAAAAAAAAATTGGCAGAAATTTCACCCAGCGAGCCCAAGAAAGTGCTCTGATACCAAATGTGATGAACCTGCAATAATTAATTAATGCAAATACAGGAGATATCAAAAATAATAGAACAGAATCACTTTTATATTGATCACGGGCCACTTCGAGGGGGCAACCTCCTTTGAGCAAGCTTAATACAATTAACTTCACGATGCCTTCAATGACCTCAACACACACTTATATACTAAGTCTATGCCCAATACTATGAGTCAAAACCATGGAAAATATAATACTACAGGACGACTTACATAGCATATGCGTCCAATACTATGGGTCAATACTATGGGCTAATATAAACTACGGATAAACAAATACTACGGGACGACTTACAAAGCATATGTGTCCAACAACAATATACTAACATAGTAAAGAGAAGGGCTGACATAGGTTCCTAACAGAACCATGGGATGGTTTGGGAATGAGTTGTATAAACTCAGAGGAAGCAGATCAGAGTCTTCAATATGAAGATATGATAGTGAAATCAACTCCAAGAAGTAAATGGAAAAAATAAAAAGGCTTGTGTCAAGCAATCAATTGAAAATGACTGTCAGATTGACAACTACTGACCAAATTCTATACTCCCCAGTATGGTTTCCAGATTTGTTATCGGACAATCCACTCGAGCGAACGCGAGCCAGATCTCCCTAGCTCAAAGTGAATCTAGAACAAATAGAACAGACTACTAATGCATTTCCTAGATCTACTAAGGATCGAGTACTAGATGCCTTACCTTTCACTTCGCAATCCTTTCTCCTGAATGTTGCTCCACGTCTCACGGCCGTCAGATCCAAGCTGCAAGACCTGTCAAGACAAGAAACAAGAGAAAGTAGTAAAAGACATCTATACAATAAGAGATCTAAGTAAACAGTTAAGCAGGTAAACTACTCAATATCATTGCACACATGAACAACATTGGTGGAAAGAATTTGTATTACTGTAAATAGAGGAGTACATAATAGAGATATAGAACCACAACCAAGGCTTAACATTGTAGCCCTTCTCCGACAAAGCCAATTGCCATATCCTTCTAAGGAAGTATGAGTTCTCCAATAGGTGAGTGGAGATGTTCTAAGAGTGATTTCACCAACATGTAGATACCATAGCCTTCCTCCCTTTGGGATGGGAGTGAGCTTCATTTATATAGGACTAAGTGGATAGGGTATGGATAGGATAGGTTGAGAGATGGTAGGAGAGGCTTAAGGGATCTCCCCAAAGGTTTAGGAACGCGTTCCAGCTCTTCCAAGAGGTCATGGATAGGGTCCCAAGTCAACAAGCTTTGAGATGGAGCTCGAAGAAGCTATTTCTTCCATCTAACTGACTTCGTCACACCCTATAATGGAGCAAGGTGTGATGTTGCATGTTGCTAGTGTGCAGCCTGCGACGACCCTTCAAAACTTAGCACACTTGGGTACAAATACTCCTAGGATGATTACTTAGTCCAAGAATCTTCAGGGGTGTATACACTGAATCTTATGTTGAGTAGATTTTGGGTGTAACAACCCCAATTTTCTTTATCGTGTCCTCCAAATCATCCTCCTCCCCGCATTGGTCTATTTTCGTGCAAACCACTGAGACGGTCTCCTTTAGCTTTCAGCCTTTTTCCCTAACTGCGCTCAACTCTTGCTTGTTGTGATCTAATTCCTGCCTCAACTGATTGATATCTTCAGTTAACTGTGCCCACTAATCATATGAGCCTAGGCCTCTCTCATGAATCTCTTCCGCAACCTTTATGTGCAACTCATTCAAGTCTTCTAGGGGCAGAGCCCCAATATTCAGGTCAAGGCATGTAGTCTTTATTGCCTCCTTAACCATCTCGTTCGGATAAATGAGGTAGCTCGATTCGAGGTTCAAGACGCGGGGATACTTACTCATAGCAATAGGAAGTCTTCTTTGTGCGCTTGGCTCCCCTAAATTCCCATCAGAATCTGAACTTGGCTTCCCCAATCCCATCTGCGCTACCATTGTCTTGACTTCCTCCATAGCATGGATTATGGTTAATTGCAGTTGTTCTTGTGTGGCTTCTTTTTTGGTGTGGGTCTCTTCCCACACTTCTTGCACTTTTGTTGCGATTGTCTCGCAGTTGTCTGGGTGTAGTTGTGGCCCAAATTCAGGTTTTTCAGACTTCCTCTTTGTACGTCGTCCTTGCGATTGCGTGGGGCCTTCAATGGACTTTCTTTTTCCCGCTTCCATCTCTGTATGTTCACTCTACGCTTCATCCTTTGCTTCCTCAATGGGCGTACCTGTAGGTATCCCCCCTGGTTGCTGCTCCTTGTGGTTTTCTGTTTATTCCTTATCTGTGTCTGTGGTTTCCTCATCGGAGTCTTTTATATCAATCTTGTGTGTCATAGGTTCTACCTGTTGTTCATAGTCTGATGCATCATCTTGTGATGCAGGGACTTTCCAGTCATCATCCCAACGCTCCATCATCTGCTCGATGGTCTCTTCATCTAGTCGATAAAACCATGGATACCATAATCCTACCTGCACATCAGCCCTTGGCTGAATGTGTGACTGATTCCTCCTCATGCTAAACCTCATGATGCATGTATACTTGTCATTCATCGGTTTTGAAATGCGCGGCATTGCCATAATTGCTTCGCGCAACTGGTGATAATAGACATAAAATACTTCAGCTGTATGCCGCTATCTTGACGCCTTTGAACTCTCCCACATGTTAGTAAAATGTGTTCCACGACCCTTCCCTGCGAAGGTTGGAACCCCTTGATACCATTCTGGCTCTTTCCATCCTACAAAGGCTATCAATACGAGTATCCAGCTGAAATGGAATGGTGTTCCATTATCCTGTGTTTCTTCAACATCTGCTAGAAATTCATTCAGCAAGAACTGGCACCAATTGTAATGCCTTCCGCGCAATATATTAGATGTTTCCTTGATTGCGACCATGGGAACCTCAGGTAGTCTACACTTGCACAAAATATTTCCTGCAAGCAACTGGGTAGTAAACTTTGTGGCATGGTCATTGATATTGGCAGTTGGGAACCCACATCCCTTCCGCACTACACCGAATTCTTTTGCTACTTCGGCGCTCAGACTTCTATCCTGTGCCCTCTTTATGATTAGGTCAGTAGGGTCCTCTCCTCTCTTATTCAGGCCTGTGATCTGGTATATCATGTCTATACTGATATCAATGCGCTTGTCCAACCATAAGAATCCTTCATACATGCAAGTGAGGAGTACGCACACCACCACCAAAAACTCCATGCCCTTAGTGAAATGCGATGTTTGCAATAATTTCAACAAGCCTGATGGTCGAATAGCCTCTAGCCAATCCTGGACTTCCAGTCTTTCAATTCCAGTCTATGCATCCCTTACGCGGTTGAGGTATGCATTAGGTCTGAATTGTGGGTAATTCTTCGGCATTACCATTGTGTTTTCAAGTAAGTCCAGGTCGTCCAGCTTGCATCCTGGTATGCCTCCTAGAAACATTTCCTCAATCTTCACCCTCATAGAAATGATAGGGACCAAGATTTCATACACAACATTATTTTGTAAGTGGATTGGTGTGGCGTCATCTTTCCGTGGAGGAATGTATTCCGGCATCGGGTAAATAGGTTGGGTTTGTTGCTTCATTTGTGCTTTGGCTCCTCCCTGCTATGGTTCTTTTCCCTTACTGGTTCCTATAGCCTTCATGGCTGAGCTTCTAGAGGCAACTCCCTTTATTGCCGTCATGACTGGTGGAATCTCTGACTGCTCAAATAACCAAGAGAGGTCGTGTAAATCGTCCTGCTCAGTTTGTTCGACTCTCTGGTAGATTCGGTAACAAGTGCACAACAGTTCGTAAAGTAGAGAAATGGCTGAGTGAGGCCATATTTATAGGCTCAGCTGATCAGCAACATGGCCCTTCGCGGTTGACGAGGCACTTGATGCCATATTTATTATCCAGATCACCCTATGATTTCGGCCCTGACATCCAATCCTTTTCATCATGCCAATGCTGTTTCCTTAAATGCGAAAAGGTTGTCGGGCAGCCAGACTGTCAACTCCATCGGGTTAGCATTAACTGCTCAGCCTTCCAACTGGGCTCAGGTGCTATATCAGTCACGTCGACCTTTATGGTAGTCCAAAGTGTCTCATTCGCTCTTAAATTTTAAAAATTTGCAAGTGCCGCTAAATTGGTTAACGGCCCACTAACTGACCGACAAACGCTATGGTAACGGTTCCCGTCATGATGTGCTAGCGGCCTTGTGCGAGGGTACCTTCCAGTCGTGCATTCTGCGATATCTCTTGCACGGCCACGATTTCTCCTTTTCTGCACAATTGCTACCTTGTGATGCTTGGCGCGGCTTTTCTCTTTATATATATATTGTTTTTTTTTCCTGTGCACAACTTCAACAGTGTTGCGCAGTACGCTTCCCTGAATTATACAGAATTCTGCGCAGCCAGACTATCGCAGTAAAGCTTTAGTCTGCTACCATTTATCATACTTGGAAAGGTATCTCTGGCTAATGTAGCTAATTGGACTGCGCCACCATTAGTAACATGCATTACAGTAAATGGGCCAAGCCAATGCATCTTAAAATTTTCAGGAAATTTCATGAATTTGCTATCATACAGGAGGACTAGATCACCTACCTGGAAAGACTTGTTCTTGATGTGGCAATCATGCCATGCTTTTTTGTGCTCTTTCTGCACTTGTGGTGGAAACCTGCGACGAAGCGATCTTCCTTCAGCCCAACCAAGTGTAGGATCCTTTCTTCTAGAGCTGCGTGATCTGCCATGCCCGTAAACGCAGCTATTCTCAAGCGAGGAACAATATACTCCATTGACATCATGGCTTCTTTCCCATAAGCCAATCTAAAAGGTGTATGGCCTTTCAATTTCTTGCATGTGGTCTTGTATGCCCATAATAGAAATGAAATGCGCAGGTCCCAATCATCCCGATTGATGTTGCATATCTTGGTTAGTGCATTCTCTAGCACTTTGTTAAATGCTTCAATAGTTCCATTCACTTATGGATGATAAGGCGTGCTGCGCTGATGATGAACGTGGAACTCTTCAGTCAAAGCTTCAATTGTTCTATTCAGAAAGTGAGTGCCTTGATCACTCATCAAAATATTCGAGAATCCAAACCTTGTCAAGATGTTCTCATATATAAACTCTGCAGTTGTAGTTGCACTACAATCTTTCACTGGCTTTGCTTCTTCCCATCTTGTGAGGTAATCGGTATCAATAATGATATACCTCGCACCAGTTATTTTTCTTGGTGGGTTAATAGGACCCACAAAATCAATGGCCCATTTCTCGAAGGCCTACAATGTCAACTACGGATTTAATGGAATTTCATCTCTGCGTGATGGCTTTCTGGTCCTTTGACAAACATCGCAACTCTGGCAATGTTCCTTCGAATATTTATGAATTGTAGGCCACCATAGCCCGGCACGTAATATCTTCTGCATAGTACCTCTTCTTGCATAATGGCCTCCTGCGACTCCTGAATGCGCATTAGTTGATATAAATGGCTTCTCATGCTCTAATACACATCTGTGCAATACTTCATCCGGTCCCAATTTGTATAACTTACCTGCGATTATAGTGAAGTTTGTTGCGTGCACTACCAGCTGCTTCTTTTGCTGCATAGTGAACTCCTTAGGTGCCATCCCTGTAGTTAGAAAATCAATGATATCCTGATAATAATCATCAGCAACCTGTATGGCAAACAACTGCGCATCAAACAAATTGTCCTCCATATTTGTAGGTTCCTCTCCTGACTCAATTCTTAACAGATGATCAGGTCCCAAATTCAACCTTCTTGTCTTAACCACAATTTCAAAGTCATACTCCTGAAAGAGTAGTAACCATATGCATATGTGCCCCCCTAACACTGGATTATTAACCAGGTATTTCAAAGCAGAATGGTCAGTGAACATAGAGAAATGTGCACCAAGCAAGTAATGCATGAACTTCTACAACGCATATACCATAGCGAGTCCTTCTCGCTCAATGGTGGTATAGTTCTTCTCAGCGGATGATAACTTTCTGTTGGAAAATGCAATGGGATGATCAATACCTCCCTCTCCTGGTTGAGCAAGAACAACACCCAATGTTATACATGAAGCATCAACATGGACATGAAATGGCTTCTCCCAGTATGGAAAAACTAGGATCGACATAGTGACCATCTTTTCTTTTAATGTATCAAAGCCTTGTTCGCATTCTTCATTCCAGATGAATGACACATCTTTCTTCAGTAGCTTCTCCATAGCTGTGGTGATCTACGCATACCCTTTTATGAATTTTCTGTAGTAGCCAGTATGCCCCAATGTAGTGCGCAACTGCTTGATTGAATTTGGTGTAGGCAAGTTTACAATGACTACGATCTTCGCAGGATCAACCATCAATCCCTGTTTGCACACAATGTGTCCCAACAAAATTCCATAGGGAACATAGAAAACACATTTCTTCAAATTTAATGAGATTTGATGCTGTCTACATTTTTCCAGCATCATCCTGAGGTTTGCGGCATGGTTCTTCAGTAAACCGAAAATGGTCCAATCATCAAAGTAAACCTCTAAGAACTTATGTATAAAATCTTTAAATGCTACGACTACCACTCTAGAAAATATGGCAGGTGCGTTCTTCAAACCAAAAGGCATTACTGTGTACTGGAACGACCCCCATTCTTTGGCAAAAGTAGTCTTGTTCCTATCTGCGCAATCAATCTTGATCTGATGGTAGACATAGAATCCATCAGTAAAAGAATACGCCTCATTCCCTCCAACATTGTCTAGCACTTCATCTGTAAAAGGGGTAGGAAATGGGTCGTGCATTGAAGCGTCATTCAACTTTCTAAGATCCACACAAATATTTATCTCGCCTTTCGTTTTCTTATCCTGGATAACCATCAGGATTATCCACTCAAATTCTTCAACGGGCTCAATGATCCTTGCATCGAGCATCTTATCGAGTTCTTCCTTAACTCGTTCTTTGTAGCGTGGGTTCATTCTATATGGTCTCTACTTCACCGGCTTTGCGCTAGGCTTAAGAGGAATTTTCATCATTCCTAAGTCTCCCAGAATACCTTTCATCTCTGTGAACTTGGTTGGGAATAAATCTCGATATTCCTGTAATATACCCACGATCTCTTCAACTGTGTCTTCATCCCAATAATCTCTGATAGTTGCAAACTTTGGCTCTTTGCTGGTGCCAATGTTCACTTTCCTTGTTTTCACAGGTCCACTCATATCTGAAATTTCCAGTGGAGGTCCCTCTACCTCGCGTGATCCCTCTGACTCAGGTATTTGTATATTGCGCGGTTCCTCCTCATCACTATATTATTTATCCTCGCATTCCTCAGCAATGTGATAACAATCAAGAGCATGTTCTAGTTGTTCTTCCCATTCTAGTTGTAGATGCGTAGGTATGCTTTCTGTGCCAAAGAATTCTTCGAAGGTCATATTTCCCTGAGTGAAGTCTGGTCCAAATATTTTTTCCTTAAGAATCTAAAATGCATCATTGATGCTTAGATGTTCATCTTTGAAACTGAAATCTTGCTGGAAGCTCGCAGTTAGGACAGACCAGTCCGCTATGCCTCTGCGCAACTCCAGGTCTAGGTACCACTTCTTTGTAATCGATTCTTCCAGTGTATGCACAAACAGATGCAACTATTCTGTCTGTGGCCTTTCCCTCCATTCTTCTAAATAGACTCGAATATGCTCTCTTGGATCTGTTTGTCCATTATATTTCTCAAATGATAAGGTAACCCTATCAGCAAATCGGATTTGCATCTTAATTCTGCACTGATCCCATGTTGTCATTGTCTGCTTCTGCACAGCCCACCATCTGGCAGGTGTATCGCGCAGTGCTATGTCTAATGCCTGCAAGCAGTGTTCTTCTACAATTGCTACAGTATATTCATTGATAAAAGAATAAGTGTTAGAGAAACCATCATAGCCGGGGATTGGGATTACCTCCTTTCTAATCCAGCATAATGACTTTGTGATCCACGTGCATCTCCTGGAAGATACTTCATGCAATATGCTTTGCCATTTTTGTAGTCCTACGTCAGAGTCTGAGATGCAAGAGATGTCACAACGCCAACTGAGTGTTCCATCCGCAGTTGGATTAATATAATCAATAGCATTAGTCGTCATCTTGTACATACGATTCAAGTCTTGGGCTATGGATTCCTCTTGAATCGGTTCAACATATCGTTCACCCTGCGAAGGGTCCAATGGCACGATGACCCTTATATTATTGCCTTCAAATATCATTTTCATAGTCTTTAAATCAATAATGGAAGAATTATTAATTTCCCAATCGATACCCAGCAACGTTGGATAAGGATGGTTGTCATCCACGATTTCAATCACTTTGAAATATGCATAGTTGTGTACTCCGTCAATGTACACAATAGTGTTGGGTAACCTCCCAAAGGTATAACTATCCCTTGGTTAGACATTCTTAACTATAGAGGTGACCATTGTAACTTTGGTTTTCCCATCTGATGCCATGTCTGCTTGGTCAAGACATTTACTTCGGATCCGAGATCAAGAATGATCTCATCCATCTCGTAGTCCCCAATTTGTGCAGTGAGCCTCATTTCCCTTCCTGTTCTTTTAGTACTCCTAATATTATGGACTGCATCATTGGCAGCCCCCTTCTCACTCAATGGCTCATACTTCCTGATTAGTTTTTCAAATTCCATGTACGCATCTGCACTCTTCAATAATTTCATGCAGCTCCATAAGAACTGTGCAACAGATGTCCCTATATCTATTGCAGGGCTCGTCTGATCATATGCCATTGGAATATCCTCTCTTTGTGGTACTTCACTGCACAACTGGGTTCTCGGGGAGCCGGGTGGTGGTGTTCTAAACATGTCCCATGCTTCCTCGAATCCTCCCTTATTTTTCTGTAAGTTCAGACCTGGTGCTTTCCTAGGATATTTTCTAATCCATACTAGTTCACCAGAATTTTTCTTAGGATCGCGCGATCCAGAAGTCGAAGCTTCTGCACCTCCATCTCTTCCTATATCAGCACCACTACGCGTTACCACGTTTACACTTGGATCCGCATTTCTTCTCTCTGTGGCGATCAACTGAATGTTGGGATTTGGTGGTTCTGTCCTTCTCTGTTTCTGCATTTCTACCTCAAGCACGGGACAGTCTTCAATGACATGCTCAAATGACTTACAATAATTACATGTAGTGCATGGGTTGGCACAATCTCTAGAAACATGACCTGGCTGGACACAGTTATAACATATTACCTGGCCATGGCCTATTCCTTGCACCAGACCATCATTTCTTCCTCTCCCGCGGTATCCACCACCACGGCCTCTATATCCTCCCTGATCATAGTGGGTGTTCTCTTGTTTCGGCTGAGTTTCTTCTTGGACAGAGTACACTCCATCTCTTCGCATCATTTCCATATCTCGCTTTCTTTCATTCATGAGCTCATATACGCGACAGTTGGATTCGTCATGACCAACTAATTTACAAAAATTACAATACAAGCTCTTAGGTGTCTTTACATATTTATGTACTCGGTAACAGTACTCAGGCCTGTGTCCTCTGATTCTGCAGATTTCACACCATGGCACCTAATTGTGATTCATATTTATTGGGTTTGGAGAGCCACTATCAAGATAATCTTGAAATAGAGGGCAATGTTCTCTGGTGTGGCCCTCTCCTTTGCATCCTGTGCACCAAACTTCGCGTCTTTGTTCATATATTTGTTCTTTTCCATTTTTCATACCTTGCAATTCTAATGTCAAGGTAGTCAACTGGTTCTCGATCTGAGACATCACAGAACCAGTCTCATCGATTGGCGAAGCCTCCAGCTTCATTGCGATCTCTAAGGCCTCTGCTTGTGACGCAACCTTCTGCTACATCAATGGTTATCTGATGTGGGGAAACAACGTAGCGATGAACCACTCCTTATGCTGTTGCGGAGCTATCTCAAAGCTCACTTGATCCAACAACGTCTTAAATTTTTGGTCAAATTCCCAGACTGTTTCTGTAGGCTTCTACTTGATTTCCTTTAATTCTGTTATGCACTGCGATTCTGATTTCGGCTTCTTAAACTCTGTGGTGAGCGCAACCTTAATTTCTATTAGGGTTCTCGGTTGTTCCTGAGAATATTTCATAAACCAATGCAAGGTGTGGTCTCTGAAAGTGGCGATGAGCTGTGCTCTCTTCACAACATCATCCTGGATCTACTTCACACTCCATATGGCTTCACATAGAAACCAGTGTTGATCAGGGTCTTCTAGACCTGTTCCTTTGAATATCGATAGTTTTATATCATTATCTATCATTCTCCTTCCTGGTTGTGCAACGTTCTGAGTAGTGCTGACTATCTGCGCGAAAAAAAAAAAATGTGGTACTTGGGATAGTGCTAGGAATACTACTCTGCGGAATATTCTGAGATTGGGTATTTTGAACTGGAATAGTCTAAGTTGGAATGGCTTGAGCACCTACTCCTGCGGTGTTACCATTATTGATGTTCTACGGACTAAGTTGCGCTACACTCGCAACAGGTTGATTTTGAGGTAAGGGTTGCGTGGTATTTGCAACTGGCGGGTTCTGAGGTGTAATAGGGTGGATGGTGGCAGATGACGGCGCGGTCTGATTATTAAGGTCACATGGAAGTTCAGTATTCACGCGGAGTCCAGGTCCTTTGGGATTCTTTTCTCTATTAAATTTATATCTCTTTCCACTTCTTAGATTATGTGTCTCTTTTTCAGGATCACTATATATACTTTCTATTATCACAGATTCAAAAATACTACTGCATTCTTAAAACGCCTTTTTCAGCTAAAAGCATTTTAATGTATAGTCTGAGATTGTTCAAGTACTTACCTCTAAATCCTTCAAAAAAGTATGCTTCAGCTTGACTGTAGGACTTCATCGTGTCTACAACAAACTCAGTCACAAATCCTTCTAGTATGCTATCAACCCAGAAGTTGACTACTTGCATCAGTGGGCTGTGTATTGCTTTGAGCTGCGCTGTGAGCTTTGAAGTCCACTCTGTAGGTAATCCTCCTTGAAAACAAGTTTTCTTCTCTACGAGTCACGATATCCACTCGTGCAACTCGTTTCCAAACGAAGACCAGAATATCTCATGAATATCTCGCCACAAATATATGTTCAGCCATGCTACGTCAGATAGACGTGAGTGTCTATTCTCTTTCTTTGCAAAATATTTTATGGTCTTGTCACACCAGTCCCAGATCTCTTTCTTTTTAGGATGCCAATTGTATGAACCCAATGGGAACTGGTATTCTTCTTCACACATTACTTTTCCAAATACACTATCGCATCACTAGTCTTAGCTGAGCAACGAAACCATTTGTTGGCGTATATAACTGAGCTAGAGATTTCTAGTGTAGACCCAGGTACTTCGCGGTTCAAGGAACCAACAAAAACCCTATTCACTGGCCCTTTCGGCAATAGACTGCGCACAGCCTGAGGTCTCACCCGAGGCAAAGCTGAGGGGGTGGTTGCAGAATTAAGTTTCCATAACTTGGTTATGCGAGTGTAAAAGAATTGACGAATAGGCCACTGCGTGAAGTCTCTACTTCGCGTCGGATACTTTGGCAAGTGGAGGTGCTTGCGCAATCAGTGCATCCAAGGACTACGCGATGTATAACTGCTTGGTGCGTTACGATAATAAGCTATCAATAACTTACCTCGCAACAACTCTCAATGGTGTAGCATGTCAACTAGACCATACATCTACTTCAAGACTTGTTGTCTTCACTCAACCTTAACATTCTTTATCCATTCAAGACGCTTAGATTATTAACAGTGCATGCAAGTGAATAAAACATACAAAACTGTGTGCTCCAACGCTGCGCTTCAATTCAGTGTTTAACTATGCGACTATCCAACAGATTCATACATTCAAATGCTTAGACGTGTTGAATACATAACATTCATCCACACATGTATTACTTAACATATTATTCCCATCATCCTTGTGGGGAATACATATAAAAACAATCACATAACAGATAAATGCGGTATTAAACATCCATGCTAAGCAAAAGAATAGTTGCAAACAAAAATAATCACTTAACATAGAATTTAAAGTGGTGCACCCCTCGGATGGAGGCTACGTCCACAAGAATGGTTGTTAATATTGATATTTTTGGGAAGGGTACAACCGTTCTTAGTCTGCAAACTCGGCTACAAACTCTCTTCTCTCTCAGATAGGTCTCTGCACACTCAGCTACAGAGCCTTTACAATAGCTTCAAAACTCAAAAGATGCTAACAATACTCAACAATGACTAGCTCCATGAGAGATTAACCGTTTCCCATACAAAATGCCCTTATTTATAGATCATGCCCATGGGTCGTGTCTTTACAATAAGTAGGACAAAACCCTTAGGTTTAAAAAAGTGGCGTGGCTAACTACCAGCCTGACTGTCACCGTCGACAGCCTGCTTCGCCTACTCCAGCTGGGCCACTCGTGGCTCACACGCTCTTCTGATAGCCGCAGTCCTCAAAATGGTTATAATTGCATCATGGCCTGTCCCTTCCCCCATCGTCCGTCTGCCTGTCACCGTCAATGTAGTGGTTGTTCGGATATCCACATCATCTATTTCGGGATACATCATCTATTTCAGGATCTTGCATGATCTATTTCAGGATATGCAGAATCTAGGGTTTTGCATGCACAGGCATGCATCCCAGTCACCAGTTTGATGCCTCCAGCACCTTATCCACCTTCTTCTAGCACCAGGGAGCCACTTACCACAGAGTTTTATCCCTCCTAAGCTGAACGGCGCCCACTTCTCACCTACTTCCAGAGAAGGGCGCACTTGTTCACCTACCACTGCAGTTCCACTTCAGTTACATTCAGTTAGCTCCGATTCTCCCTGATTTGAGGCTAGTTTCACTCCCGACTGACTGTATCACTTCCGTTTGACCTCCAGTTTGATTAGGTAACTTGTTCTAACTTCAGTTAGCCTCCCATGCGCCCCCACTGAGCCTCCACATCCTATATCAGTGCTACACACTTCAGTTACATTTATTACACTCAGTTAGACTCAGATTGACACCTGGATGACTGGTTGTTGTGATTGATGAGCACCACCGATGATTGATGAGGACTCCTAGATAGAGTCAAGCTACTCCATTCAGTGATTCGAATGACCTCCTTAGGCAATTCGAATTGCTCTGTCATTGTGACAGTTTGTATTGTAATTCATTCACCCTTTCTGGGATAGAGAGCACTGCTGCATGTTTTGCACAGTTTTGCACCATATTTTCTATGTTCATCTGTTGTGATTGATTTACTTGTTCATTAGATCTGCTGTGACTAATTTTACATGGTATCAGAGCCATTGCAGGGACAAGATCTCTTTTCTACAGGTGTTTATACAAAAAGATTTGACTGAATTGCTAAAAATTGCAAAAAGTTTGGCATGAGATATCTCAAGGGCATTCGCTCCTGTGCATGCAAAGCTTGAAAAATATTCAAATACCACTCCAGAAGCTTGAGTTACCACATAATTCCTGGATTTGATACATTGGACCTATTCAACATTGCTTGAAATCCAATCCCAGGTGTGATGCAACTCTCAAAGGGTGGATTGTTCGACCTTATTGTGGTTGTTTTGATGTGATTTGCAGGTTTATTGTCTCCTCCAATTGCACTCGCTACCTTCTGCATGCAAGCTTCCCTACAGCAATTGCATTCGCTATAGTCTGCATGCAAGCTTCCTCTTCATCAGTTGACTCAATCCTTGCAATGGAATACTCTTCTTCAAAGCCTATCCTCACCCCATTCAATTATTTTGATTGGAAAGATGATATGGAGATCATATTACGTTCAAAAGGTTACTACCGAGTCACTCTTGGTCTTGAATTGGAGCCAAACAATGTGGCAGAAAGAACTAAACACTACAACAAGCTTGATGAAGCTTACGGTCTTCTTTGTCTCTCCATCTCCAAGGATCTTCACTTCCATCTCAGTGGATTGAAGACTCCAAAAGCCATATGGGAGCAACTTGAGACACTATTCGGCAAGCAGGATGAGCTTAGGGCTTTTCAATTAGAGAATGAATTGATTGGCCTTAATCCTGAGAATTTCGAGACCATCAATGAATTCTTCACAAAATTCAAGAACTTGAACTTGCAATTGAAGAACAGTGGTGTTATCAAAGAGGATAAACAGTTGATCCTCTCCATTCTAAGCAAGCTTGGGAAAGATTATTCGGTATTTGTCTCTACTTTCAATTCCGGTCGGCTAACTACCCCGAATTGGAAGATGCCTACCTTGAATGCCTTCATTGAGTCCGTTACGAAAGAGCATGACAAGTTGATTCAAATGGGGTCCATAAGCTCCAAAGATTCAGCCCTATTTGTTCAAGGACCCAAGATCTCGAATGGTAAAGGAAAGCTAAAGAAGGAGAAGCCCAAATTCGAGCCTCACAAGCAAAAAGACAAAGGCAAGCAAACGGATGCACCATCCGGTTCGAAATCCAAGCAAAAGGGCAAAGAAGGTAACCAAAAATCTAAATGTACTTATTGTAACCGTGGCTTTCATCCCGAAAGTTCATATATGAAGAAGACTATAGATCAAATGGCCCTCCTTTTGGAAAAGAACAACATAACCCTTCCTGACGGTGCAAGGAAGAAGGATCGGAATGACGATCATGAAAGAGGACAAGCACTCATGGCAACGGTTTCGAAGCCCACTACTCTCTTGATAGATTCGGGTGCATCAAATCATATGGCTGCAAATATTGATTCTTTTTCCTCATTCGATCCAAACAGCTCCATCCCCATCCATTTGGGAGATGACTCAAAAATTTCTTCAAAGGGCAAAGGTACGATTCATGTAGAACATGGATGCTTTCAGAATGTTCTCTATGTGCCTTCCTTAGCTTCGAATCTCCTTTCTGTGTATCAAATGACACATACTGGTGATCCAAAGAAAGTCACATTCAGCCCTAATACAGTTCAAATTTCTGATATCAAAAGTGGAAGACTAGTTGCGGTTGGAAAGGCAAACCACACTGCAATGATGTTATGAGTTTTCGCACTTTATACCGCTTGCAAAGCCCACTGCTCTTCGCACACATGGTAATGAGGTTAGTAGGCTTTGGCATGAAAGATTTGGACATCTAAATTATAAGTATTTGCTGCTGCTATCAAATAAATCCATGGTAGATGGGCTTCCACAACTCCGTTCCTCGAAGGGAATATGCACCGGTTGCATTATTGGGAAGCACCCCGAGCACAGATTCGATCGCGGCAAGGCTAGCAGAGCCTCTACTATTTTGGGATTGATCCATTCTGATATCAGTGGTCCGCTGCCCCATATGTCATTAAATGGTTCAAGGTATGTTTTGACATTTATTGACGATTTTTCCCGCTTTACATGGGTATTTTTTCTCAAAAACAAGTCAGAAGTGCTTGGAAAATTCAAGGATTTTAAGGCTTCTGTCGCGACCACCACTGAGAGCAAGATCAAAGCTCTTAGATATGATAATGGTGGGGAATATATCAAGTCCGAGTTGCTGCAACTTTGTGCCCAAAGCGGAATCAAGATCCAGTTCCCTACACACCCCAGCAGAACGGTGTAGCGGAAAGGAAAAACCGGTCACTGAAAGAGATGGCTACATGCATGATTGAATCGAAAGGTTTGGCTGCAAATATTTGGGCTGAAGCAATCAATGTTGCTGCATATATACAGAACCGTGTTCCACATTCATCCGTGAAAGGTATGACTCATTTCGAAGCATTCTTTGGTCACAAACCGGATGTGTCAAATTTGAGAGTTTTTGGCTCTACTGCATGGGCTAGAATTCCTTCTGAGAAGAGACGAGCTTTGGATCCACAAAGTATCGAGTGCATATTGATAGGATATGGGGAAGAATCAAAAGCATATAAACTCATGGATATCAGATCTAAAAAGATATTCATAGAGAGCAGTGTGCAGTTTGAAGAACCGCTTCAAGAATTGCAACTAGTCGAGGAAAAGACTGCCGATTCACCGCCTTCACCAGAAGAAGATCCGAGCAGCGATAATGAAGGTATGAGTTCTGATATTTCTGATATTGTAGCAGCATATGATGATCATGACATATCAGGTTCGGAATCCGATCATTATGATCCTCCTCAGTTACCAAAGTGGGCCCAAAACACTCTACAATCTGCTGGTTCTAGTCTTGGAAATCCTGCTGATCCGAGACGAACAAGAGGAGACTTTCAAAGGGCAGGTATGGCTCTTTCTATTGCTGATCCATTTCTTCCTGAGATTTTTTATTTGATGGCTGGTTCAGATCCCCAATCATACTATTCATCCCATCTAGATCCGAGATGGAAAAGTGCCATGGATGAAGAGTACAGTTCTCTTCAAAAGAACAATACATGGGAGCTAGTTTCTCTTCCACCTGGAAGAAAATTAGTGAAGTGTAAATGGGTCTACCGTACTAAAGTTGCTGCCGATGGCACTATCAGCAAATATAAAGCAAGGTTGGTGGCAAAAGGTTTTTCCCAAGTCCAAGGAGTGGACTACACAGAGACTTTTGCACCGGTTGCAAAGATGGATTCCATCCGCCTTGTTTTAGCTATTGCCGCATCCAAGCACTGGGAAGTGCACCATATGGATGTGAAGAGTGCATTTTTACATGGAGACCTTGCTGAAGAGGTCTATATGCAGCAGCCAGAGGGTTATACATCAGATCCATCATTGGTTTGTAGATTGAAGAAATCTTTGTACGGGTTAAAACAGGCCCCAAGAGCTTGGTACGCAAAGATGGACTCCTTCCTTCTTTCTCAGAATTTCCAAAGATGCAAATCTGATCCGAATGTCTATCTTCAGCGAGTTAAAGGTAATTTGTTGGTTATTGTACTTTATGTTGATGATCTGCTTATTACTGGTAGCACACTTACTTCAATAAACAAGCTAAAATCTGCCTTAAATCTAGCTTTTGACATGAGCGATTTGGGCTTGCTGAGTCACTTTTTGGGCTTGGAGATAGCTCAAAATTTCGATGGGATCACTATATCTCAGCAAAAATATGCTTCCGACCTGTTATTGAAGTTTAATATGGCTGAATGTAAGGCAGCCCCGTTCCCATTCCTCTCAGGAATCAGTCTTGAGGAGGGAGATTCCACACCGCTTGCAGATTGCAGTATGTATCGACAGTTGATTGGTTCACTACTTTATTTGACACATTCACGGCCTAATATCTCATATTCCGTGAGTGCCGTGTCAAGATATATGCAGCAGCCACATGAGCTTCATTGGCGAGCAGCCAAGCGGATCTTGCAGTATGTGCAAGGTACGAAACAGTTTGGCATACATTATGCTGCAGATTCTGAGCTAGATTTCATTGGTTTTACTGATTCAGATTGGGCAGGTGATAGCATTGATCGGAAGTCCACTTCCGGTTATGTTTTCATGATTGTTCATGGTGCTATTTGCTGGTCCAGCAAAAAGCAAGCAGCCATTGCACTTTCTTCAGCAGAGGCAGAGTATCGAGGGGCAGTCAATGCCTGCATTCAGGCAGTTTGGTTGCAGGGTATTCTTTCCGAGTTTGGTTTTGGTGGCACTACTTCGACTGTTCTATTTTGTGACAATCAAAGTGCTATCAAGATCTCCACAGATCCAGTTCAGTGGCAGAGGATCAAACACATTGAGATTCATATGCATTACATTCGACAGTTGGTGCACGACCGCACTATCATTCTGCAATATTGCCCTACTGATGAGCAAATTGCAGACATCTTCACCAAGAGCTTCACTGAGAAGAAGTTATCTTACCTCCGTTCACTGTTGGGGGTGAGTTCCATCATGGTGGAGACAGATTGATTCATTATTATGCTTTAGCTTGAGGGGGGGCTTTCTTCCCACTGGGTTTTCCCTCTTTCCTCACTTAGTTTATTTTCAGCATTTTTTGGATTATTGTATTGGGGTGACCTTTGGTCTTAGTTACCAGGGCCCCACATTATTTTTAGTTGGCACATCATAGTCTAGCTTGAGGGGGGGTGTTCGGATATCCACATCATCTATTTCGGGATACATCATCTATTTCAGGATCTTGCATGATCTATTTCAGGATATGCAGAATCTAGGGTTTTGCATGCACAGGCATGCATCCCAGTCACCAGTTTGATGCCTCCAGCACCTTATCCACCTTCTTATAGCCCCCGGTAGCCACTTACCATAGAGTTTTATCCCTCCTAAGCTGAAAGGCGCCCACTTCTCACCTACTGCCAGAGAAGGGCGCACTTGTTCACCTACCACTGCAGTTCCACTTCAGTTACATTCAGTTAGCTCCGATTCTCCCTGATTTGAGGCTAGTTTCACTCCCGACTGACTGTATCACTTCCGTTTGACCTCCAGTTTGATTAGGTAACTTGTTCTGACTTCAGTTAGCCTCCCATGCGCCCCCACTGAGCCTCCAGATCCTATATCAGTGCTACACACTTCAGTTACATTTATTACACTCAGTTAGACTCAGATTGACACCTGGATGACTGGTTGTTGTGATTGATGAGCACCACCGATGATTGATGAGGACTCCTAGATAGAGTCAAGCTACTCCATTCAGTGATTCGAATGACCTCCTTAGGCAATTCGAATTGCTCTGTCATTGTGACAGTTTGTATTGTAATTCATTCACCCTTTCTGGGATAGAGAGCACTGCTGCATGTTTTGCACAGTTTTGCACCATATTTTCTATGTTCATCTATTGTGATTGATTTACTTGTTCATTAGATCTGCTGTGACTAATTTTACAGTGGCCTAGCATCTCAATTGCTTGCCGCCACTCTCTCTGACAGGTCCCTTCCGTCTGTCTTCATGTCCCAAAATAGGTCGCTTTCTCTACTTGACCTTTCCATACGTTCTTACCCAAAATGGCAGTTGCGTGACTTCTTCGTATCAGTATATTGTGCAACTCTGCCTTACCAATTACCACTGTGCAACAATGCGCAATTCTCAAAACTACTTCCATCATTTTCCGTAGCGCACAATGCACGATTTTCAGTACTTGTGTATTTTTCTAATCCACTTAGGCCCCGCCCAACACTTCTTGATTGCAAATCAAATGGGGTGATCTAAGTCTCCTCCCCCTGGATGTTCTAGAAATGCGCCCAACGCTATGGATGATGCATCCACATGCAGAACATAAAAGTACTTCTTCTAGTCCGAGAATACCAATATTGGTGTAGTCACCAATTTCTGCTTCAATATATCCAAGCTCCACTGACACTCTTCGCTCCATTGAAACTTGGAATCCTTCTTTAACAGATTTTCCAATGGGGGCTATGATTTGTGCATACACCTTGATAAAATTTCTGTAGTAACATGTGTACCCTATCCTAGTGCACAAATATCGCACTATAGCAGGTGGTGGTAATCCCACAATGGTTGCAATCTTCGTCGGATTCACCAAAATTCCTTGTCGACAAACCACGTGACCCAGTAAAATTCCAAATGGTGCACACAAAATGCACTTCTTCATATTTGACAAGATTTGGAACTATTTGCATCTATCCAACATCAAATGCAAAACTTCAATGTGATTCTTCAAAAGACCAAATACTGTCTAGTCATCCAGACACACTTCTAAAGAATTATGAATGAACTATTTGAAAGCTGCGACAACCACTATGGAGAATATTGATGGAACATTCTTCAGTCCAAACGACATCAATGTATATTGATAACATCCCCATTTTGTCACAAAATTTGTCTTATGTCTATATTTTAGTGCAATATTGATTTGATGGTACCCAGAAAACCTATCAATGAACGAGTAGGCCTCTTGGCATCCTATGTTCTTCAACACTTCATTTATGAATGGTTTAGGAATCGGATCATGCAGACATGCATCATTCAACTTGCGTATCCACACAAATTCTTATTTCTCCTATCTTCTTATCTTTGACCACCATTGGGATGATCCATTCAAATTCTTCAACTGGTCCTATGATTCCTGCTTCCGACATCATATCTATCTCAAGCTTCACTTTCTGCTTGTATACCAGATTCAGTTGGTATGGTCTCAGCCTCACTGGATTAGAATCTAGTTTTAGATGTATCTTCATTTATCCTAGTTCACCAACAATTCCATTCATCTCCGAAAACATAATGGGAAAAAGATCCTGATATTCATGCAGTAAATCAACAATCTTTTCAACTATCTCATCATTCCAATAGTCCCCAATATTTGCAAACTTTGGATTTTCCAATATTTACTTTACGAGTATTCATTGGTTTCTTGTAACTATTAGATTATATCTCAAGTCCTTCTACTGCGCTCTCCCCCTTGGTTTCTGGTATTTGCAGATTCTTGTTATTGTCCTCCTCTTGGTCTTCTTTGTCCACTTTATAACACTTCAAAATATCCTCAGCCTTCATAGATGATCTATGTGCGCTACATATGGGTATAGATCATGTCACATTTTTGGGTGCAAAAATCTTATCTTTGATAGTCTGCAATGCTACATCTACTGAAGGGTTCTCATCTTCAAAGTTAAATCTTGCTTTAAATTTTTTTGTCATCTCCTCCCAATCTGTCGTTCATTAGTGCAATTCCAACTCTATGTACCAATTCTTCGGAATGGTATCCAATGTGTGCACAAATAGATGTTTCCATTCCTGCTTTGGCACTGCACTCCATGTTGTGATAGACTATGTAACATGATTTCATGGAAATCTCAACCCTGCGTACTTCTATGCAATATACTCAACACCAAATCTAACCTGCAATAGCCTTTCGCACTGTTTACAATCACTCATTCTTTCCTTATGAGCAACCCACCATCTTGTAGGGGTCTCTTTTAGCGCAACATATAATGCTAACAACCTTTGTTGTTCTAGTATCTACACTTAAAATATTGTTACAAAAGAAGCTACATGTGTTAGACCATTGTACTTTGGGGGATCACATACCTCTATCTCGATCCAGTGCAATGAATATGTGAATCACACACACCTTCTCATATGTACTTTGTGCATCTATTGCTGCCAATCTTCAAAATATTCTTTAGATTCTAATGCACAAGAGATGATACTGTGCTAGCTAACCATACCGTCAGCAGTAGGATTCCCATAGTATTCCATTCTTCCAATCATGTTATATATATTTTCCAGCTCTTCATTTCTGACCAGTTCCACATACCTTCTCCCTTCCATTGGGTCCAAAGGCGTAGTGAATCTAGTTAAATTGCCCCCCTCAAAAATCATTTGTCTCTTCTTTAAATCAATAATGATCTGCTTACAAAAATCCCATCCAAGTCCCAATAATGCAGGATATGGTTTTCTATCATCTACAATCTCAATAACCTCAAAGTTGGTGTTACTGCACACCCCATCCACATCAACAGGTACCCTAGCCAATCTTCCAATCATGATAATTATGTGATGGTTAGCTAGTCTTAACTGAACATTAGAACAAATCATCTTTGGCCTACCCATCATTTCCCATGTTTGTTTTAGCAAAACATTCACAGCAGAACCCAAATCCAAAATGATATAGCCCATGTCATAATAATCTACATGTGCACTCAAGCAAAACTCCCTAGTTGTCCTTATACTGCACTACACTTGGTTAACTACAATAGGTTCTTCCCTCTCTTGCATTCAATGGTCGATAATCCAACGCAGTATACCCAAGGAAGATTTGTCTTTTATTTATTTTAAAGAAATTTTCAAGAATTTTTCCAGAGTGTTTAACTTGTCATTTCGACCCTCTGGTATTGAGTATTCATATGCTAGAGGCATTTCATATATGGGTGGTCTATCATATACTTGTTGTGACGATGATGCTCCAAAGTCTGGTTTCAGGAGCTCCTTCCTAGCTTGTTGGTATGTGTCCTTATCCCTCTGAGATTCAAACATCAATATTTTCCTGCAGCTCTCCTCACCCATTTTCTGGTGTGCATTTCTTGCTCTATTGCATCAACTTCTATCCTTGCTCCTTTTTGCATGATGGTTTCTATCCTTGGTTGGTTGTCGTGCTCTTTTGCTACAATCATCTACACATTTTGATTCTAGTTCTGATTCATAATCCATTTCTAGTTCTGGTTTTGATTTTGATTTTGATTCAAGTTCTGCTTTGGATTTGGATTCTGATTTCGCCTTTTCTTCCATTTTACGACCAGTAATGGGAAATCCTTTGTTGCATGGTCCAACTACCTGCAGTATGTGCATTTTGTACATGGGTTCTGGCAGTCTCACGCAAAATGTCCCCGTTGACCACAGTTGTAGCAGATTATTAGCTCTCTACCTCTACCAAATCCTCATCTACCTCAACCTCTTAAGCCTCCACACCCTCCTTGATTGTAGTCCCTCAAAGCATTTTTTTTTGTGATGCTTCTTTTGTTCAACCTTCCCCTTGGACACTGTATGCATATGAAGTGTGCTTTGTCATGAGTTCTAGTGCACAACAATCCTTCTCATCGTGTCCTATTGATTTACCAAAATTACAAAACAGACTTATTGGGGTACTCACATATTTTTGTATAAATGGACAAGTAGCACAGGGTGATTCACTCTACATATTCTATACCATACCACTCCAATCAGGGGTAACGGATTCGGGGATCTTGATGTCCCGTTGCCAAATACTCTCTATATGTTGGGCATTCATTCTTATGGTGGAATTCCTTTCTATAGGTTGTGCACCATATTTATTCCCGCTTCTCCTTTCCATTGGAAATATCCTGTAATTGAATTGCCAGTGCCGCTAGTTGGGACTAAACTTGATCTATCCCTGCGTTTTTCTCTCCTACCAAGGACACTTCAAACTTCATGCCAAGTTCCAGTGCATCTGAATGCGATGTAATCTTTTGTTGTGTCGATGGGCCATGCATATGTGGTAATATCCTTGCAATGTACCACTCCTTATGTCGATCCTTGTGAATTTGGAATGTTAGTTTTCCCATCAATAGTTTGAACCTTTGGTCAAAGTCCCAGACCGATTCATTTGAAAACTATCTAATATCCTTCATTTTCGTAATGCACTACGACTCAAATTTTGGTTTCTTAAATTCCTTTATCAAATATTTTTTGATACCATCAAATGTCCTATTTGGTACAATGTTTGGATACTTCATGTACCAATTCAATGTGTGATCTCTGAAAGTGGTTACCAACTGCACAATCTTTGTAGCATCATCTTGGAATTGTCTTTCTTTCCATACCACCTTACACACAAATTAATGTCATTCTGGATCATCTATCCCCACTCCATGGAAGACATGCATCCACAAAGTAGGGTCTACCCTTGCCATTTTGTTCAGCATAGTGTTTCTACTAGGTGTCATAGATTGTGTCTGAGCAGTCGAATTACCCCCACTAATTGGACTACCTTTACTACTATTATTAACTGCAAGGGAAAAAGTTTGAGTTCTTTCCTCTGGTGTTGGGGACGCACACAAGGTCGTGGGTTTGACGTAAATTATGGCCTGAGTAGGGATATCTTCTTTTGTCGGACTAAACTAATGGTTTTTCTCCTTCTATGGGTGTGATGTTCCTTCAATCTAGAGTCCTGTGCAGATGTCCCTTTCTTCAAACTCACTAAGATGCTCCTCTATCTCATCCTTAGTCCTCTTTCTGCTATCTTTCTGAAATTTGTTTTCAGCACGCAATAATCCAATCTCTTCTATGGTCACATCTTCTTCTCTTCTCAGTATTCTTAGCTCACTTGATCTTCATTCATTCTTTCCCTCCTTTACTCAAACCATTCTCTAGTCAGCCCCCAATTACCTTATGTGTGCAAAGATGCTTAGCTACTGAATTGATCAGATTATAATATCATAGTCCCTTTTTCGCACAACAACATCTTGATCCAAGTGTATAACTACTTCAGGTACCTCCCACATGGACCCTTAAATAAATCCCTCTCAATTGCGTTGTACGATTGAGTACAATCTATAGCAAACTACGTGACATACCCTTTCAACACACTATCCAACCAGAAGTCTATTACGCAGGAGATTAGGTTACTTACAATATTGACCTACTTAATCAGTTCATGGGTCCATATCCTTGAACTAACAATGTGAAATGTCGGATTCTACTTAGCTAACCTTAATAGCCACTTAGCCAGCATTATAAGGAACTCACAAATGAAAATCTCATGCAGATATGTGTAGACATACTTCTGTAACCATTGTTCTTTGTTGATCTGAAGATTCTTGTTATGCTCTCTAGCAAATTCGTATCCTTTCTCTTTCAACCACTCTTCTATCTCTTCCTTCGTTGATCTACATGGAACCATCAGTTAACCTCCACCTTCCCTTCAATTGCAGATCCTAGTCCCGAAAATGGAACCATTTGTTGGCACGCAGTGGGAAGACCCATGGTTTAACATAAATTCGCCAACAAAACCCAATACACTGGCCCTTTCGGCATCACCTGCAAGAACATGAAGTCTGACCCGAGGTATCTAGGGGGACTGGAGGAACCCATCTTCCTTAATGTTGAAGGGATATGAGCAATCATTTAACAAATCTACCATTCATTCATCTATCGTGCATAAACATGTAACTTACAGATATGAACTAATAGCTCATTCAAAACATAAACATAAACAAAGCATCAATGTGCACAACAAGCATAACATTCAACACATTAAACACATCAACCATATTCTCAATACAGAGTCACTTCATTCATATTATTAGCGAGAAAATTGTTATATAACCTGCACAGTGCACAACAAATCTCTGTTATCGACCAAGAACTACCTAGAATTACTTAGCACAATAATGACTAAGACAGTAGCCATAACAACTGGTAAATCACTTCAACAATAACTCAAGAATCATAACACAAGCTAACCCTTAATCCAAAAACCCCTTACATATTTATACATTGTGACAGCCCGGCTTAGCCCATTACAAGTGGACACAATTTCCCAACTAAGTTCTAACTAATTCCTTTTGTGTGCTTTGGTTCATTCATTGAGTTGTCACATGGTTCATTTCTAATGTGTGACTTCCAAGACAGGTCCAAAGACCCTCTCTAACAAGGATGAAGGCGCCTTCAACCTAAAATAGACCATTTAGTTAGTTCTTTTAAAAAAATTTATTTTCCATATATGTATGACAAAAACATGGACTAACAATGAGTCATTTAGTCAAATATGAATAGATTAGCTTTCCACAGACTGTGTAGGATGTTGCCTTGAAAAAATATAGGAAAAAAATTCGCTAAAAAGCATATATCATACATTTGATTCCATTCATTATGGTCCTTCCAGCGGCCCCATACTCCAATTACTTCCAACAATCGACGAAAATTCCCTCCAGACTCCTAAAAGTGAGTGAGCGGACGTTTTAGTAGAACAAATTTTCATGTTTTTTTCAACATTAAAATAAGCAGAAGACAACATAGTTTTTATCATCTCATGCTTTTTGCAACCAACAGTCAGCTTTCACGCAAACCTAAATCAACAATGCAGCCAAATTTGGATACCAATAGAACAAAAACCATAAAACCAAAGCATAATGAATGAATGTGTGGATAACAAGATGGAAAAATCATAATCATATACCTATAGGCTTGTAGGCCAGAGTGAAGAAATAAGGAAGAGGTTGGAGCTTATGCTCTAGCCCAGGATGTTGCTTTTGCTCTTGTGTTGAAATTCTATCAGCAGGATTTTCGGCCACTCTGCTCATTTTATGGTTGGGAGCTTTATTGTGTTTATACTTCATTCAAAAATTCAACTAGAATACTTTTTCAAATTCTGGGCATATAGATTTGTTCGTCGTAATAGACATATGGTTGAATCGCTTAACAAAATAAATGAAAGTCACACAATACAATGATCAAAATTTAGTGTAGATTACATTGACATACAACTCTCTTGGCTTGTAGTCATGTTGAAGTTAGCAAGGGATCATCACTGGACATAAAGTGGAATTAGCAATAGAGGTGAGGCATGGCAGATAACCAAGGTGAGGTGGTCGAATTCACAAGATTACATGCAACACACATGTCCAGCATGCAGATGCCTAATGGCACACATGTCCAACATGTACATTACCACCAACATCATAGTTAAAAAGCATAAGCCATGTCAAGAATGTTTCCAATAGGTTAGCGAAAGGGAAATAGTTAGGAGTGGTGTGTCAATGGTGAGCAAAAGCATTGTTATTAGATAATGAAGGTAGTCAAACCTAAATGTAGCTTAGCTTAATAGATTAGCTCACAAGAAATAGGAAAAATAATGGACTACAAGCTTCCTCAATATGAGGCCAAACAAAGCCTCCAAATTGTTGATTAGTCCCATGTTAGGAACCCATGTCTTTACTTTGTTAGTATATTATTGTTGGACGCATATGCTTTGTAAGTCGTCCCGTAGTATTTGTTGATCCATAGTTTGTGTTATTGTTGTTGGCGCATATGCTTTGTAAGTCGCCCATAGTTTTATTGATCCATAGTTTGTATTGGCCCATGATTTTGACCCGTAGTAATTGTTGATCTATATTTTGTATTGGCCCATGGTTTGTATTGACACATGGTATTGACCCATGGTATTGGCACCTAGACTTAGTATATAAGTGTGTGTTGAGGCCTATGAAGGCACCGTGAAGTTAATTGTATTGAGCTTTCTCAAAGGAGGTTGCCCCCTCAAAGTGGCCCGTGATCAATATAAAAGTGATTCCGAGTTCTATTATTTCTGATATCTCATGTATTTGCATTAATTAATTATTGTTGGTTCATCACATCTGGTATCAGAGCACTTTCTTGGGCTCGCTGGGTGAAATTTCTGCCCAATTTTTTTTCGCATCTGTTGCAAGTTCAGATTTTGGAATAATCCCTATCCTCTTAACTGTGGGAAGTACTTGGGCATAATCCCTAAAACTCATTGTGAGGAGTACCACAGGAACCCGGAAGTATCTGGCCCATTGAGAGGATCTGCCAGCGAAAAGGGCAATGACCCCTACTTGATTGACTAGTTCCCACCTGTGAGGTAAACCAAGATCTGTCGTTTGTGGCAAAGTGGTTATCAGTTTTACCTGAGCCGTGGAGTGAGGGGTACTTCCCAAATACGCAAGCTGTCAGACAACATTGGTGGCCGAGTGAAACCCCTAAACTGTTAGGAAGCCGCACATACCTAGGGTCTATATATATTTTTAGCTGAACTGTTGTCGATCATTGTTGCGTCGTTTTAGATCCAGCCGTTCAGATCCATTCTGAAAGCCATTTTAGATCCAACCATTTTCAATCCATTCGGCTCCGTTGCAGATCTATTTGTTTCGGATCCCTTCTGAGTCATAGCCGCTCCATTCTGGAAAAAAAAAAAAAAAACCCACAGTTTTTCCCTCCATATCTCCCTTGTTTTCACTCTATTTCCCTTGAAACTTTCGGGGAACCCCTGCAATCCCATTCTTCATATTTCATTCCTAAATACCCTATCCCAAATTTCACTTCCCAAGACCAGAAATCCCACATTTGTCTATTTTTAGGGTTTTCCATAACTCTTTCAATTTTCACCCAAACGCCTTCAAATTTTGTCACCCTGTTCCTTTCTTAATTCTGCTTCTTTGTCCCTCACTACCAAATTTTCTCATTCTTTCACCCCGCTTCTGAAATCCCCATTTTTTCCTCCCTGTCCATCAAAAAGTGTCCAAATCCTAGTCAAACCCCAATTACCAATCTGAGTTTTTCCCAAATCCAAATTTTCCTTTACTAAATAAGCTTTTGTTTCTGTTTTTCTATCAATCCCCCCCCAAAAAAAAAAAATCCTGGTTGTGGTTGTCACCCGCACAGGAGCAAAAACCATGGAGGAAGCACTTGCAGCCATCCAAACCAAACTCCAAGATTTGGATGAAAAAATTCTCAGCCTCCATCTTCAACATTCAGCCATGAACAATAACCAACAGCCAGAATCTTTTGCAGCCACTGGGTTCTCTTCTTCCAATAATTTTCGTGGGTTGAAGCTTGATTTTCCTCGCTTCAATGGTACTGATCCGACTGGATGGATATACCGAGCAGAACAATATTTCAGTCTACATAATACTTTTGATGTCCAGAAAGTTCCACTTGCATCCTTTCATTTGGAACAGGAAGCCCTTCAATGGTACCGTTGGTATATCAACGCTCATCCCGAGCTAAATTGGACAGATTTTTGCCAACTCCTTTTGCCACGATTTGGTCCTAGTGCTTTTGACGACTTCACAGGAGCACTCACTAAACTTCACCAAACTGGCACAGTGAGAGACTATCAGACAAAATTTGAGAAACTAGCCAATCACACAAAAAGATTGTCTGATGAATTTTACAGGAGTTGTTTTATCAGTGGTCTTAAGAATGAAATCCGGTTAGAGGTTAAAATGTTCTATCCCAACGCAATGATGGAAGTCCTAGGTTTGGCTAAGTTGGTAGAAGACAAGCTTGCAGCCCAACAGTGCTCCAAACCCACTTTTGTTCCCTTCCGAAATATGGGTTCTCAACGACCTCCCATTCCGCCAGCTCCTTGACCAACTCCTATCAAGCATTTGTCTGAAACAAAGATGCAGGCACGCCGAGAAAAAATGCTTTGTTATAATTGTGATGAGAAATTCACTCGGCAACATAGATGTGTTCAACAAACACTCTATCTCTTGGATGTGGATTCTCCGCCTGCCTCAGAACTTGGTGAAGAAGCTCTAGATACAGTAGATGTTCAGGTCGACATTCAGCACCCGCCTGTTGACACCCCATCTCAAGACGACCCACCTGAGATCTCTCTCCATGCTGCAACTGGCGTCACCACCCCACAAACAATGTGGGTCAGGGGATACTTCAAGAAGCTCCCTCTTACCATACTCATTGATTCTGGTAGCACTCATAACTTCATTGACCCTCGGATTACCAAACAGGCTGATTGTTTTGTCCATCCTTGTTCCAACTTTGAAGTCATGGTTGTCAATGGGGGCACCTTATCTTGCAAGGGGAAGTGTCATAATGTGCGTATCTCTATGGAATATTATAACCTGCGCTCTAACATGTTTGCCTTGTCCTTAGGTGGATGTGATGTAGTTTTGGGTGTTCAATGGTTACACACACTTGGCCCCATCTTATGGGATTTTGATGAACTTTGGATGCAGTTTTCAGTCAATGGGACACAACACAAATTTATGGGCTTAAAACTAGGGTCTCTCTGCATCATCAGTTCACATTGCTTGGAAAAGATCCTTAAGAATAATTCACATGGTGTCATTGCTCAGCTCCATTCCCTTCAGATGCACCCACCAACGGTCTCCACTACTTCCTTAGATAGATATGCATGTGTCTTTGTTGCACCAGTGGGCTTGCCACCTTCACGAGACCTTTCAGGTAAGCATTTTTCCGCATCTACATCTCAGCAGGACATGATGGCTATTTTGCATGTAGTACAGAAGTGGCAGCCATCCCTATCGGGGAATTATTTCTGCATCAAGACTGATCTCCAGAGTCTGGAAACTTTCTTGGAACAACGGGTCTCCTCCCCAGCACACCTGAAATGGGTTCTCCAACTCATGGGTTATGACTATGCGACCACTTACCAGAAGGGTAAGGACAATATCGTGGCAGATGCTCCTTCTCGCACATTTGATGACCCCATTTCTCTTACAGCTATTTCTCTGCTTGTTCCAAATTGGTTGCAATTTGTTCAACAGGGATATCTCTTCTATGAACTCCATGCTTCTTCATCAGTAGGGCACTTTGCGTTCCTTAAAACGTATGACCAAGAACAATGTAACTTATTTTGGCAAGGATTGAAAATGACAATTCAACGAATGGTGGTTGACTGTGATACTTTCCAGGTCAACAAGGGTGAAATGACCCTCCTTTTGGGACTGCTCGAACCCTTGCCCATCCCTACACAGATTTGGACAACTATTTCTATGGATTTCCTGGAAGCGCTCTAATGGTATAGTACCACATCTAAAAGGACACCATATGAAGCGGTCTCTGGACAGGCACCGCCAGTTCTTCTTCCATACACCTTAAGCAGCTCCCCAGTTCAAGAAATTGACTCAATTCTTCGAAACTGCGATCAACTTCTTCTCATTCTGCAGGACAATCTTCACATGGAAAGAATTCAACTGAAACAACAAACCGATCAGCACCGTTCTGCACGCACTTTTCACGTCGCTGATATGGTTCTTCTTCGTCGACAGCCTTCCACGCAATTCTCCCTAAAACTCAAAAGGCGCCAGTGGCCCGGAATGCAACCCGAGGATGCTACAAGGTACCCACTCCTTCAGATTCTGCATCAATTTCCACATCTAAAGCTTTGAAGACAAATCTTTTTCTAAGGGAGAGGGGATGTTAGGAACCCATGTCTTTACTTTGTTAGTATATTGTTGTTGGACGCATATGCTTAGTAAGTCGTCCCATAGTATTTGTTGATCCATAGTTTGTGTTATTGTTGTTGGCGCATATGCTTTGTAAGTCGCCCATAGTTTTATTGATCCATAGTTTGTATTGGCCCATGGTTTTGACCCATAGTAATTGTTGATCTATATTTTGTATTGGCCCATGGTTTGTATTGACACATGGTATTAACTCATGGTATTGGCACCTAGACTTAGTATATAATTGTGTGTTGAGGCCTATGAAGGCACCGTGAAGTTAATTGTATTGAGCTTGCTCAAAAGAGGTTGCCCCCTCGAAGTGGTCCGTGATCAATATAAAAGCGATTCTGAGTTCTATTATTTCTGATATCTCGTGTATTTGCATTAATTAATTATTGCAAGTTCATCACATCCCAACACAAATGCGGATTAAAAACTTAGCTTAAAATGCTCTAAAAACCGTACCAAGACTAATAAATTCACCCATAGAGATTTCAAAGGTCCCTGTTGCTCTTGGCAGGGACTAATAAGGATAACTTTGATTTTAGTGCTGTCCACTTTAAAACATCAACATTATACTAGGTTTTAGAAGCACACATAGACACAATCATAACACAATGATATTTTTATGAGACCGCAAATGAAACCTCATAATCGATGTGATAAAGGAGAGCAAAAGCATGACAAAATAGGATAAGAGATGACATATTTAGTTAATTATGTTCAATGTTTTTGAAAAGTTTATATCTTTTAATATTAAAAGTTAACATAATCTATAATCTTTTCTATAGAATGATATATATTATCATAGTGTTGACATGGAACAAGTATTTTGAACATTTTGAGGTGTAAATTTCTTTTTAGTTTAAGACGAAATTTACTAATAATTTTGAATTTTGAATTTAAAATTACAAAATATGAATATGTAGAATTGGATTGTAACCATATTGGTATGTGAATTTTGGTAATGGAGTAAGACCTAAAAGTGCTCCTAGTTGGCTAAACTAAGAGCTTATCGTTCTAATGACCAAAGACCTAAGACATCTTGAAAGAGTGGAAGACTCAAAGCATCTTGCACAAATATGTTATTTGAAGTGGCATGGTTTTCCATTAATGATGAATCAACTTACTTAAGAAAAAATAACTTATGATTATTAAACTCATTATCAATTTACCAATTAAATTATGTTGAAATTTTTTATTTATACCCTATTTTTACACCGTAGTTGTTTCACCATGGAGATTGATAACCTCCACATTGACTAGATTCCTCACTCATAGAGCGAATGGAATCCTACCGCGTGGATGGTGCCGCCAACCTACACCTTACAACTACCTTGCTGCGACCTCCACGCCACTACGCAACACACTCCCTCCACCACCACGCTCGCACTCTCCCTCCACCTCCGCCACTCCAACCACTGCTCCTACGCCTGCTCCACCCTCCTCTGTTATCCCGCCTCCTCTTCTCTGCGTTGCTACAGCCCCGTCAGCTCCCCCACCTTCCTCCCTCCACGCCTGGACCTCACGCTCTGCGTAACCCTCACCCAGCCACACGGCCTCCCTCGGCTCCTCTCCCATATGCACACGCATTCAACCTTCTGCACGTCATCTCCTCTATCTGCGACGCCCCTCCGCGTGGCTCTCCTCTTGAGTTCTCCCACCTCTGCACCACCGTCCATCCTCCTCGGCTTCCTTGTCCCCCACTGTTTAATATGCACAGTTGAACAATTCCTCCTCTTCTTCTTCCGCCGCCGCCACAGCCACCATTATCTCCTCCACTTCCCTACCATCCGCGGCCAGAATCAATTCTGGATTCATCTCTGAAAATTCCCCAAGAAACAAACGCCTCCTGCACTCATGTCAAGAAATGAGCATTTTGAGGATATAAAAACAAGGAGATAAATGGGCACGACATTCTTAAAAAATGTTAAGCAAAATTAAAGCAACGCCAACAAGCCTCGCTGGATCTACAGTTGCGTTGTCTGTCAACTTATCTGCAACACCAAAACTTTATCAGAAACAAAACCAAGAAATGAACATAAAAATCACATGGGAACTTGCAGAGAACCCATCCAAGTAAACACAGCACAATTTGTAGGCCATGGCAGAGTGGCCCAAATCATAACGGCCATTCGGCACTTCCTATTTGCAATGTCTTTTCCTGGATCTATGTATACAGGGAGTTTGCTTGTTAGTCTGGGCTATGGTGCCCATTGATCTATTATACCGGCCACTGCTTCTTAACCGTTTGGACTGAAGAACTTCGGAGTTCTATACAACTTCCTTACCATGGCTAATCCTGCAGGCTCTCTGGTATTCTCTGGTTTCATTGCTGGTACACTCTATGATCTGGAGGCCGAGAAGTAGCACAACTTTTACTTACCGGACATGACCAGTATTTTCCTGCAAACAACCTTTCTTCTTTCTGCCATTGTGCTGTCAAACAAATTATAGTGCTGCATGCAGCTAAATTCAATTGCGTTGCATGCAGCTGAATTCAATTGCGTTTCCATTTTCAGGATGAATTTTGTTCCATACCTGCTTGTCAACCCACCCTTTGTGCGAATGACCTGAGATGAACACAAGAGACTTAACTGGCAATCTTCTAAACTAATGTCTGGCTTGCATGCAGCTTCTGCATGGCTTAAACGTGGTCGTGCTGGTTGGGCTAATATAATCTGCTTCGTTATTGTATGGTGCATACCTGTTGATATAAGATATTGCATATCTTTACTTGTTCATAGATGATATCGCCATAAAGACGTGTTTATACACCGGACTTTCTACTACCAATTAGATGTGGATGTGGACATCCAGATAACAATAAAGCATACACATTCATAAAGGATGTAATCAATACCTTCGAAGATCGTGATCAAGCAGGCATATCGCACAATGCTATGAATCTTCCCTCTTAACCGATTCTCAGCGATTTCATATTTTTCACTTTACTTTTTTGTGAATTATAGATATAAAACAATTAGCAATCTAAATACGGTGTCAATTAAGAAGTATATCTTTTGTTAGTCTTCTCACACATCTGCAAGCATCTAAGTCTCATACTGCAAAAGTGGAACGAAGGATGATATAGCGATTATAAAGTATGAAAGCGAAATTGGCAGCAATAAAATGATCTGTCCTAAAACGCCCTCTCGGCAAAGACAATCATCAATGACTTTAAAGTGCAGCGTCTTTCAGACGAGACAAATGTTGTTTTTGTGTGACGGAGCCCAGCGAGCAAAACTGTCAACAGCATCTGACAACCAGCGGGTATATTCAAAGAAAAAGTAGTGGATTTTCCATATGCTGAGAAGGATCGTTATGCCATAAAAGCAAAAGCAAAAATACTATTGTGTCGGAAGGTTTTAGGCTTAGGTTTAACGTTCCTATAGGGTACAATTTTTCCAATCCAAAATAATTTCGGTTAAACTTACGGCGGCATAGGATCAATTGGTTCCATATATTATGACCCGATAGTATATTTTGCTCCCGATACTTCTGATTAATGGGAGTCGGCCACCATCCATCAACACGTTTGTTACCAACTTACCACCAACAAAGGTTTAGGTTTTATTCTTTTACAATAAGGTAGGTAATTTATAGTCTAGTCTGTTTAATTAATTTAAAAAGGAAAAATGTGTATCCGTACATAAAATTCTCAAGAAAAATTTAAGTGGAACTAATTCCTGTTTACGTATGGATAGCTAGTTTATTAATGGAAAGCATATAGTTTGCGTCGCACCATTGGTAACATTGCTTGAACCAATAGAAACGTCACCTGCCATTAAAGTTGGTCATGTTCACTAAGTGTTTACTTAAAAGTTTTTAATTATTTCTTTTTATATTTAATAAGATCAACAAAGATGGAGGAGCGAGTTCAAATCTTACGTAAACCCAATTCAAGAATGTTTGCTATTTTACGAGGATTTAGTTAGGGTGTCAATCTTAAGTTCTTGTTGTCCAAAGCCCATTAGTTTGGGTTATAATTCTTTAGCTTTCATTAAATATATAGAAATCCATTAAATAAATAGTAAAGTGTATATGTAAATGAAAATTATTTATTTTTTATAATAATCATAAATTTAGTGGAGTGCTCGGGGATAACGCAGTGCCTATTATGAAAAGTAAACGTTTCGAACCTTAATCACGGTTCATTGTCCTAATGAGATGCTGAACAGTGATTAAGGTTCGAAACGTTGACTTTTCATAATAGGCACTACGTTATCCCCGAGCACTCCACTAAACCCTCAACGTGGGAATCTTCGAGAATCATAAATTTATTTTATATGTTAGATTTTACTTTGTTTTATTTTGAAAATTCATTTTTTTAATGTGATTTGAAACTATATTTATTTATAAGAAACAATATATTTATATAAAGTTATGTAGTTGAAATTCCACTTTTATCTTAAGAAGTAAATTTTAATAATAAGGAGTTAAAAGGTTGGTTTACCAAAGACTATTAAATATGATAAATCTAAACCAATTTCTTCATTCTTTTGTTCTAAGCTTTCACTTTCATTTCCAATTCTACATTCCTATCCAATTGAGCCTCACATAAATAGCTTCAATTCAATCTAATTTGCAACCCACATCAATTAGCACCAACAGCTTCAAAACCAACTACATTTTTTAAAATATCATGTGACAAGACAATGGCAAAGAGATCATACAAGGAGATGTCCATGTGGTCGTTTACTTGTATGCTAAACTAAGCTATGTACTTTATTAAGCCCCACAATTAATACGAGCATGTTAACTAAATAGGGGAGGAAATAAAGCATTGTTCAATTGCCAATGTTACGAGTAACCAAAGTTGTAAGTGCTTCCCCTTGTGAGAAATGAGCATGCATATAGCCACTATTCAATAAGCATGTCGTGTTGGTTCGACTCAATAAGCATGTCGTGTTGACAAATCAACGCTTATCTCCTCCATGAAATAGTCAATGTGTCCTTATTTCTTTCAAGGCAGTGTATAAGTTCACGTGTTTTCAAAGTGCTTTATTTATTTCAGTCAACATTTTGTAGAACAATTATCAATGCTTTTCGATGCTTCTGTATAGTGAGAGTTGTGTAGCAAATATAATTACAAGAATCCAAAATATAAGCTTCAACCTACCATTCTAGCTCGGCAGGTATTTGTTGCCATGCAGGCTTGTTAGAACATGGTTCGTAAACAATCTCCACTTCTTTATATTCATAGCAAACAATCTCACACTTAAACATAAAATCAACAATTGCATACATTGCCAAATTAAATCTCAACATAAAGCTATGACACTCTTAACCCAAACCTAATACATTCCAACATTAAATCATGACATATAGCTATAACACACTTAACACAAAACTAAATAGTTACTGGAGTAAATCTTAACATAAACGCTATGCCACTGTACTAATAAAACCTGTTACGTAATACAAAAACCTATAACGTAACAATGACTTGTCATTGGTAAAAATCACAAGTCTCGGAGTTTCTTTACTTCCCTTCCCTTATAATCAGACCTGCAACAGATGATTCTTCGTTGTATGAGGGAATGTAACTAGAAGGGTCCAGGTAGGGATAGGTATATTTTTATCCAAAAATCGCCACCATATCATCCATCAATCCTTCCAATCTTGTGAGATTGCATAGTATTTGTATAGAAGGTTCCCATTGTATTCTGTTGTACAAAACCTGTGATGCACCTGCAACAATTAATTAACAAGAGTATGCGAAATAGTAGAAATGACAGAACTCAGAATCACTTTTATATTGATCACAGGCCACTTCGAGGGGGCAACCTCCTTTGAGCAAGCTCAATACAATTAACTTCACGGTGCCTTCATAGGTCTCAACACACACTTATATACTAATTCTAGGCACCAATACTATGGGTCAAAACCATGGGCCATTACAAACTATGGATCAACAATACTACGGGCGACTTACAAAGCATATGCGCCAACAACAATAACACAAACTATTGATCAACAAATACTACGGGACGACTTACAAATCATATGCGTCCAACAACAACATACTAACAAAGTAAAGACATGGGTTTCTAACATCCCCTCCCGCTTAAAAAAAGCTTTGTCCTCAAAGCTTTAGATGTGGAAATTGTTGTTGAATCTGAAGGAGTGGTTCCCATGTAGCATCCTCTGGTTGCATGACGTGCCACTGAATTAAGACCTCTGTGATAGAGCGAGAACGAAGCTGACGCGTGCGCCGATTGAGGATGGCCTCTGGCTCCAAAAGGATGGATCCTTCATTATCCAGTTCAGGTAAAATCGTTTGTCCACTGATGTTGGTGCCAAGAACTTTCTTCAGACAAGAGACATGAAAGACTGGATGAATGCGGGAAGAAGGAGGAAGTTCCAATTTATAAGCAACGGACCCAATCTTCTGAAGAATCCGATATGGCCCATAGAACTTTGGAGCGAGCTTATGACGCCCTTTGAGTTTCAAGGATGATTGTTTGTACGGCTGGAGATGAAGAAAAACCATATCGTCGTCTTGAAAAGTGCGCTCAGAACGGTGCTGATCAGCTTGTTGCTTCATGCGATTTCTTGCCATGTGAAGATTGTCCCGCAAAATGCAAAGAATCTGATCGCGGTTTTGAAGGACCTTGTCAACTTCCTGAACTGGTGAACTGGTGGGGGTGTATGGAAGAAGAGCTGGAGGTTCCTGACCATAGACTGCTTCATATGGGGTCATTTTAGAGGCAGTGTGGTAAGAGGTATTGTACCACCATTCAGCGAGAGGGAGCCATTTTTCCCACTAATGTTGTTGTTCCGAGGTGAAGCAACGAAGATACGTTTCCAAGCATTTATTGACAATTTCAGTCTGACCATCTATTTGTGGGTGATACCCTGAACTCATCTTCAGCTTGGTGCCAGTGTGGCAAAATAGTTCTGTCCATAAATGACTGGTGAAAGTCGCATCATGATCTGAGACAATGGAAGAAGGGATGCCATGAAGACGAAAGATCTGGTCCAAAAAAATTTGAGCGACGGAGGAGGCTGTATAGGGATGGCTGAGAGCACAAAAATGACTATATTTGGAGAGGAAATCAACCACAACGAGAATCACTGTCTTCCCGCCAGATTTAGGGAGCCCTTCAATGAAATCCATAGAAATATCTGTCCAAATCCGTGTAGGTATGGGTAAGGGTTCAAGCAATCCTGGAAGGAGTGTTGTTTCACCCTTATTGCGCTGGCAGGTATCACATTCGGCCACCATCTGTTGAATTGTCCTTTTCATGCCCTACCAAAAGAAAATACGCCGTGCTCATTTATACGTTTTGAGGAACCCAGAGTGCCCTGCCGATGGAGAAGCATGGAGTTCATAGAAGACAGCCTGTTGAAGATCTGTGCTCTAGGGAAGCACTAGACGACCCTTGTATCGCAGAGAAGCACCATCCCAAGAGTAATGTGGTACAACAGAAGGGTTGTTGGTCAAGCGTTGGATGATTTGAGATAAGGAGGAGTCATTGACATAACCCTGTTGAACATATTGCAACCAATTTGGAACAGGCATAGAAATAGCTGAAAGAGAACCTTGGGCATCAAATGTGCGAGAAAGAGCATCTGCCACAGTATTGTCTTTACCCTTCTTGTAAGTGATCTCATAGTCATAACCCATGAGTTTGCTAACCCATTTTTGTTGTGCCGGGGAGGAGACACGCTGGTCCAAGAAATATTTCAGACTCTGGTGATCAGTCTTGATGCAGAAATGATTCCCTAATAGGTATGGGCGCCAATTCTGTACTGCATGCAAAATAGCCATCATTTCCTTCTCATAGGTAGAGGCAGCTAAATTCTTACCTGAAAGGGCTTTGCTGGTGAATGCAATGGGGTGTTCATCTTGAAGGAGAACAACACCAAGTCCATTGCCACAAGCATCACTCTCAATAGGGAAGGGCTTGGAAAAATCGGGCATAGCTAGCACGGGTGTAGTACACATAGCTTGTTTTAGTTTGTCAAATGCACACTGAGTAGTAGGTGTACATGTGAAGGCATCCTTTTTCAATAGAGCAGTTAATGGAGATGCAATCTTCCCATAATCCTTGACAAACTTGCGGTAGTAGCCAGTCAACCCCAAAAAACCACGAAGGCTCTTGAGTGTCTGAGGATGCAGCCAAATTTTCATGGCATCGATTTTGGCAGGATCCACGCGAACCCCTTGTGCTGAGATAATGTGCCCGAGATACTCAACTTCCTTCTGTCCAAAAACACATTTAGACTACTTGGCATGGAGATGATGGTCAGAGAAAAGTTGCATGACAAGATCCAAATGCTGGAGATGTTCATCCCATGTTTTACTGTAGATGAGGATATCATCAAAGAATACCAGAATGAATTTCTACAAGTAGGGTCGAAATATTTTATTCATTAAGGCCTGGAATGTGGAAGGAGCATTAATGAGGCCAAAGGGCATGACCAAAAAATCATAATGGCCATCATGTGTGCGGAAAGCTGTTTTAGGGATATCATCCTCATGAACCCGAATTTGATGATACCCAGAATGAAGATCCAACTTGGAGAAAAAGTGAGCCCCATGAAGCTCATCAACAACAAGAATTGGAAACTTATCCTTGATGGTGAGGTGATTAAGTGCTCGGAAGTCAATGCAAAGGTGCCATGACCCATCTTTTTTGTGGACAAGAATAACTGGAGAAGAAAAGGAACTAGTGCTTGGGCGAATAATACCTTGCTTCAATAAGTCCCAAACGAGCATTTCAATCTCCGTTTTTTAGTGAAATGGGTAGCGATAGGGCCTGATGTTGGGAGGAATGCTGCCAGGAAGGAGCTGAATACGATGGTCTTCTAGCTTGGAAGGTGGCAATCCCACTGGTTCAGCAAAGACACCTGTATATCGATCCAGAATTTGTTGTAGATCCAAAGGAGTAGTGGAGACCGCTGATGGTTGCATCTGGATGGAATGGATCTGAGCAATGACACCATGTGAATTCTTCTTGAGGAGTTTTTCCATGCGATGTGAACTGATGATGATGAGAGAACCTGGTTGTAATCCTGTTAATGTGTGTTTTTGTCCATTGAGGGAAAACTGCATCCAAAGTTCAACAAAATCCCATAAGATAGGGCCAAGTGTGCGTAGCCATTGAGCACCCAAAACCACATCACATCCGCCTAAGGGAAAGGCAAACATGTTAGAGCGCAAGGTATAATCTCCCATAAAGATACGCACATTTCGACACTTCCCTTTGCAAGGTAAGGTGCCCCCATTGGCAACCATGACTTCAAAGTTGGAGCAAGGATGGATAAAACAATCAGCTTGTTTGGCGATCCGAGGGTCAATGAAATTATGAGTGCTACCAGAATCAATGAGTATTGTAAGAGGAAGCTTCTTGAAGTAACCCCTGACCCGCATTGTTTGGGGGGTGGTGATTCCAGCTAAAGCATGGAGAGATATATCTGGCTGGTCATCCTGAGACGGAGGGTCAATAGGCGGTTCCTGAATGTCGACCAGAGCATCCAGTGTTTCTGGATCTTCGTCACCAATTTCAGAGGCAGGCGGAGACTCCACATCCAAGAGATAGAGCTTTTGCTGAACACATCTATGTCCTCGAGTGAATTTCTCATCACAATTATAGCAAAGCCCCTTTTCTCTGTGTGCTTGCATCTCTGTTTCAGACAAACGCTTGATAGGAGTTGGTCAAGGAGCCTGCAGTATAGGTGGTCGCTGAGAACCCATATTTCATAAGGGAACAAAAGTGGGATTGGAGCGTTGTTGGGATGCAATCTTGTCTTCTGCCAACTTAGCCAACCCTAGTGCTTCCATCATTATGTTGGGACAAAACATTTTGACCTCAGAGCGGATGGCATCCTTTAGACCACTGATAAAACAACTCCGGTAAAAGTCATCAGACAATCCTTCGGTGTGGTTGGCTAGATTCTCAAATTCAGTTTGATACTCTCTCACAGTGCCAGTTTGGTGAAGTTTAGTGAGGGCTCCTGTGAAGTCATCAAAAGCACTAGGACCAAATCGTTGCAAAAGGAGCTGGCAAAAGTCTGGCCATTTGGGCTCTGGATGAGCTTTGATGTACCAACGGTACCATTGAAGAGCTTCCTGTTCCAAATGAAAGGATGCCAACGGAACTTTGTTGACATCAAAAGTATTATGCAGACTGAAATACTGTTCTGCACGATAGATCCATCCAGTTGGATCGGTACCATTGAAGTGAGGAAAATCAAGCTTCGGACCACGGAAATTGCTGGAAGACGAGAACCCATTGTCTGCTGAAGACTCGGACTGCCGTTTGTTGTTCATAGCTGAATGTTCAAGATGGAGACCGAGAAATTTTTCATCCAAATCCTGGAGTTTGGCTTGGATGGCTGCAAGGTGTCCTCCATGGTTTTTGCTCCTGCATGGCCAATGGGTCTCTTGATAGATGGTTGTTTGCCTCAGACAAGTGGCATGATTGGAAGACCAAACATTTATTTGCTATGAATATATATTGCTCGGGTACTGCCTACTTGCACGAGGAGTTGAGGCTTTCTATTCTGCATCTGGACATCAAACCTCACAATATTCTGTTAAACGAGAATTTCAATGTGAAAGTCTATAATTTCGTTATGGCCAGGTGTCTAGATAGAAATATGGCAAGCCACGTGCTTATGTGGGTGAAAGGGATGGCGAGATACATGGTGCCCGAGTGATTTTTTAAGCAGGGTATCACATCAAAGAGCGATGTCTTCAACTAGGGTATGGTGCTTTTGTAGATAATCAGCAGGTAAAGGAATGTGGATAACTCTCAAGATTCTGACAATTGGTATTTTCCTTCTATTGTATTTAACAAAGCGACTCAAGGAGAAATGGAAGAATTGATTAAGAGTGGATTGGAATTGAAAAAACCCGAGGGTGTGGAGGAGGCATATAGGTTGATAAAGACGTCGTTACGGTGTATTCAACACAATTCAACTTGAAGGCCTTCAATGGGAACAATGGTGCGAATGGTAGAGGGGGACTTGGAAATAATGGATCCTCCACTAGATGACACACTCCCTTTTGCCTCATCTGTAGGTTACACACTTTGTTGTTTTTCTACCAGTATCCTTCGCTACATGTGCCTATGTTTTTGTTCCTTCTAACTTTCCTCTTTTCCTATCGACGTTCATTTTTGCCCCTCAAGGGGCAAATGTTAGTATTATATATTCTAAACCGAAAATAAAGTTTCTCATATTTGTATATTCCTTTATTGATATAATCTCGTGACGGGGCATAGTGATATGGTTTCAAGATGCCTCTTAATTTGTAAGGATTACTTTAGAAAAAGACTAGACTAGTAGCCAATCAAAAAGGGTTTTAAATATCTATATTGGTTAACACATAATCATTTTACTATGAATCTCATTAAAAATAAGAAACCCGCGTATGATGATGTTAACTTGTAAGGATTACTTTCGAACAAGACAAGACTACAAGTCGGTCAGAAAGGGTTTTAAATATCTGCTATGAATTTAAAATCAAACTTGCATGTGATGATATCAATGGATAAGCTTTACCCATAATAAAATAATATGGTTTTACAATAATAATAAATATAGTTTTAGAGTTATGGTTTCACATTAAATTGGTGTCCAAGATCCTTTCGAAAGATTTTTTTGCGTGTAGTAATTTAACTATTAAAGTTTAAAAAAATATACACATATTCGTAATCTTTACATTTAATTCTTATTTAATCATAACTTGCTAGTTGATTATGGACACTAAACTAGTCACTCATTATTCTAAAAAGAGGTAAACCCACTCATAGTTTTATACTAGTATATCATCTTTGTGTATGCACTAAAAGAATATAAATAAATATAAATTAATAATAAACTAAATAATTAAATATTGTGAAATTGGGCCAAAAAAAATTAGCGCAAAGACGTACATAATTATAAAAGTAGAGGCGAGTAATTTGTAAGATAAATAGAATATTAAAATTATTTAATTGGAAGAATATTAAATATTTTCTTGAATATGAAAATTCAAGAACGATGGGAGGATTCCAGATAGATGTAAGAAACAGGATAGACACTATTATTTGCTTTACGTCGTAATCGATAGTCGCATCAACCAACTTTATTTTATTTGCACTCTCGAAGCTTCATCCAGCAGTGGCTATATTACAGTGCCTTTCTTCCACTGTCTATACATCTGTCTGTTGGTTGTTGCAGGTATTCGCCATAATCCATTTAGCACAAGCAATACTGCAAGCATCCAGAGCAAACCAAACACAGTTCAGAGTACGTTTCCCTGAAGCAAGATGCGGCCAAACGTTTGGGTAAACATTTGTCTGCTTTATTGGGTTTTATTTTTTTTCAAATATGATCTGCTTCTCTTCCTGAAGTGCCTAGTGCTGAAATTTATGCACATATAATTTGCAATTTTTCTGTAGGCTCCTTTGTTGAAAACCCTGGGTAGACAGTCAGAAGTTAGATCATTTTCAACTGCGAACACAGGATCGAACCTGCAAAGGTATATAAGGGTTTTAAAACAAGTTGTATATTTGATATTTGGTTTGTTCTGTCTCAATAATTGTGTGGTTCTAATTCAGTGATTTATAACAACCGATTCCCTGGGATTTACCCAAGAAAATTTGCTGGAAAACAAACAAAAAATATACAGTTCGAACCTAGTGAGTATTATTGTGTACTAGGTAGGTTTTTTATGAAGATAATGTTGTGACTAGTTAGTGCAGATCGCAACATGGGACAAAAGGGAAGAATTTCCCAATGTATATGGCGTGTGGGGCGATCTTCATGTCCACTTCTCTGGGGCTTCTGACGGCAGTGCAGGAGCTCGCCCACGCTCCCAACGTGTTGGTGAACAAGAAGAAGAGGAAAGAGGTCCCGGAAGTGGCAGAGCCGGACTATGTTCTTCGCAAATCCCAGCAGTTCGTGAACAATAGCGTCTTCAGAAAACTGGGAACAAATTCAAAGCTCTATCACGATCTTACTCGAGCCATGTCCACCCCTGGTTCCACTTAAGATACCCATAACTAGCCGTGCACTCAGTTCTGCTCAGCAGATTCAGGGCTTTCGTTTCTTCTCCAGAGACATATATTGTATATATTCAGTATTTTCGTCAGTCAGAAAATAAAGGTGTGCAGTGATCAGTCTGTTGGAGTTGGTCTTTAGGTTTTTGTTTAAGGTTAATTTCAGTGCTCATCGTTTCTGTAAATAGTGTGATGTTGAGGAACTGTGTCTGCCAGTCCCTGTATACTTGAACGAGTAATGTAAATGATATTTCCAATAATAAATGTAATAGTTTGTACAGACAAAATTGTTTATACTCTTTATTTTAAAAGCTTGGATCATGGATGAAGGGAAATGTCAAATGCATGTCTTATCAACATATGTGGAAGCTTATCTAAAACTCTGTCATGTCTGATCTAGACTTGGTCACATCCCATCAACGTTAATGAAATGATCTGGGATTTTTTAATTTTTTTTTTTTTTCATTTTTAATGTTTTGTTTGTGTAGTATGAGTGATCCTAAGGTTAAGATGATGTCTTAATGGTTAAGATCATGTATTTCTTTGAATTTAGAAAATAAGATAATATCTTAATTGTTAATATCATGTATTTTTTCTTAAAATGTTATGAGTTTAAATCAGATATATTTCATATGTACATCCTTGAGCAAGATAATCAACTGAAAAGTTGTTACATTATTTGTTTTCAATTAAACTCAGATATATTTTATATGTACATCCTTGAGCAAGATAATCAGCTGAAAAGATGTTATATTATTTGTTTTTAATTGTTTATTATGTATGTAAATTCAAGACTTGAAAATGATGTTACAATAAAAAGATTCATACATTCCTTGGTAGTTTGTCACTAGAAACTCTTCATTTAGAAAAGAATGCTATGTAACCTTTTTTAAACTTTGACACTTACATAAATACCTTAACTTGGCATTAATAATTTAATTTATGTAGAATTTTTTATAAAGTTTTATAATATTTATAAGATACAAAGCATGGAAGATTTTGGCAGTTACATAAATGATTTAAATAACTTGGTATTAATAATTAAATTTATGTAGAATTTTTTATAAAGTTTTATAATATTTATAGATACAAAGCATGGAGTATATCTTTTAGAAGCATAATTAACTTGTTGAGAGGAAATGCCAGAAAATTAAAATTAGACAAAAGAATGAAGAGTTGAAAATTAAAATGTAAAACAAGATTACCTTAATAATTTTAGTATATATAGTTTTATATACAAATGAATTATTTAATAATTAAATTAAATTAAGCATATTAAATAATTATTTATTTATGTAAGAAGGGAAGGGGGAATTTAAAAAAAAAAGAGGGTTAAAGAAAAAAATTGTCAAGTAAAAAGGGAAAGAGACTCTAATTTAACCTCCTGATGATAGGTTTCTAGGATTGGTTGACTTTGTAGCCATATTCTCTATTCAATTTGTTTGTTTGTTTTTTAATTTCAAGGGCTTCTTTTATAATTTTAGATGAGTAATGGGGATGAGATGTGACAATTTTGATTTTATCAAAGTAGAAAAGATGTTTAGACTTGTGAGAGTGTTTCACAATAATTGGCTTCCTAATGTGATTGTGGAATGTATCATGTATGTGTTCCTTAAGCGATTGATAATTTCCATCTCGAGCCAAAATGTTGGTTTCGATTTGTTGATGACACCTTTGTCATCTGGTCTCACGGTAATTCCTCACTAAATTTATTTCTTGATCACTTTAATAGCATATCCCCCCACATTCAATTCGGTATGGAAAACCAACAAGACAACTCTTTCCCTTTATTAGATTTTATTATCACTCATCTTCCTAATAAATCCCTTGCCCACCAATTTTATCGCAAAAAGAATCACACCAATAGATATCTTCATGCCCACTTCCACCACCACCTAGCACATAAATCTGTGGTCCTTGGAACTCTTATCACCAAAGCCATTTGGATTTTGACCCCTCGTTAAAACACTTAGGTGAGATATCAATGCAAAAAGACATAGATAAAAGATTAGTATACAAATGTTTACGTGGTTAAAACACACAAAGTGATATATCAATGCAAAAAAGAATGACTAAAGGAATTACAAAGTGAAAAAACAAGAACGAAGGATGCATTAAATCCTATGCCTTCATAATGACAACTTCCTAAATACCTAACATAGATCGAAGCTTTATGAACTTTGCTATTTTGATAGACTTCATGGAAATGTCCACAATTTGATAATTTGTTTGACAATAAAGCACTTCAAGAATGCAATCTTGAAGAAGCTTCATAATGAAATGCATGTGTTGCTCAATGTGTTTGTTGTTCTAATATTAAATTGAAACTTTGTTGAGGTAAATGGCACTCTAATTTGTCGCACTAGAGTGTGCTCGAATGATGTTGCTAGAATCCAAACTCTAAAAGGATATGTCAAAGCTACATAACATCTTAAAACTTGCATGAATTATTGGACGATACTCAACTATTGTTGAAGAAAGAGAAAATCCACTTTGATTCTTTCAAGCCCAAATGACAAGTCTGGATTGAAGGTTGAAAACATATCCTACAATAAAATTCTAATCATCAATGCCACTATCACAATTACAACCTATTATGCAACCAAGTTCGAGATATAGCATAAAAATAGTAGAAATAGACCAGAAGAAAGTAATACACACCTTAATAATGAAGAACTGAGATGAATAACAATCCTTTTCGAGGGAGGAACATCCTTACACAATGTACTAAGTACATAAGACAAGATAAGATACAATGATGACTAAAATTGAAAGGTCGCATTCCTATATATAGGAGACAAACGGGTACAATAACAACTAATAGACCCAATCTGACATCAATAATATGTAATGCACCATAATAAAGGGGGTAATGTGCCACTACATAGGGGGTAATGTGCCAATATTTAGGGCTTAACATGCCCCTCTCCTTTAGACAAGTGTTGTCATCAATGCTTGATTAATTGTGGATGCTTTTGTATGAGGGACTCATCTTCCCGTGTCGAATCTTCCACTGGCATGTTCTTCCATGTCGAATCTTCAACTGGCATGTTCTTCCATTTGATGAGGTACTCCGTAATAGCTCGATTTCGTAGCTGTTTGGTCCTTGTTTCATTGATTTTTTTAGGTTCCAATATGACTCTTCCTTCTTCACCAATATCGGGCAAAATTGTTTGAATTGGGATCTTGTCTCTTATTACCCTTCTTTAAGAAAGAAACATCGAAAACTGGATGCACTCTTGAAGATGAAGGGAGCTCCAATTTGTAAGCCATACTACCAATCTTCTGCAACACTATATAAGTACCATAATACTTGGGTGCTAATTTATTGTCCTTATTTACTTTCTTGAGGGACATATGTTTGTAAGGTTGTAGCCTCAGAAATACCCATCCCCTTATCTGAAGCTCCTTTCACTCCGATGTTGATCAGCTTGTTGTTTCATCCTTTTTTGTGACATAGCTAGGTTTTCCTTAATTATTTGGAGAACTTCTTGCTGGTGCTCTATGTGATCTTCCATGGATTGAACTTTAGATTTTCCCTTTAAGGGAGATGTGATAGATGGAGGCTAGTACCCATAAAGCGCCATAAATGAAGACATTTTTTTATGATGTATGGAAGGAAGTAGTGTACCACTATTCTACCATTTAGATAACCATTTCACCCACTGTGTTTGTTTATCAGATCCAAATAAATGAAGATAACCTTCCAAACATTTGTTCACTATCTCAGTTTTCCCATCAGATTGAGGATGATAAGATGAACTGTGAGCCAATTGGGTACCCAAACAAGGAAATAATTCAATCCAAAATTTTCCAGTGAAAACTAGATCTCTATCACTTACAATAATATTTGGATTTCTGTGTAACTTCTGAACCGTGTCCAGAAAATCTATGGCTACTCTACTTTCTTTAAAAGGGTGAGAGAGTGCAAAAAAATGTGCATACTTCATGATTCTATCAACAACCATCATAATAACATTCTTTCCTTCTGACTTGGGTAGACCTGTGATAAAATCCATTGAGACTTCTTCCCAGCGCTGCCAAGGTATGTCTAATGGTTGTAGAAGTCTTGGGGTCTTAACAATTTCCAGCTTATTCTGTTAGCAAACCAAGAATTCGGCCACGAACCTTTGAACATCAGATTTAATACAATCCCCAAAAAATTCCTACTTGACCTTATGCTAAGTTTTCAGGAATCCAGAGTGCCCAGCTATAGGAGAGGTGTGTAATTCCAAGAGGACCTTTTGTTTTAATTGGGAGTCTTTGCATAAATATAAGCAATCCTTATACCATAGTGAATCATTTTTCCACACAAAAGTATCTGATACACTAGGATCGCCATGTAGCTTTTGAATGAGCATCCACATAGATATGTCATTTTTCCATTCTTCCCTTGTTGTTGCTACCCAATCGGGTTGTAGAATGGAAATTGCACAAATTAATGCCTCGACATATTCATCTTTTCTGGAAATCACATCTCCCACCACATTATGTTTCCCTTTTCAATAGTTGATTTCAAATTCATATCCCAACATCTTCGTTACCCATTTTTGTTTCTCTTCCGTAGATGATCTATGTTCCAAGAAGTATTTAATACTATCATGATTTTTTTTTTACCTTGAAGTGTCTACCTATTGGGTAAGGATGACATGTATTAAGAGCATGTAGAATTGCCAACATTTCCTTCTCATAAATGGGATTTTGTAAGTGCTTTCCATTTATTGGATGACTTGTGAAAGCAAGCGGGTTTCCTTCTTGCATTAGAACAACACCAATCCCATTTCTTGAAGCATCACATTCCACAATAAATGTTTCTTCTAAAGTCTGGTGTGGCCAAAACAGGAGCTTTGCACATTGCCTCCTTAAGCTGTTCAAAAGCTTGAGTTGCCTCTCGAGCCCAATAAAATGCATCTTTCATCAATTATGTTGTTAGAGTTGTTGCTATTCTTCCATAGTTCTGAACAAACTTGCGGTAGTACCCTGTCAGACCTAAGAATCCTCAAATTTTCTTCAACTTTTGGGGAATTGGCCAATCCATCATGGCTTTAATTTTGTTGGGGTCTACCTTGACACCTACCTGAGATACAATATGACCCAAATATTCTACCTCATTTACCCCGAATAAACATTTGGAAGGTTTTGCATATAGTTGTTGCTCCTTTAGTAGTTGTATTATCCTGTCAACATATTGAACATGTTATTACCAAGACTTGCTATAGATTAGTATATCATCAAAGAATACAAGAAAAAATTTTCTAAGGAAAGGCTTGAAAATGGAATTCATCAAACCTTGAAATGTGGAAGGCGCATTCATGAGACCAAATGGCATGACCAAAAATTCATAATGACCTTCATGAGTTCTAAATGTTGTTTTTGGAATGTATTCCTCCTTCATTCTAATCCGATGATATCCAGAACGAAGATCCAACTTTGTGAAGAAAATTTAGCTCCATGTAATTCACCTAAAAATTCATCAATGACGGGAATGGGAAATTTATCTTTAATAGTGATCTTGTTGAGCTCTCTATAATCTGGACACATACACCATGATCCATCCAGATTTTGTACCATTACCACTGGTGCAGAGTAAGAACTTTGGCTAGGCCTAATTATGTTTGCCTTTGGCATTTCATCAACCATACACTCAATTTCATTCTTCTATCCATAGGGGTATCTGTAAGGTCTAATGTTTGGAGGAACACTTCCCGAACTTAAGTGAATAACATGATCAAAATCTCGAACAGATGGAAGACCTTTTGGAATATCTTCAAATACCTTGGAATTCTTATCAATCACCTTTTGGAGATCTCGGGAAATAGTAGACTTAGATGTTTGAACATCTAATGATCATAATTGTTCAATTACACCTTGATGCCCTTTTTATCAATTTTGTCATACCATTAGAGCTTATCACCTTACTTGGTTTCCCTATGATACCATTTAACTCATATTCCTTTCCTTCCCATAAAAATTTCATGAAAATCTTCTAAAAATTAAAATCCATTGTTCCCAATGATTGTAACCATTGTACTCCTAAGACAACATCAATACCCCCCATTGGAATAGAAATCATTGGACTATTCAATACATATACCCCCATAGTGAAATTGATCTTATGGAATTTTCATGAGCAATTGATAGTTCCTCCATTTGCAATCATTACTTGAAACTCTGGTGTTGGATATACAGAGCAATTGAGAACCTTAGCTAATTTACAGTGAATGAAATTATGAGTACTACTAGAATAAATCAACAATGAACTACCTTTCTATTTTTGATATATCCTTCTATCTTGAGCGTTTGAGCAGTGATAATTCTAGCTAATGCATGAAAAGATATGGTGGGATTAATCTCTTCGGAAGTAGTATCTTCTATTTCTTCATCTTGAGACGGTTCATGTTCTTTTGTTGATTCTTGTTCATTTTCTTCCTCTACTTCACAATCTATGTAAAATAATTTATTCTCAGTGCAGTTATGGACCTTACTGTATTTTCTATCACAACTGTAACAAATCCCTTTTGCTCTTTTTTCCTCTATTTGTTGTGGTGTCAACCTTGTAAGTTTTGAATGACTAGAGACCACACTTCTTACTTTATAGTTGTAAGTGGTAGACTTCCTTGTTTCCATAATTTTGTTTTCAACTTTTCTTGCCACCTGTTGATGCCCAAAAAATCCTAGCATCGACAGTAGGGATTCTCCCCAATGAATAATCCCAATTAGATCGCTCACTATTTGGTATGTGGAATCCGTCCAGTTAACGTTCCAGCTACCATAGGTGTATTTGTTTGATTTTTTTTGTTTACCGGTTGCGGCCCGACACACCATTTATATTTTATGTTTAAAGGTATGAATATGAAATTTCTTTCTAACTAATGCATGTAACCTAGAACTGATAGGAAGAAGCCTCACAAGTGATGTGTAGGTTCTTACCTCCCGTCTTATCAATTCTACCTTATCAATTCATTAATTCTATTCTAAACTAACTAATCTATCCTTGCAACGAGCGAGTTTAAGTAAGAGTAATAATCTGAAAATGCTCATACAAATCCAACAGATAATTATTTAGACAAGGTGTTCACATTCACAGTAGAATAGATATCAAAGATAGCTTCAGTTTAAATTTAAGCAGTCTATTACTCTGCTAACACATAAAAATTTGCATAAAGAAATTATTCATCACCATTTGAAGTAGTTCAATAAAGTTAGAACAATCTCACCGTATGAGTTACGAATACAAGAGGAAATAGTTCCAACTTGTTATCCAACACATCCCACGCAAACAATTATGTGCAAGCTTTTCCCAGCAAACAGGTCCTTCTCATTAGAAAAAAAATAGTTCTCATACAACATGTATCCATCCTCTATTATGCTAGAAAAAATTCCCTTTACAATGTTCCCCACCCCTATATTTATATTACAATGGAGTTTGTCTCTACATGATTAATCACTTCAGATACCCCCGACCCTTGGGATACCAAAATTTGTCCTATTGTGTTTGCACAAAATATAATTAATTACAATTAACAAAATCAAATTCCTAGTGGGCCCTCCAAGCTGGAAATGTAATTATCCCACAAATCTATTTCGTGAAATATGATATGAATTTGTGCTGGCTCTAATAACTTTAAGGACACCTCATCAACGAATAAATCCCCTTCCACACTTTTTACTCCTTCAGGAGCAACTTTGTAGCTTTCCTCGAAGAAATACACATTGATAGATAGTTGACCAATTTGTTGGTTTAGGTCTTTCTCATTTAACACATCTAATTTACGGATATACTCCTGATCTTCTTTTATTCCATTTCTCAATTCCATCAAGCGTTGATCCTTCGTAGGAAATTCGTTCATATATGGAGTCAGCGTAATATGGAATTTCTCATGTATCTGATGGATTATTTTGTAGAAATCTTCACATTTCGTGATGGATTTTGGTATTTCTATATGCATTTTCCTGGAAGCCCTCCCACATCTTTCTAAGAGTGCTATATCTGATTTGAGTTCATCAACTGTTTTGTTTGGAAAATGACCAGGGACATCTGGATGCTCTTCCTTACAAGTTATCACCCTTTTCAACTTTTTATAAGTATCAAATAAATTTTGTATTATTGCAAATGCACCTGTAGATATCTCTTTCATCCAAATTATCATCTGTCTCATCTTATAAATTCCTCAGTTAATAACTTTTGTAAATGGAATATATGTTCCTGTATCTTACACGCCTGATCATGAAAAGGAGTCATGTCCTACTTTTGATTATGTGCCAACTCGACCTGTTCCAATAGAGACTCTTTCTCCCTAACCAGCTCATCTATCTGAAATTTGAAGGTTTCTACTTGTTGATTTGTTGTTAGTTCTTTTCCCTCTAATTCATTTATGTAGGCATCAAAATCACTTCTCTCGCCCTCCATAATTACAAGCTGTACATTTAGAGCATCTTTCTCGTTTTCAAGATTCTGATAACCAGACTTTAACCTGCCCTTTTAAGATACTATAGCATCATGATTTCTTTTCAGTTCTATCCCTTCACCTCTCACTTTTACAAGGTTATATTTCAGCTTTATCATTTTCTCTTTGTTGCGCTCCAAGTCGCTCATCAACTTATAAACATTATCATCACTTGCTTGAGCGGCTTCTATATTTATTGATGCTATAAAATTGGGGTCTTTATGAGTGCCTTCCATTATAGCGTTCTCCTGAATGGTCACTACATCGTACTGTGCACCCATCTTTAATATTTTCTCTGTCCTCATGGTTATTGTCTTCCTTTTTGAGTCGAAGACTATCATATCTAACTTTGCCACTGAATGTTGTTTTGAGGGAGTGAACGGGGTCATTCCAAGATCTGCAAATGGGAAGTACCCTCCTGTCAGTGTGATTCCAAGAACACCAGGTGGGCCTATGTCCATATCTGGGAGGTTTTGTCCTCCTCCTTGGGCTTCTTCTTCTTCCATAGATTTCTTGATCTTGTCTTCTTCTTCCCTTTGTTTTTCTAATTCTGTTTCTTTCCTTGCTGCTTCTTGATATTCTTTCTCTTTTCTGGCTTCTTCTTCTTTCCCTTTTCTGGATTCATCTTCTTTCCTATGTCTTTCTTCTTCATCTAATCGTTGCTTTTCCACTTCCCCTGCTTGTAGCCTTTCTGCTTCTTCTCTTGACTTTTTCAATTCAGTTTCTTTGGCATTATCTCTATCATGACTAGAGCCTTCGCCACTATTTAGACCAAAACGTTTATTTAACGTTTTCATATTATTCTCCCTCCAATACACTTCCTCATCTTTAATAAAATGGTTTGTGTATTCAAAATGAATCTTGCATGACGCAGAGTGTTGGGAGACCTTTTGCTGACTGACATTCCTTACGAAGAGCTTTTCTTCGAAATGAAATGCCTCCAGGTCTTTTACAAATATTTATGCCCTTTTAACCTTGGGAAATTTATACGCCCCGATGACGAACGGAAATGGTGGATAGGAGGCCTTCTTATGTTCGTTTAAAAAAATACCTATCCCGTCAATGAAAACCTGTCTCACCGCCTCCTTGTGCATCACATAATCAGTTACATATTTCAGCATTAGGGAGGGAGCCTTTGTACCTCCATATATCCTGATGTAAGTACCTTATGAGGAAAAGTAGAAATCCCCATATTCATTTATAACATTCATGGCGTTATCTGACAAGCAATTTGGTTCTTCATTAAAAATTTCCCAATACAAAGGGATGGTAAGTTCTTCACAGATGAGCTTGTAATAACTTGCATACTTGTGAGCCCATATGATATGGTAAGACACGTATATTGGTGTCTCAGTTGGGATCCAAAAACACCCAAACTTAGGGAATGGGTGTCTGACCAAGATGTAGTCAATAAGATATGAAGAAATGAAGAATTATGCTTTCTTCTGGCTGATCCCTCCTTGAGTTGATGTTATCATTGATGCCATACTTTATGATATAATATCTGGCCAATTAAATATGATACCATGAGAGGCGATGTGATACATAAGGGGCACCCAACTGAGCTTATATATATTTCCATTATACCTACCAAATATGCTACTTAGCATCAAGGCTATGATTCTGAATGGAGTTTTCAGACTCTTGGTGTCATGTTCTTCATTTTCCCTATGTCTCAACTGCTTTCCTGGAATTAACATCTTATTGGCATATCCAAAGTGATCTATGTTGACTCCTCTTATCGAGTGATCTGTCAAGATGAATTTGGGAGAGGGTAACGTATATGCTGCAACAATATGACCAGGTTGGAATGAAGCAAATCCTTCCCCACCTTCCCCAGCTATGATCATGTTGTTCACGTCCACATGAGGTAGAATCCAACCAATGATGTTGGAGCATGAGAAGAGCTCGGGTTAGGTGGCAACCTTATGAAGACCATATATTTTGATGTTTTGATATACAATCATCTCCTCGATGGATGCATCTAGTACATTCAGATCCCAGATGAGGTGATATAGTTCCCCCCATTTATATTCAGGGATGATCCCTGTCACTTCTTTGGTGTCTTCAAATATTGTCTCCATTTGATTTTCTGAGACAATTTTGACGTCAGATTATGATTCCGCTATCTTGATATTTCGCTTGGAAGTTTTCTTTGGCATATCTGAGTCCTAAGGATACAACAAAGTCACTGTGTAAGCATAATGTAATATTAAAGCAACAAATTTAAGCAATATGAAAGGATATCCCTTATCAATATTGTTTACATTAAAACAGAGTTAGGAGATCCATTACTTACATGGTGTCCGCTGAGTTTGATGTGGGTTATGGTTTATCACAGTACTAACAACCTAATTCACAATGATTTATACAATTCATCCATGGATCTTGATGTGAATTAAATCTTATTTTCCAATGCACCACTAGCTAAAATCAATAACAATTTAAAATGAAACTATGTATTCACTTTTATACCGAAATATCGAACGAGGTGTATTGGCGATATATCATGCCATTGTCAAGGTGACCCAAAAACTAGATTCTTTATCCAGAAAGAAAAGTGTGTTTCATTTGTTTAATTGACTTGGGAACGTTCAAGGATTTCAGGAACTCGAGGGTCTACCCTTATTTAGATTGAACCCAGGATTCTTGCAAAATGTCTCACAACACAAAAATTCATTCAAATCCGTAGGGGTTTCTTCTACCTAAACAAGCCATGGCGATAAGCTTGCCTCTATGGTGGTGTGTTATCATGAGACGACGGGAAGAAAAAATCGGCGTTGTGTGTATTAGAAACAAGAAAGTTAGTTAAGCTTAGCAAGATTTTGTCGAGAAGTATTTTAGTGGTTAACATCAAGTATATATGCTCCGAACCCGAAAGCATGAATTCTGAAAAAGAAAAGGAACGACCCGATGTAGTCTTCGAAAGGAAAAAAACTAGCATGTTTCGGCCAAATGCCACAATCTATCAATAATATTTTCCCTATTCCTAACTGGAAGAAGAAAAAGATGGGTTTCCTAGGTTTTGAAGTCAATGTAAAACTAATGTGCATTCATAACCTAACAAAAATCATAGTTTAAACATAAATAAGGCACCAATGGTGGGTTGTGAATTACTTTTAACCAGGGTAGAAACATCGTTTCCAAACGTGGACTAAAAGGTAAGAGAAATACCTACCTGGCGGTGAAAGATTGGTCCAACTGTGATGCTCAACGTCGTTGGGTGCTTGTTGGCGTCTGCTGAGAGCTCCTATTGTGAATGGCGTTACAAATGTCACAAAAGAAAATTTTCATCCTTTATATATAACAATATAACCCTAGTCATAAATGCACAAAGTACATATTCTAATAGGGCCCACCATGTTCCTTGAGACCATTTAGGCAATTTCAAAATTTTCCACCGATCATATTTTGCAACAATTTTCACTTTTCGCTGATCATATTTCGCAACGATTTTCACTTTTCACAGTTTCAAAATTTTCCACTGATCATATTTCGCAACGATTTTCATTTGGAGTCATTTTGTTGAGTTTCATAGCATTTGGAGAAGATTTCCTATCATTTCCCCCAAGGTTGAAACTAGTCTTTTTGCATCTTATTTAAGGGAGTTATAGCAGACATTAAAAGTTGAATGGTGATTCCTATGAGTTCATGTTGATTTCCTTTATATGTCCCCTGATTCCATTCAGAAATTAGATTTGTATTGAGTGCATTTGGAAAGTCATTTTCATCATCTACCCCTAGGGGATTTGAACCACAATTTACTAGTAAAATACCTATATTGACCAAATTTGAAAGAGGAGTTGCAGAAGTCATATGAACACTCCATAGAATCCATAAAAATTATAAATATGTCTTAATATCATCCAAGTACCTTCTGTAGCAATTTGGGATAATTTGGAGTCATTTGGAGACCAAGGGACCAATACTAGTCAAAGAGAAATTGCTAGTCAAACTCCCTACTTTGTCCAGAATCTTAAAGGGGTTTGCAGAATTATTTTTTTGGTCCTATATCATCCCCGAACATCATAATCAAGTCCTAATTTCATTCATATACCTTCTCATAATATTTGGGAGCATTTGGAGCAAATTGGAGACCTAGACATCAAAACTAGTCAAAGGTTGAACTAGGGAAAAAAGTGAAAATTTTGCCATTTTAATAAATTCATAAATAGGGACATTACAGTACCCCATCCAATCTTCCAATCAGGATCATTTTTTGATGGTTAGCTAGTCTCAACTTAACATTATACCAAATCATCTTTGGCCTACCCATCATTTCCCATGTTTTTTTTGGAAAAACATTCACATCAGAACCCAAATCCAAAATTATATAGTCCATGTCATAATCTTCTACCTGTGTACTCAAGCAAAAATCCCTATTTGTACTTATATTGCACTACACTTGGTTATCTGCAATAGGTTCTTCCCTCTCTTGCATGCAGTGGTCGATAATCCAACGTAGTATATGCAAGGAATATTTGTATTTTATTTATTTTAAAGAAATTTTCAAGAATTTTTTCAGAGTGCTTAACTTGTCATTTGGACCCTCTGGTATTGAGTATTCATATGCTAGAGGAATTTCATATATGGGTGGTCTATCATATACTTGTCGTGACGATGATGCTCTGAATTCCTGTTTCAGGAGCTCCTTCCTAGCTTGCTGGTATGTGTCCTTCTCTCTCTGAGGTTCAAACATCAGTATTTTCTTGCAGCTCTCCTCACCCATTTTCTGGTGTGCAATTATTGCTCTATTGCATAAAATTCTATCCTTGCTCCTCCATGCATGATGGTTTCTATCCTTGGTTGGTCATCACACTCTTTTGTTGCAATCATCTGCACATTTTGATTCTGGTTCTGATTCAGAATCCATTTCTAGTTCTGGTTTTGATTTTTATTTTGATTCAAGTTATGATTCTGATTTGGATTATGATTTCTCCTTTTCTTCCATTTTGCGACTAGTAATGATAAATCCTTTGTCGCATGGTCCAACTACATGCAGTATGTGCATGTTGGACATAGGTTCTAGTGGTCTCGCGCAAAATGTCCCTGTTGACCACAGTTGTAGCAGATGATTATCCCTCTACTTCTACCAAATCCTCCTCCACCGCAACCTCTTAATCCTCCAAACCCTCCTTGATTGTATTCCCTCAAAGCATTGTTTTGTCATGCCACTTCTTTTGTTCAACCTTCCCCTTGGACACTATATGCATCTAAAGTGTGATTTTTCATGAGGTCTAGTGCACGACAATCCTTCTCATCATGTCCTATTGATTTAAAAAAATTACAAAACATACTTATTAGGGTACTCACATATTTATGTAGAAAAGGACAAGTAGCATGGGGGTGATTCACTCTACATTTTCTGCACCATACCCATACAATTGGGGGTAACAGTTTTGGGGATCCCAACGTCCCGTTTTCAAATACTCTCTATATGTTGGGAATTAATTATTATGGTGGAATTCCTTTCTTTAGGTTTTGCACCATATTTATTCTTGCTTCTCCTTTCCTTTGGCAATCTCCTGTAATTGAATAGTAAGTGCCACTAGTTGCGACTAAACCTGAGCCATCCCTATGTTTTTCTCTCCTACCGGGGACACTTCCAACTTCATGCCAAGTTCCAACACATCTGAATGCGATGTAATCTTCTGCTGTGTCAATGGGCCATGTATATGTGGTAATAGCCCTGCAATGAACCACTCCATATGCTGATCCTCGTGAATTTAGAATGTTAGTCTGCCCATCAATAGTTTGAACCTTTGGTCAAAGTTCCAAACCGATTCATTTGACAGCTATCTAATCTCCTTCAGTTTGGTAATGCACTGCGACTCATATTTTGATTTCTTAAATTCCTTTATCAAATCTTTTTTGATACCATCCAACGTCCTATTTGGTACAATGTTATGATACTTCATGTACCAATTCAATGTGCGATCTCTGAAAGTGGTTACCAACTGCATAATCTTTGTAGAATAATCATGGACTTGTCTTTCTTTCCATGTCACCTTAAACACAAATTAATGTTGGTTTGGATCGTCCATCCCCACTCCATGGAATACAGACATCCATAAAGTAGGTTTTACCCCCACCATTGTGTTCTGCACAGTGTTTCTACTAGGTGTCACAAACTGTGTCTAAGCAGTCGAATTACCCCCACTAATTTGACTACCTTTACTGCTATGACTAACTGCAAAGACAAACTTTGAGTTCTTACCTCTGGTGTTGGGGACACACACAGGGTCATCGGTTTGGCGTAAATGATGACCTGAGTAGGGATATCTTCTTTTTTCGGACTAAATGAATGGTCTTTCTCCTTCTATGGGTGCGATAGTCCTTCAATCTAGAGTCCTACGCATATGTCCCTTTCTTCAAACTCACTGGGCTGCTCCTCTATCTCACCCTCGGTCCTCTTCCTGCTATCTTTCCAAAATTATTTTCCACCACGCAGTAATCCAATCTCTTCTATGGTCACATCTTCTTCTCTTCTCAGTATTCTTAGCTCATCTGATCTTCATTCATTCTTTCCCTCCTTTAATCAAACCATTCTCTAGTCAGCCCCCAATTCCCCTATGTTGGTAGAGATGCTTAGCTACTGAATTGATCTAATTATAATATCATAGTCCCTTTGTCGCACAACAACATTTTGATCCAAGTGTATAACGACTTCAAGTACCTCCCACGTGGAACCTTACATAAATCCCTCTTAGTTGCGTTGTATGATTGAGTACAATCTATAGCAAACTACATGACATACCCTTTCAACACACTATCCAACCAGAATTCTATTGCGCGAGATATCATGTTACTTATAGTATTGACCTGTTGAATCAGTTCAGGGGACCAGCTCCTTGAACTAATAATGTGAAATGTCGGATTCTACTTACCTAGCCTTAATATCCACTTAGCCAGAATTATAAGGAACTCACAATTGAAAACCTCATTCAGATATGTGTAGACGTACTTCTGTAACCATTGTTCTTTGTTGATCTAAGGATTTTTGTTATTCTCTTTGGAAAATTTGTAGCCTTTCTCTTTCAACCATTCTTCTATCTCTTCCTTTATTGATCTCCACATAACCATCAGTTAACCTCCACCTTCCCTTCAGTTGCAGATCCTGGTCCCGACAATGGAACCATTTGTTGGCACACAGTGGGCAGACCCAGGGTTTAACATAAATTCTCCAACAAAACCCAAGACACTATCCCTTTCAGCATCACCTGCAAGTAGACGAAGTCTCACCAGAGGTATCTAGGGGGACTGGAGGAACCCATCTTCCTTAATGTTGAAGGGATATGAGCAATCATTTAACAGATCTACCATTCATTCATTTATCATGCATAAACATGTAACTTATGAATATGAACTAATAACTCATTCAAAACATAAACATAAACAAAGCATCCATGTGCACAACAAGAAATACATTCATCACATTAAACACATCAACCATATGCTCAAGACAGAGTCACTTCATTCATATTATTAGCGATAAAAGTCTTATATAACCTGCACAGTGCCCAACAAATCTATCTTATCGACTAAGAACTACCTAGAATTACTTAGCACAATAATGACTAATACAATAGACATAACAGCTAGTAAAGCATTTCAACAATAACCCAAGAATCATAACACAAGCTAACCCTTAACCCAAAAACCCCTTACATATTTATACATTGTGACAAAAGCTTATCCCATTACAAAGTGGACACAATTTCCCAACTAAGTTCTAACTAATGCCTTTTGTGTGATTTGGTGCATTCATTGAGTTGTCACATGGTCCCTTTCTAATGCGTGACTTCCAAGACAGGTCCAAAGACCCTTTAGTTGGTTATTTTAAAATTTTGTATTTTCCATGTATGTATGACAAAAACATGGACTGACAATGAGTCATTTAGTCAAATATGAATAGAGTAGCTTTCCACGGATTGTGTAGGATGTGCTCTTGAAAAAATATAGGAAAAAAATGCCCTAAAAACCATATATCATACATTCGCTTCCATTCATTATGGTCCTTCCAGCGGCCCCGTACTCCAATTATTTCCAACAATCAACGAAAATTCCCTCCAGGCTCCTAAAAGTGAGCGAGGGGACGTTTTAGTAGAACAAATTTTCATTTTTTTTCAACATAAAAAAAGCAAAAGACAACATAGTTTTTATCATCTGGTTCTTTTTGCAACCAATAGTCGTCTTCCACGCAAACCTAAATCAACAATCCAGTCAAAATTGCATCTCAATAGAACAAAAACCATAAAACCAAAGCATAGTGAATGAATGTGTGGATAACAAGATGGAAAAATAATAATCATATACTTGTAGGCTTGTAGGCCAGAGTGAAGAAATAGGGAAGAGGTTGGAGCTTATACTCTATCCGAGGTTGTTGATTTTGCTCTTGTGTTGAAATTCTATCACTAGGATTTTTGGCCACTCTGCTCGTTTTATGGTTGGGATATTTATTGTGTTTATACTTCATTCAAAAATTCAACTAGAATACTTTTTCAAAGTCTGGGCATATATATTTGTTTTTCGTAATAGACGCATGGTTGAATGGCTTAACAAAATAAATGAAAGTCACACAATACAATGATCAAAATGTAGCGTAGACACATTGACATACAACTCTCTTGGCTTGTAGTCATGTTGAATTTAGCAAGGGATCATCACTGGACAGAAAGTGAAATTAGCAATAGAGGTGATGCATGGAAGATAACCAAGGTGAGGTGGTTGAATTCACAAGATTACATGCGGCACACATGTCCAACATGCAGATGCCTAATGGCACACATGTCCAACATGTACATTACCACCAACATGATAGTTAAAAAACATAATCCATGTCAAGAATTTTTCCAGTAGGTTAGAGAAAGGGAAATAGTTAGGATAGGTGTTCCAACAGTGAGCGAAAGCATGGTTGTTAGATACCGAAGGAAGTCACACCTAAACTTAGCTTAGCTTAATAGTTCAACTCACAAGAAATAGGAAAAATAACGTACTACAAGATAACTCAATATGAGGACAAATTCTGTATGTCTCACAGGTGGATCTAGATTACTAGAGCAAGCTTCACTTATAATTTACCAAACTTTGATAGGAAAATAGAAGAAATATGATGAAAATGTTAAGTAGAACACAAGAGAAAAACACTCATGTGGATTGATCTTCCATTACATTATTGTTAAACAACATGTGTACAATATATAGATGCTCTCAAGATACAAAATCAATAGGCTTAGTGGTGAGTTGAGTATCTCACATTAATGCTAGGCTTAGTGGAGTAATTCCCCCAATCTATGATATTGTGCCAAGTGTAACTCCTGTATTGGGCCATAATGAGCTCTAATGAACCTATGAGGGCCATGAGGAAGTTAAGGAAGTCAATAAATGTGGATGGAATCATTATGAGGGAGAATTAGGTGGTTTATGGCTTTGGTAGTTTCCATTAATGAGCAATTTGACCATTTCCAGCGCATAAGCGCCCTTGGTCCAATGTTATCCCATAAATTAGGGAAGTGGTGTGCTTGCCTCATTAAATGCATTAAGTAGGGTGCCTTTGACTCCCCGGAATAAGTAAATGGGAACACTGGTGGACAAACTTGGATACTAGTCTAATACGTGGACAAACCCCCTAGACTAGAAACTATGAAGCCAAACCATGGAACAACTTGCATTAAACACTTGAAACCTTATGCAATAATTATTAACCAAGGTCTAGATGGGAATTATGTTCCAACACCCCCCCTTAAGCCAACATGGTTGTGAGCAAAGAAAATTATTATGAGGGCCCAAGCAACAAAGGCTTTAATGGTCACCCTTTACATTATTCATCCATGTAAGGGAGGAAAGAGGCAAAACCACTTGGGGAAAATCCTCCCTCTAAAATGGACATGAAGGACACCAAAAATAAACTACTCTGAAACACAAGTAGGTGTGAACTTGTTCATATGGATGGAGGAACCTTAAGAAGAGGAATGTGCTCAACTAGATCATGTACATGTACAACTGCATGATGGAAACTGAAGACATGTAGAACAATTGAGTAACACTGATAGTAGAGCGAAGGATTCTCTTCAGACTTGATATTTGAACCAACCAGGGTGCCAGGTCCAGAGAGTTGTAATTAGCTCCAAGAAAGAGGAACACGAGTCCCAAGTTTTCTAATGTGATGGCTAAGGCTTCTCCATCTTCAAATGAACTTGAAGAAATTCTGCCAGTCCTGGTGTAGGAATACATAGGAAGCAACTTACGAGTGTGAAGCAATGAGAGATCTTCACTTGACTTCCTAACTTCTCCTTGACCATATTTCAAACCAATACTCGCATATTAAGAATAAAACTCTTCTAGAGAAGGCTCACTATTATCATCAATCAGCAACCCATCTTCAACATTCGTAATAGAAGACGTACACGAGAAAGAAGTGGAATGGAGAGACATATCTTCAATAGTATTGATGGCAGCAACTCGTATTTTATCTTCATGAAAAATAGCCTCATGGAAAACAGAGGAAGCCACATAGGAAGAAAGTTGAGCTGGATCATTTGTTGAATTTGTATCTTCTTCTTCTTCTTCAATTTGAACAAATTCTTGAGAAATGCATGAGGTTGAGACCTTTGGAGGGAGAACACATGAGGAGGTGTCCATTTGCTTGCTCTCCATATAGATAATATCTTCTTTCTGCATGCCAAGATCTTTATCTAGATTTCTCAAAAGCTCAAATGGATACTCAACATAATCAATGAGATAATACATTCTAGGAGGTATAGCCAGACACATAGTTCCATATGCTCTATCACAATCATTGAGCCAAACACACTTCTCTTCATAAGATTTTGGCTCGCTCACAGCAGCAATGGACACATCAAAGAGACATTTTCTTTTGAGATACGCACACATATTTTCTTTCCACTCTAAATAGTTGAATGGAGAGAGGATATGAATATATTTCGAATCCATATCGAAGTTGTTGCAGGCACTTGCAAAACACACACTTGGAAATCTATTTTGGAAGCAAGACTAGGATCCCCTATGAAGCTCGGATACCATGTCAAATTCTATATGTGTCACAGGTGGATCTAGATTACTAGAGAAAGCTTCACTTAGAATTTACCAAACATTGACAAGAAAATAGAAGAAATATCAAGAAAATATTAAGTAGAACGCAAGAAAAAAACACTCATGTGGATTGATCTTCCATTACATTATTGTTCAACAACATGTGTACAATATACAGATGCTCTCAAGAGACAAAATCGAGATCCTTAGTGGTGGGTTGAGTAGCTCACATTAATGCTAGGCTTAGTGGCGTAATTCCCCTAATCTATGACATTGTGCCAAGTGTAAATCCTATATTGGGCCATAATGAGGTCCAATGAACCTATGAGGACCTTGAGGAAGTTAGGCAAGTCAATAAATGGGGATGGAATCATTATGAGGGCGAATTAGGTGGTTTAAAGCTTTGGTAGTGTCCATTAATGATCAATTTGACCATTTCCAATGCATAAGTGCCCTTGGTACAACGTTATCCCATAAAACAGGGAAGTGGTGTGCCTGCCTCATTAAATGCATTAAGTAGGGTGCCTTTGACTCCCCAGAATAAGGAAATGGGCACACTTGTGGCCAAACTTGGCTATAATGACAAACCAATAGTCTAATATGTGGACAAACCCCCTAGACTAGGCACTATGAAGCCAAACTATGGAACAACTTACATTAAACACTTGGAACCTTATGCAAGTATTATTAACCAAGGTCTAGATGGGAATCATGTTCCAACAGTCCCAACGCACATAAAACTGTACCAAAACTAATAAATTCACCCATAGAGATTTCAAGGATCTCTGTTGCTCTTGGCATGGACTAATAAGGATAAATTTGATTTTAGTGTTGTCCACTTTACAACATCAACATTATATTAGGTTTTAGAAGCACACATATACACAATCATAGCACAACGATATTTTTATGACACTGCAAACAAAACCTCATAATTGATGTGACAAAGGAGAGCAAAAGCCTCACAAAATAGGATAAGAGATGACATATTTAGTTAATTATGTTCAATGTTTTTGAAAAGTTTATATCTTTTAATATTAAAAGTTAACATAATCTATAATCTTTTCTATAAAATGATATATATTATCATAGTGTTGACATGGAACAAATATTTTGAACATTTTGAGGTGTAAATTTCTTTTTAGTTTAAGACGAAACTTACTAACAATTTTGAATTTTGAATTTAAATTCCCAAATATGAATATGTAGAATTTGGATTGTAACCATATTGGTATGTGAATTTTGGTAGTGGAGTAAAACTTAAAAGTGCTCCTAGTTGGCTAAGAGCTCATCGTTCTCATACATAAGGAAACACTCTAATGACCAAAGACCCAAGACATCTTGAAAGAGTGAAAAATTCAAAGCATCTTGCACAAATATGTTATTTCAAGTGGCATGGTTTTCCATTAATGATAACGAGTCAACTCATTTGAAAAAAAACAAGTTGGATTATTAAAGTCATTATCAATTTAACAATTAAATTATGTAGAAAATTTTCATTTATACAATATTAGTATATATTCTAAACCGAAATAAAGTTTCTCATATTTGTATATTTCTTTATTGATATAATCTCGTGACGGGGCATAGTGATATGGTTCCAAGATGCCTCTTAATTTGTAAGGATTACTTTAGAAAAATACTAGACTAGTAGCCAATAAAAAAGGGTTTTAAATATCTATATTGGTTAACACATAATTATTTTACTATGAATCTCATTAAAAAAAAGAAACCCGCGCATGATGATGTTAACTTGTAAGGATTAATTAAGAACAAAACTAGACTACAAGTGAGCCAAAAGGGGTTTTAAATATCTACATGGATAAAATATCTACTATGAATTTTATAATAAAAAATCAAACTTGCATTTGATGATATCAATGAATAAGCTTTATCCATACTACTACAATAACAATATAGTTTTACAATAATAATAAATATAGTTTTAGAGTTATGGTTTCACATTAAATTGGTGTCCAAGATCCTTGAGAAAGATTTTTTTTGCGTGTAATAATTTAACTATTAAAATTTTAAAAAGTATACACATATTCTTAATCTTTACATTTAATTTTTATTTAATCATAACTTACTAGTTGATTATGGACACTAAACTAGTCACTCATTATTCTAAAAAGAGGTAAACCCAGTAATAGTTTTATATGTATATCATCTTTGTCTATGCATTAAAAGAATATAAATTAATAATAAACTAAATAATTAAATATTGTGAAATTAGACAAAAAAATCAACACAAAGATTTACATAATTATAAAAGTAGAGCGTCTTTCAGGTACCTTCCAAATATAACCACATTTAAATATGTGTTTATGGTTGATATAAGCCAATCCATGTATATAAAGGTTTACTAATTATAATAGTAGACACAATATTATTAATATTAATATGGCTTACTAGTTATAAAAGTAAACAATATTATTAATATTAATATGACTTACTAGTTATAAAATAGACACAAGATCTTTCAATTATCCTCCAAATATAAGAATAATTTGTAAGATAAATAGAATATTAAAATTCTTTAATTAGAAGAATATTTACGTCGATAGGTGTTATTTCCCGAGGGTCGTTTTGAGGAACACTGTTCCTTTTCGTCGTCCCTTGGGCTTATCGGATTTCCCCACGTGTCTTGGTCTCATCGGTTAGAATTCCACCGTTTATTTGTCTGAGAAAGACAATGGTCACGAGTGTACAAAACCGTCTGCTAGCGTGTTCTTGAAGTCTCTATTTGCTGACATTCTCGTTTTGCTTGCTGTGCAGAGGGATTTCACATTTCAGAGGCCTCTTATGCCTACTGTGTGGAAGGTTTTCGCATTTCACAGGCCTTTAGAGATTTAATTCGAGTGGTAGGATGGAGGTTTCCATCAAAACCTTGATATTGACGTGCAGTTCTCATTTTTCCTGTTGTGCAGAGGGATTTCGCATTTTGGAGGCCTATTTTGCTTACTCTGCGGAGGGTTTTCACATTTCAGAGGCCTGTAGAGACAGAATTCGAGCGACAGGATGAAGGTTTCCATCAAAATCTTGAATGGTAACCACTTTAATATTGAGTGTAGCCCATGGCTTGAAGCTCTGTCGTGCATTTCAGTCCTAAAAGTATTGTTTTTCTTGTTGTGGGAGGGATAACCTTGATGACATCAAAACCTTTAAGGATCTTGGAGGTGGAATCGACTGCTATATCATCTCATGTAAAGGTATGAGATTTAGGGTATGCTTCGGTCTATGAAATTTAGGATATGCCTAGGTCTGTGAAATTTAGGATATGCACAAGTCTGTTTGTCATGTGGGTAACTGGCACTTTAAAATGAATTAAATTAGAAATTTTGTTTTCCAATTCTGAGACCACCCAGAATTTCATATTTCTCTTCAATTTAATGGTTGATGAACACTTTATTGCTGAATATTTTGCTTTCTAAGTTTGTTTTGAGTGTCTCTTATCAAACTTTAAAACTTTGCTCACAAATTCTGAATCTACCCAAAACCTCATATTTCTCAAACTCAATGGATCTAAGAAAACTTTACTGTTGGAATTTGACCAGATTTTGCTTTCCCATCTGTTTTAAGTGCCCCATTATCAAAGCCCTATCTGTCCAGTGTAGCTCAATGATGCTCGGTACTATCAGTTGTTAATCTTGTTATTGATGATGATCAGGTTGAAGAGTATGAAGGCATCTGCGAGCAACTCACGACTCTCATCAAGGACAAAGAAGATGTCATGCAACAGCTCTAGAATGATGCCAGAAATGCCATCAAAACCTTGAAGGATACCCACTTGAATATCGAGGTTCAACCCACGGATATTGTAAGTAATTTTTTCTGCCCCTTTATTGCACATCAGGGTTTAGAATTTATTATGTGTGATTTTTTGGGCTATGTCGCCTGAATTGTTTTATTAGGGTTAAATTTTTCTAGACTAGCGACTAATTTGTTGTCAAAGTTTTGGTTTTCACTTGGTTCGGATTTATTTATCAGGGTCCAAGTTAAATTCCCATGTTATGTTTTGGTTCATTGTTAGGTTGCTGGAGTTAGTGGTTCTACCCGAGACCTCGCTACTCATAGAACCGTGCGAGCATTCACAAACCACGGAAGAGAAAGAATCTCAGAGGTTCTTCGTTCTGTTTTCTAAAGATGGTCAAGAGATTATGTGAAAGGAGGCAGATGGCATCCTAAGAATTTTTTTTAGGGGTACAAGATTTTTCACCTTGAGTGGATCAATGCCCCACCTTGTTACCACCTCTCTGCTCTACATCCCATCTTGGTTGATCTCCGAGATTACCTCCCTAGTGGAAAGGTTGGCCAACCATAAACATTATAAGCATCAGGATTCAATGTTGTTGATTTCCTGCTCCGAGCACCTCCCCACTTATCAGCATGTGGGGGACCCCTAATTTCTGGCTTATGGTTTTCTATTATTTTAACTTTGGTTTTTAAGTTAGGGAATTGCCTAGAGTTATATCCCTTGGGCCTATTTCGGAGGGGATATAGGGACTTGTATTTTCTCGAACTGGCCCTTTTATTATGCTGGTCAGCTGATGTCCTTGTGCTTTTGCTTGTTTTTGATGGGCCAACAAGCTTCCGGACCATCTAAGCACTTATGAGCATTTCTAGATGCAGTTGGGCCTGGTTTCATATCAGGTGAGAGTGATCAAGGAACTTTTGTTGATGGTGGCATGGGTGACAGAGCCATGGGCTTATCTACCGTAGATGCTGGTGGAGTAGTGATGGAAAAAGTTATCTGGGGAGCAACTCCAGGGGTCAATTCCTCAAGATTTAGAGGTCTGTATTCAATTCTAGATATATTTACAATGTCCTATTGATATTGTACCCAATCATTAATTATTTGCTATTTATTTCAGATTTCTGTACTCTTGTCTTGATAAATTGAAATTGAATTTCTAGAATGATTATGGTTCCCCATTATGTTATGTTAATTCTGTATTTAATTCTTGATACATTTGTTGTGTTTGGAATCTCAGTAATTCCCTACAAGGGATCACAGTAATCACAAGCTAATCGATGTTAAAATAGCCATATTCCAGGTCTTGGATTCTATCTCTCTTTTTCTGATAGGTTAGCCTTAGCTTTCTACTTCCATTATATGTTTCCATGGTGTTCCTACTTGGCCATCCATAAAGCTACATTAAAACTTTAAACAATGGATTTGGTCAGAACTATCAGTTGATTCTACAATTCCTGCATTGAATCCATTTATCCTGTGTACAAATAGTTTAGAAGCAGCTATTTAAAACCATTAGACCAAGGCATTCAAAATCTCATACAGGATCTTCTGTTGCAATTCCACCTAATCACATGATAATTTTCCATTTGGGAAATAATTAGGTCTCCAAACCATGGATCTTCTAATAGTATGGCATGGCTTCCATCCTAGTTCCAACGTAGTGAAAGACTAATGATATATATAGCACATATTACATACTTAAATCTTACATTCAACATTGGCCTGTTTCGGGGTATTGGATTGCATGATTCTATGCACTTTTGGGGAATTTGGACAGATAGTATTATCTCCTCATGCCTATGAAAAAGTAATGGTAATATGATAATATCACATATTTTGATGCAAATTGGAGCCCCATGCTAATCATGGGAGGAACGTTGTGCTATCTTCATTTCCCGCCTAAGTTATAACAACTTAGTTTTCCAATTTTAGTGCTCAATTTTTTTTATAAACAGGACAAGTTTTGGCTACAATGATGTGCATTGCCCATTATCATCCAAATTTGACTGAAAACATGATTCAAGAACTGAAATTTGTTTGCTCAGTTCTGTGTAGTAGTATTGACTTCTATTCTGACTGTTGGGTTGAATTTGGCTGCAGGTGATAGGAGCAGACCGTTCAGTTATAATTCTCACTCGAATCCAAGGTCTTGCAGGAACATGTCAATTCACTAGTCTCTCCAATCACACTTGGTAAACAAATCAAGCAAGTTCAAATTGGCGTAATTGAGATAAAGCCAACAAACCCATTGGATGGGCCAGAAGCACCAGGGAGAGCAGGTCCACAGATCGCCTAATTGGCAAGAGAGTCCCCTCACTTGTGCTTCCCAATAGCAAGGAATATGCTAAAGCAGTAACCTGGTAGAATTCTTCCAAATGTACATACAATTGCTTCTACAAATAGGCGCAGTGAAAATGAGGCCTCTTGACTAAAATTCTTGATATTTGTTTAAAAATGTTTTGTTTGGGCTCAATAGGTTGCCAAATACAGGTTTTTTGCAATCTGACTTGTTTAATCAAATGACCTAGATCTTGTATTTGACATTCATCCCAGGCACTTTAGTGACACTACCTATACAACTCCTTCCCTAGAACTCTACAGTTTTTGGCCTTATTTTCTGATTCGAAACTTGAAAGCTAAGCAAGCTTGCAATTTTAGTTCTTTCATTGAGTGATGAGCACTTTGAGATTTTAATCAATAATGTATATCATCATATGCACAAAATATGCCTACTTGGAATAAACACGACCTAATTTTTTTAATGGTGTACCAAATATAAATAACCAATCCCAACTTAACAAACATGTGGTAAATCCATAACATAGATATTGCCTGCCCCGAGATATGCGTAAAGTTAAATGCAATGTAGAATATTGATATCTTTGCGTTTAAGAATGCATACAAATAATTTATTCCCGTCAAAATAAAACAAGTATTTTCCTACATCTATAGTGAACACTGTAGCAAAGAGTTGTAAGTGTTAGCATTGGAAGTAAGCAAGGGATGAAGATAGAAAACCTTAGATTAAAATAAAAGGTTATAAAAATAATTTATATATATAATTATAGAAAGAATTTAAAATAAAAGTTTATAAAAATAATTCTATATATATATATATATATATATATATAAAATTATAGAGAGAATTTAGCATAAGGGAGGTTAGCTCAAGTCTCTTAATCCTCTCAGGGTTATATTTCATAGTTATCTTCCATAAATTATAGAGGTTAGATTTCATAGTTATCTTCCATAAATTATAGAGAACATTTAAAGTGAACACGACAACAATTAGAGAGATCAGTAGAGTAGTAAGTGTTAGTATTGGAAGTAAGCAAAGGGATGAAGATAGAGGACCTTAGTGATAAAATAAAAGAGAGGATAATTTTTTTTTTATAAGTTAGTTTCAGGTCCTTATATTATCATTTCCAAAATGTACAGAGTTTCAGAGTATATAGGCCCTCTCAAAGAAGAGAAAACAGACCTCAAAAATAACAGCCAAGTTCTATAGGCCCTCTCATAACTGAGAAAACAGACCTCAAAAGTAGGGATGTCATCTAAAAACTGGTAAGTCAAGTAGTAGTTATATCTATCAATACTGTAAAACAGTAGTATAAGCATGCAGAGATAAAACTAAGAGCCCAGAAGTCCATCAAGACTTAGCTACTGGTGTGGTCCAGCTGCACGGGCTGAGTAGTGGGATCCTTGGCGAGAGTGATCCCAAAACGATGGGCGAATTGCTGCTGGTTGTACAGGAGCTGCTTCATCATGTCTTGCAATTCATCAAACTGAAGGAGAATTTCCGCCTGATCTTCGTTCCTGTCAGTGAGGGCCTTGCCTAAGACCTGTTTATGAGTCCAGTGCAGGTCCAGGGTTTTTTTATAGAGGGTGGCTCTGCCTCTAGTATTTCCGGGATCCGAGATAATAGCTTCGAATTCTTCACTTATTTCCTCGTCTGTCATGTAGTCGCGCATTACCCTGGTATCATCTTCGGCATCAGTTATTTCAGCTTGGGCTTGAATCATAATTTGTGAATGAATAGGCTTTGTCCCAGGGATGATGCTGGCAACTCGGTGGGTGAGCACGTTTGCTGCTTCGTGTCTAGCCGTGGTGAGCATGTGGCCGGGGGAGGAGCAATGGAGCGCTCTTGTCATGCAGCTGGCAGGACGGTGGTAGTTGGAGGCAATAAAAATGTCAGGGATGGTAGGAAAGACGGGGGAAGTGTCATTGCCATGATGCACCCACGGTGGGGAGTAAAAGAGAGGATATTAAGATTAAAATAAAATATTATAAAAATAATTTATATATAAAAATTATAGAATGAGAATTTAGCCCAAAATATAAGGGATATCCCTCTTAATCGTATCAAGGTTAAAGTTTCATGGTTACCTTTAATTATATAGAGAAGTGATTAATTATAAAAGTGATTAAAATTTTTCATCCTAATCAAATATATATTCAAAATTGTACTTTTTCCCTTATTCAAAATTTTAATAATTTTTATTAGACATGTTTTTTTATTTTAAATATATTTTCCATCTCTCTTTTATTTAGTCTCTTAATACTCTTAATTTTCATGGTTACCTTCCATTAATTATAGAGAAGTGATTAATTATAAAATTGATTAAAAAATTCCATCCTAATCAAATATATATTCAAAATTTTACTATTTCCCTTATTCAAAATTTTAATAATATTTATTAGACATGTTTTTGGATTTTTAATATTTTTTCCCATCTCCCTTTTATTTATTGAAAGTTTTACTGTAAGCATTGTTTTGTTTTATGTTTGTTTTTCCTTTTCTTTTTCTATTTTTCTTATTCATTTTTATTTTTAATTTTTATCAATTTTATAACCCTCAACCATTTCTAAAAGAATGTGGACTATATATTCTTATAACCATGTCTTCCTTAATAACATCCTTAATAACATCGATAGATCTACTTCATCCTTTAGTTAATCATTCCTTCCTCAATAACTCATTACTCTTCTTTTGTTTTGACCCTTTTTAAATAATCATCTAGACTATGCTACTATTTCAATATCATCTCTACTCTTTCTTGATATAACATATAACATCTCTACTCTTCCACATGTTTTTTTTTACCAAAGAGTATCAATCAACAATTTTGACCACTTTACAGTGATTTTCTTGATCATTTTTTCCCAAAATCCAATTGGAGTTGTTAAAATTGTATATAAGTTATTGAAATTGTACAACCTAGTTGTAACATACGTATCCAACGGCTTTGAATCCATTTCTACTATCGAAAATAGAATTTGAACAATAAAATATTACAATATGCAAAAGATTATAATCAATATTTACATCAATGATTGCAAGAAAAATCAAAATCATTAATTGTTTAGACTACCCTTTTTTCTCAATTAACTCATCAGCAACCACCCTTTTTATTTCTATAATCGCCTCTTGGTCAGTTACAACACTACTTTTTTCCTACTTGTTGCTTCAAAGATCATCTTGGCTTCTTTAACTCGTCATCTTCCGCCCCATCTTTATTTCTATAATCATCTCTTTCTCAATAACATCACTACTCTTCTTCTACTTCAATTAATATCGAAATCTTAGATAAGTCACACTAAGATATTCCATAGTGTACCTAAAACACCAATTCAGTTTTTGGAGAAGCAGTAATCTAGGAAAATTAAAAAATTTAATTCAGAGCTTTTTCAATTTAGCAACCAAGCACACAAAATATAGTTGGAACATTAAAAAATTCAAGGAATTTTGCATCATGTTGGGAAATTGAATGCAACCCCATCTTCTAACTATGACTGCTTTTATATGCATATATCGAAACAATGAAATGGGAATTTTGCAACTCTTGGAGGAGCCAATTTTTACATAATCTATTGTTTATCCTAACTTAATCCCTACCTCTTACACAACCACAAGTGACAATAGTTGTAAATGATTAGTGAAACTTTTTAGAAGATGTTGTCAATTAGTTGTAATTTGTAAATGGCATTATATAGAAGATATTGTGAATTATATTATCCAAGTAGACTAGGAATTTGAATTTAATTATAATTAAAAAATCAATGGAATACATATAGAGTGAATATAATGATTATTGACTACGAGTGTCACTACAACTTAATTATTAACATAATATAGTTGGTTACATTTTTTATTATGTTTAAAAAATAGAACCTTAAAATAGATGTCATGAAGAGTTTCCTCTTCAGCATCAAAATGCCCATTTTTCATTTATTAAAGCATCCTAGAAAATACAAAAGACTCACTAAAATAGAAATGAAAACTTAGAAACATATTAAAATGTCAATGAAATTTTGAAAAAAACATTTATCCATAAAATTAGTCAAATTTTAAAATATTGAATAAATTGCATTTTCACAAAGAGTAATATGTCAATGCATTTGTGAACATGGTAAGCTAAATGTTAGTGAAATTTTATTTGAAAAAAAAAGTCAAATACATTTTAAAAATGAATGAAATACAATTTAAAAAATTTGCTAATATTTATTAAATATGATAAAGAGATTAAAATTTTAATTAAAATCTTGCTTAATAATGATTTATAATTAAAAAAATTAATAATTATATTTTAAAATTCCTATTCTAAACATTTTATGATATTAATCATTTTTTAATATGAAATTACAAGCCTAAACTCATATTTTAGAAAACATGTTAATGTCCATATATTTTTAAAAATCGTAATACTTTTACCCAGTTACATTAAAAATGCTATAGCCATTTCTTTTATATTGATTTATTTTTTAAAATTATTTTACATATAACAACTTTGTAAATGAAAATAGAACAAGAAAAACAAATAATTCCTCATATTTTAATCAAGGATCATGATCACATTGAATAAGATGTTAGTTTTCTATCAGTACCGAAAGCGATGATGTTCTATGAGCGCTTATGCAGGCAAGTTGTTCTTTAATTGGTGCAACTTTGGCAAAATTTCCAAAATTTCATCAATCTCGACGTGGACTATGGGCATCACAACCTAAAGCAATAAATCTCCATGCAAAGCTAAACTTTGAATTAAAACATAGGTAATTACTAATAAGCTCAGAATTCTCATTAAGAATGACGATTTTTTCAAAACAAAAATGTTTCGTTTCACAATTGTAAAAACACTTCTAGGTTAGTTTGCAATTCCTTAGGTTGGTTTGTGAGATGTGCATCTATTCTAAAACATGTTGTTGCAGCAACATCCCTACCCAAAATTTTCTACATGTTGGGGCCCCTCCTGTATTTTTTGTAGAAAGTTTTCTTGAAAAAGCCATCCCAGCCGCCCGCTCTGTTTTCAGCATAAAATTTTGCTTCCTTGCTGAGCAGCTTGCCGTCAATCCTACCATGTTCTCCCCAGTGAGCCAAAAGATAACTTAGTTTTTGCCCAAACGTTTTGGAGTGATCCGGACATAGTCCCGAAGCCGCGGAAGTCAAGCGTCCAACCTTCCCAAAAGGAAGACTTAGGTTTTCTTTGCCGAAAATAGCGGAAGCCATTAGGTGAGACCACCCGAAACGGCGGGAGCTTTCGCCCAAACCTTCCGCAACCACGGAGAAATTCAAGTAGTTCTCCCGAAACGGCGGAACAATTCAGCTCTGCCTTCCGAAACGGCGGAAGCCCTTCGGATAAACTCGCCGAAATAACACCAAGGAATTCATCATTTTCTTCCGAAGTAAAAGACTTATAAAATTTTCAATCGTTGCTTCTGCGGAACGGTTCCAGCTCCGAAACGACTTAGCTCCCGAAACGGCGGAGCCTTTCGTTGAATCCTTCCGCAACCGCGGAAAGGTTCCGGCTTTCCTCCCGAAACAGCGGGACTCATTCGCCTCAGTCTCCCGAAAAGGACTAAGATTTCCTTCTGATTAGAAGGTGCGGGAACAAAGGACTTAAAGAATTTTTAGCTTCAACCTTCCGCAACGGCGGGGAGATTGGAGCATCTCTCCCGAAACGGCGGGAGTTTTCGTTGAACCCTTCCGAAACGGCGGGAGTTTTCGTTGAACCCTTCCGAAACGGCGGAAGCTTTCATAAAATCCTCCCGCAACGGCGGGGAATTCATGAAACCTTTCCGAAACGGCGGAAGCCATCTCCATAAGACCCGCGGGGAGGATCCACGATCGCCTTCCGAAACCTTGAAAAGACTTAGAAGTTTCTCAAGAAGCTGTCGCGGAAGCCTTCAGCTTTTGCTTCCGAAATAGCGGAAGCCTTCGGGCTACCCTTCCGAAACAGCGGAAGCCAATTGCTTACCCCGACCGGCAAAAGGACTCCGAAACGATCCCGGGTGAATTTGCGGAAAATATAAGTTTTGCTTCCGAAACGGCGGAAGCCATTCCCAAAATCTTTCCGAAACTAGCGGGAGCCGTAGCCAAAAAACTTTCCGAAAATCAACGAGACTTTGAAGTTTTGGTTCACGGAAGCTTTCGCAAAAGTCTTCCGAAAATACCGGGAGCATTCGCTATACCGTTCCGAAAGGGCGGAAGCTTTGGCGTTACCCGTCCGCTACGCGACAGACTCTCGCGGAAGGCTTCGCGTTTCCTTTCCGCTTTAAGCCCCGAAACGTCGGAAGCTTTCATCGAATCCTTCCGCAACGGCGGATGCAATTCACGAACTGGCCCCGCAAGTGGCGGTCGCACGGAAACCGAGGTGCTTTGACGTGACCGCTACGCGCGGCGAATTTAAACCCCGTTTTAACCACGCCACCTACCCAATTAAATGCTCACACGTGCCATTCCTTATAAAATACCGTGGGGGGGCTCGACCAATACACCATTGTTTTGAACCGGCCAGCGACGTGTGATACCGTGCAAATCGCTCCAGCTCACCTCGCGCCTCCGTGCTCGCAGCCACCTTGCTCAAGCAATCCCCACGGTGCCAGGTAGGATCTTCACCTTGTTTTTCACTACTGAGCTGTCCTTTTGGGGAAATTATTGGGTTTTAGTGGGATTGTGACGGGCAAAACACCCGTCAAGGGCTATGTTTTGCCCGTCAGGTGCAGTGAACGGAGTTTTCGTTTCACATAATCGTCGTGGGCCTTCGTAAAACGTATATCTTATGTTGATGGGTGCGGGCAGTTAACCATGCCTTATGTTGAATTTAAACCCCGGGCCGCGCCCCTCGTCGTGGGTTAAGTTATCGAAAACCTGTGGGCTTTCCATATCCCTGACCGTGAACCCTGGGCCCTTTTCCATAAACCCCAGTCCCTACACGCGAAGCCGAAACCCGTAAGCGGTTAAGCCACGAGAGCCAAAACTTGAAGCCGCCCTAGCTCTCCCCGTCAGTTTGTCCCCGGCGCCGTTACCTTCGCTCAGACCAAAGCCTCCCATAGTGACTCGGCAAGTGGCCGCGCGTGACGATAGCATCCATAGCCCTCACCGAGTCAACCCGCCTCTTCCCCGCCTTCGACCTCTCCAACCGCAGCCATAGCGAAGGACTTCTCCTTCCGCGAAGCGGAACCGGAGGCCGATTGCTTCCGCGAATCACCTATCGGTCCAATAAAACCAATAGCGTCCGCAACATAGCTTATCCCACACTCATCTTTTACGAGCTTCAAATGTTTCAATGTGTGTCTTATAATTGAAATAATGTTTTACTTCCTAAATACATGCTTCATTGATTTATCTCATTAAAACAATTGTTGCTCTCTGCTGAAACCATACAACCTGTGGCTCAAACTCATGATGAATTGTATATGGATGTTATCAGGGATAATTCAAGATGCCAAAACCCAGTAAGAAGAAGGCGAAGATGACAGAAAAGAAACCTGTCCCTCCTAAGATTGAAACCTCGCTCCAGGACACTAGGTGCACCACAGGTGTCCCTCCGGAAATCAGATGGGGAGACATCCACAGAATGATCCGGGACCAAGAAATCCCAGATATGCTGCTAGAGGAAGCACCAATCTATCGAAATATCAGAGCCTCAGGCATAACTAAGGCCGCTACCCGCCCTGAGCTGTTCCCCTGCGCTGAAGTCATCGGATGGATACTCCAACATGCCGATGCTGAAGGAAGAGTGATAAATGATAGCGGGAACATGGCTATCGCCTCATTTCAACCCGCATATCTGACGGCAGCCTACAGGTTTCCCCGTGTCCAGCAAGCTCTGACTGATGAGTGGTTAAGCCAGATGAACAATGTCGAGATGGCCAAGAAGATACTAGTGCAAGGGAAACATTTGAGGAAGAAAGGGAGTGAGGAGTATGACGTACAGAATCTAAGAGCTCCTTATAGATTAATCGCCCTGATGCTGTGTAGAATCTTCGGCATGCCCGATGGCACAGTATACAAGATTCAGTGGGTCCCTATCATTCACTATGTGGCATTTCAGGGGACAGTTTTTGACTGGGCCACTATCTTGTCAGATAGTCTGGCCTCAATGATAAGTGCTGCTAAGCCCGGGCTGGCCTCGAAGAAGGCTGAATTCTTCATGTCTTCGTACCTGATAGACTGTATCTTGGCCAAGATAGAGTTCCCCGGATTGGGGTGTACATGGGATAGGACCACAGCCCCGGTCTACATCGCATTCAAGATGTTGTGGGCTCAGAATTACAAGCCCAGCTACAAACTCATCTGTGAGGGTTTCATCATGCCCCTATACGAGAAAATATTCAAGGAAGAACCAAGTTGCCTGTCACAAAACGCTTTGGAAGTCCTCGAGGATTATGGGGACTTCTACTTTTCAGAACAAGGCACCTACTTGAGAATGTTTGGAGGGACTAAGCCCCCATACATATTGCCGCAGTATGCCACAGACTATGTGGTACTCAAGGAAGCAGTGAGACAACTCTTCTTGGATGGGATTGGAGCATTCCTCCACAAGCTACACAAGGCTTCCTTTCCCCCCTTACCTTTCTGCATAGGTACTTACAAGTTTTCAGGGGTGGCCTCTGCCGACGAATTTGTTCAAGAATTGAAGGCCTTCCATTTCGGTGAAGTCATCTTCCACAGGAACGACAGAAAGGGTAAAGTGGCCGAGCATTGCAAGGGGAACTATGCTAACTTTGAATACTCCCACTACCCCAATGCCGAGGAGGAAGCATTCAGAGGCATCAGCAATATGACTGAGCTACGGATCTGTCACCAAAGTACTGGAGCGAGCTCTAGCTCAACCAAAGCCCAGAAGACTATCCAGCAAAAGGAGAGAGAAGCCAAGGATGCCCGAGCTCAGGAAGAGCTCAGGTTAAGAGAAGAGGCAAGGTTACAAAAGGAAGTCGAGGAAGCAAGGAAGCAGCAGGACGCTGAAAATGAGAGACTGCGGAAGGAGGATGAAGAAGCCCAAAAGCAGAAAGAAGCAGAAATTGAGCAAGCTGAAGCAAGGAAGAAAGCGGAGGAAGAATTGAAGGCAAGAGAAGATGCCCAGGTAGGTGGGTCCGGTGCGCAGGACATGGAGATAGACACCTCTCAGGCAGGTGGCTCTAGTACCCAAAGGGAAGGGACAGACCCCGCTCAGGAAGTCCGGACCCCACCTATGGAAGAAGACATAGACATCATAAACCGACCAATTGTACCGTACACTCCATCTGGGAAGCGTACGGTGTCCAAATGGAATGAGTTTGTCTATGACAAGAAAAGAAAAACAATGGTCCTCCAATCAGAAGAAAGGATTAAAAGTCCTTTCCATGACGACATAGTTACCCACCGAGAGGTCGCTGTCATGCAGAACACAGATGCGGATCCCATTGCCATGGCCTCCGCAGTTATAGCGACAGCACAAGCATCATTTGCCAATGTAGGGGTGATAGTCAAAGAAAATATATTGACAAAGAAAAGAGCACGTACCCTGCAGCGAAACGTGGCTAATGAGCAAGCTCAAAGAGACCTGGCAGTGAACAAGTATAATTGCTTGTACGCTGAGCACAAGGAGTTGGCAAACAAGTACAGCTACCTGGAGGAGGAAAAGGACCAGCTAGCACTCCAAATAATGATTGCAGAAGCAGAGAAGAGTGGAGCAGAAGAAAAGGCTTCCCAGCTAGAAACAGACAAGCAGGCATTAGCTGAGCGTTTAGAGCAAGCGGAAAGCAGAACCTTGGACATGTCCCCCTTCCACGAGCTGTCGTGCAATATACTACAGCAAGTGCATGGCTCTCAAGAGCTAATCACTGATGAGGTGTGCAAACTCAAGGCCATGACGGTTAGGCTAAAGGAGGTGAATGCGGAAGCCCACAGGCTCAAGGCTAAGAATACCCGTGTCAAAGCAAATGTCATAAGTCAGATGGCATGGAGGGAAGGGAAAGGAGGTTTCCCCCCGCATCTTCCTTTCAAGACCGTGGAAGATTTTAATGAAGATATAGCCTTGTTGGAGTTTGGCCGGAACTGTGCCAATAAGCTGATGGCCAGTGTGCAGAAGACCACAGATAGAATCAACAACCTGTACCAAAAGCTCAAAGGAGTCCATGATAACTGCTCATTAAGTTTCCCTCAGACCCTAGAAGACTTCCCGGGAAAAGAGCAGCGGTTATCTCAACTGAAAGAAGAGCTAGGCGTCCAGATGGAGTATGTGAAAAGCATTGATGTCCTTGCCATAGATGATCTCCAACATTACATCGGTTCATCAACACTTCACAACCATCTGCTGAAGGAAACATATCAAGTTGCTGAAGCAGAAGTACAAAGCATTAAAATAGAGCTCGGGAAGAATATAACTTCTCAGAAAATCCTGTTTCCTGCTGCAGCAAACATAATCATAAGGGATACAGGTGTGTGGCACAGTTACATAGAAGAGGAGGTCAGGAAAGCTGCAACAGCAGCAGAAGCATCAGTAGACCCGGCAGCCCCTCTCCCAGCAGTCTCTTCCCCAACAATGGCAGAAATTCTGGCCAGTCCCATTCCCCCTTCCCAATTAGGAGCAGCATCAGCAGGGGAGTCGAGGACCTCTTCCCAGGCAGCATCAGTGACCATCAACTTGGGCGACCCTTTGCCAGGAGAAGCTCACGCACAGGAATGAAGAAGCTGAATTCAGTGAGCCACTCTTTTCAGCCAGACACGTGCCCAGCAGGGAACGCTTTGAGTTTAGCAAATTTTCTGTTATATGTAAGGCGTAAGCTGTGGGACAGCTGTCCCTATTCTTTTTGTCAAAATATTTTGTAAATGAAGTGACCATTTTTTGGTGATCGATTATATTAGAAATCCCTGTAAATGACAGGTGGGGGATGCTAGGTGTCAGCCCAGAGGGCAAATTTGTAACTATAAATAGAAGCTAGGAAAGATTAGGCAGGGGACTTTTTGCAGGGAATGAAAATTTTGGGCAAATGATATAAGCTATCTTGTATCGGCTCTGTAAATTGAAATTTTCTAATAGAAGCCACAGGAGATGGACGTTTTGCTTGGAATGTTGGGTTGCTTTATGTTGGACTATTCTAATGACTGCAATTCTGCAATGTGAGATCATTCTTAACTTCTGAATTATTTCTTTGTATTAATGATTTTGCTCTTATCTATGCATGCGTTCTCTCTATTTCATGGACAATGAATGCGTTCCATATTAAATCAGGAGCTACCTGCTGATACTTTTACCATTGCTGTAGATTTTTTCTTCTAGAACGAATGGCTAACTGTTCTTTCTTCAGGATAATTCGTATGGCTCATTGTTCATGCTTTTAATTGCTCCTTGCAGGGATCTTTTAGTTTAATTCCAGATCTGTTTCTTTATCCTTGTTACTTAGATCAAACCATTTGATTTCTTCGGTTCATAAGCAATAGATGCGTTCTGTGAATTTCATTGTAGATTTGTTTCCTTATCCTGTAGTTTCCCTCTGTCTTTTTCTGAGCAATAGATGCGTTCCGTTTTGAATGAGAAGCTATCTTCTCAAGATCCTCATCTCGCTGTAGCTTTGACCGTGAGAAATAATAGCTATCTGTTCGTTGCTTATGATATCTGTTACAGCTGATTGCTCTCCCCTTAAGCGTGTTCCCCTGCAGGGATAGATAGAAGTGTTTCTGTTTCTAGATTTAGATCTGTTTCAATGGCATCTAGATTAAGTATAATTTAGGCACATGCATCTCATATAAAACACATAAAAAACAAAAAGAAAGGTGGATCGGGCCATAACCGGTAAAATCGGATTTAAAGTCCAAAACCACGGTTGCCGGAACCGCTAACCGGACGGATTCCCTACACCAAACGGGAGACAGTCTAATTGGGACCGTCTCTCGGGGAGAATCCCTTTCTGATTGATGCTACGATATCCGAGGCATCAACAGTTTTTGGCGCTAGAAGGAGGGCCTGAAGTGCATGGCTGATAGAGGAAAATCTTCCACGGTCATAGATAACACTGAAAACCCGCTTGAAGAAAACCTGTCACACAGCCCAGATCTTGGATTAACAGACCAAGAACGCCTCATTTCTGACCCTGAGCCTCAGGAAGCTTTGTACGCTGTTCCTTTTGCAGAAATAGAGGACTTGAGAAGACATACTAGATCTTACGTTAGACAGCTAGGTGGGTTAAATGCTGTCAACTTCCTCCCTAAGAAAACTACACCCAGAAAGGAGCCGCAATATACCCGTGATTCGATCCTCGTTCAGAGTTTTGAAGAACTGGTAAATCTAACGTTGGAAGAAATCTCCGGCACTCTTAACAAGTCAGACCAAGAAAATCTCGAAGAAATTACCACTCCCAAAAGTACTCCACCGAATTCACCTTACAATTCTCCACCAGGGTCTCCACGTCCAAACCCAAACATGGCTGTACCTGCCTGGAGAGCAAGGGGAGCGCTGAACCTGGCTGGACCATTCCATAATCTCCCTAAAAATCCAGAAAAGGTCTTGCCTAAGTACGATCCAGGGAAGGCCATTTCGGCGGAGGATCACCTCAAGAGTTTTTACTTAGCTCTGAACCTTTTAAATGTACAACATGAAGACGTAGTCTGCAGGTTGTTTCCGTATACATTCGAGCCTAAGGTATCATCTTGGTACTTTAGCCTTCAACCCAGCTCAATCTCTAGTTGGGATGATTTCGAAAAGTGTTTCCTCAAGAAATACGGGAACCAAAAAACTGTAGCCACGCTTATGAAAGAGCTCTTATCCATGAGAATGGAGAAGAAGGAAAAGGTTCAAGACTTTAATCAAAGATTCACAACGCTGTTAAATAACTTTAGTGAAACTAACAAACCCACAGAAGAGTCTTTGATTGAATACTACACAACAGCTCTTGAAGGTCCAATCGCAATGTTTGTAAAACGATCCAAGAAAACGACCCTAATAGAGAATTTTGAGGAAGCTCGAAAGGTAGAGGAAGAGGCTGATAGCATAGCTAAACATGCCTTAGATGTGGAAACAAAACCAGCAGCTAGCAAGAAACCTTTGCTCCTCACGAGAGGCAAAGAAGAGCCATCTACGGATATGGAAAACGTAGTTAAGATGATGCAGAAGTTATCTAACAAAATCGTAGATCTTGAGAAAGACAAGGCTGCTAATACATCTAGGAAACCTTTCAAGCCATTCTATAAGAGAAGGGAAGACGGGGAACAGTCTCACCCACCAATGAACACTGCCCCTGTTCTAAATTTGAATGAGATTGGGATGGAGAATTTCTGCACCTTTCACCAAGAACCACACTCGGAGAAGAGCTGCCCTCAATGGATCAATTCCATGAGCTTGGTCATGAACCAAATATTAGACTCTCAGATCCCAGACCCGGATGATCCTCCAGAAGAGTCAGGCCCTGAGTTAGAGGAACCAACCCCGGACACTACTATGGTATTGTGGGATTGGGTACCTATGACTGAATTAGTAGAAGAAGATTACGCAGACAGCTCTCCCTCTACCATAAATGTTGCTACTCGCAGCAAGGGCCCAATTGCGGATCCTGTCCCATCCACCTCTTCCCATAAGCCTAAGATTACGAAGGGTCCGCCCAGGAGGCATATACCAATCATCCCACCACAGCCCAAAGTAAACCAGACAGCGGCCAAACAGCCAAGTGCTGATAACACAGTTCAGCCGCCTAAGGAGACCTTGAACAAAACAGATCAGTCCACTCGAATTGGGAATGAATCCGAAATAGGGTATGATATTATCGAAGATATCAAGAAATTTAAAGCGAACGTATCAATATTTGACATGTGTAGCTTGCCCCATCAACGAGACAAACTACTTCATGTTTTACAACCAAAACCCAGCGCTACATTAACAGATTCTCAAGACAATCCTGAAATTAACGAAGCTAGCATCGGTGGGAAATCCAAATCCCAAACATTGCCATTTCTGCTGACATTCGAAATTTTTAATCACAATGTTCATAACTGTCTGGTAGACTCTGGAGCTTCTTCAAACGTTATGCCACTTTCAATTTGTAAGAAAATTAATGGGCAGCCCGTACCATCTCCAGCTCAAATCATACAATTAGACAGGACTGCTGTCAAGGTTATAGGGGAGATGAAAGATGTTTTAATTAGACTGTCAGCCGACCCTAGAGTTTGCCAATTCATTGACATAATGGTGGTCGATATTCCTGAAGCTTATGGGCTGATTCTAAGTAGGGATTGGTCTACCAAGTTGAGCGGCTACTTTGCTACCGATTGGTCTCATCTATGGCTGCCTTATCAGAACAGGCAGAATCAGATTAAAATTCTTAGGGAACCTCATATGAAACAAAACGTAACCCAGCTAGAAGAAAAGAATGAGGCTGTAGCTTTCTCTTCCTCGGTCCTGGGAAATTACTTCTTGGAAATAGATCCGGGTAACTATCAATCTGAAACCTTTTGCCATGAATCAGACAAACAGTCCGATCTCCTTCATTTTTCTCGGACTGATGAGGTTGATTGTAACATAGTCAATTTAGTTGCTGACGTAGACCACAAAGAAACTAACTTAGTTGAATCTAAAGATACCTTTTGGACATTATACTTTGATGGTTCTAAAACTCTGGAAGGATCCGGAGCCGGTTGTGTTCTAATGGATCCAAAGAAGAACAAGTATTTTTTGTCTTGTAGATTAGAATTCGATTGTACTAATAATACCGCTGAATATGAAGCTTTGGTGCATGGTTTAAAGAAGGCCATTGGCTTAAGTGTTAAGTACCTGAAGGTTTTTGGTGACTCCGAGATAGTAGTCAGACAGGTAAGAAACACCATTCATTGCCTCTCACCGCACTTGAAAGGTTACCAGGCTGAGGTATGGGATTTAATCATGTATTTTGACGCTTTCAATATAAAATCAATTCCTAGGTTGCAAAATTCTGCTGCTGATTTGCTAGCAACATCTGCTTCTAGATTGGTGCCGACAAATAATAAATGCTCGATTGAATTGATTTTCAGGCCTTCCATTCCCGATAACATCACAAACTTCAGAATCTTCGATGATGATGAGCAGATTATCAGCTTCCTGACAAATGAAGACAGTTTTCAAGGAGCTGCAATAGACGAGGAAGAACATGATGATGATTTGATGAAGAAGGAAGAGGAGAAGGGAAATTTCATGCCAAAAGGGGTAAGGTCCCTCGAAATGCTTTTCGATCTTCAAAATAAATTCAAAAGACCAGCTAATACCAAAACTAACAGCTCATCAATGCAACATGAGTTAGTTAATTTGGGTACCGAGACAGAACCAAAATTTGTCAACCTTGGCAAATGTTGTTCACCAGGAGAAAGAGACAAGTTCATTAAATTGTTTAAACAGTACAAGGATGTGTTTGCATGGACCTATGAAGATCTGAAGACATATGACGTCCACATCATTCAGCATGTTATACCAATGAAAGCGGGTGTCAAACCATTTCAGCAGCAGTTAAGAAGGATGCATCCCACTCTTGAACCGCTGATCCAAAAAGAATTAAAGAAACTCCTGGACGCGAAGATAATCTTCAAAGTTAGGCATTCCGAATGGGTTGCAAACTTGGTTCCCGTGAGGAAGAAATCAGGAGAGATTAGGCTATGTGTAGATTTCAGAAATTTAAACAAAGCCTCGGATAAAGACAACTACCCCGTACCTTCAATGGAGCAAATCCTACAAATGGTGTCTGGATCTGAATTGTTTTCTCTCCTCGATGGTTTCTCTGGCTATAATCAAGTGTTAGTAGCCGAAGAAGATCGTCTCAAGACTACCTTCAGGACTAAATGGGGAACTTTCGCTTACAGGAGGATGCCATTTGGTCTAATAAATGCAGGAGCCACATTCCAAAGGGCGATGGACATTGCCTTCCGAGGATTAGGTGGGCAATGCGTTGTTGTATACTTGGACGATGTGACAGTTTTTTCAAAGAAGAGGGAAGACCATGTTGTTCATCTGAGGCACATCTTCGACCGTTGCCGGAAGTATGGTATTTCCTTGAATCCCAAGAAGAGCGTGTTTGCTGTACCCGAAGGTAAGCTCTTGGGTCATGTCATCTCCAAGGGGGGAGTGTCAATCGACCAAGAAAGGGTCCAAGCTATTAATAAAATCCCAATGCCCCACAACAAAAAATCTATGCAGTCTTTTATGGGCACCATCAATTTTGTCCGCAGATTTGTTCCGGATTTTGCACAAATCGTTAAGCCATTGCAGCAGATGGTTAAACAAAGCACACAATTCAAGTGGACAGATTTGGAAAAGGACGCATTTAGAGACATCAAGGCGGCTGTAGCTAAAGCTCCTTCCTTAAGAAGCCCAGATTTTGATAAAGATTTCATCTTGTATACCTTCGCTTCGGATGATTCTCTCGCAGCTGTACTCACGCAAAAGGTGGAGTTGGGGGACGAATACCCAATTTCGTTTATGAGCACTGGTCTGCAAGGGGCTGAGCTGAATTACCCCGTAGTTGACAAGCATGCCTACGCAGTCTTCAAAGCAGTCAAGCAGTTTAGGCCATACATTTTGAAGAACAGAACTAAAGTCATAGTCCCCCATCCAGCTGTTAGATCCCTTTTCGTTCAAAAGGAATTGGGAGAGAGGAGAGGGAACTGGGTCACAGCTCTGCAGGAGTATGATTTGGAATTTAAACCTGCTACAATCATCAAAGGACAAGGTCTGTGCAAGTTACTGGCGGGAAACTCGACTGATGAAGAACAACATTGGAAAAACGAAGCCGAACTCAATTCGGTTGAGGTATGCCATATCTTCACAGCTCCCCAGTCGTGGTATAGAGATCTAGTGCACTATTTACAGCAGGGATATCTACCCGAGCACTGGAATTCTAAACAAAGAAGGGCACTCCGCTTGAAATCAGCACCCTATCAGATCATTGATGGGATTCTCTTCAGAAAGAATTATGATGGAGTCCTTCTTAGATGTTTGGAAAAGGAGGATGCAAACAAAGTTGTCAAAGAATTGCATGATGGCCCCGCAGGTGGCCATTATTCAGGAGAGACGACAGCACACAAGATACTGAGAGCTGGTTATTACTGGCCCACTCTGTTTCGAGATGCCCACACGTACGCACGAAACTGTGATGTATGTCAAAGAAGCACTGGGAAGTTACCTAAGGCCGCAGGCCCATTGCAGCCTGTCATCATCTCTGAACCTTTTGAGCAATGGGGCATAGATGTTATCGGAGAAATAAATCCAAATTCTTCCTTGCAACACTGATACATTCTGACAGCTACCGACTACTTCACCAGATGGACGGAAGCCATCCCGCTGCGCAAGATCAATGAAGATGCAGTTATCAGCTTCTTGAAAGAGAACATCATAACCAGGTTTGGGGTTCCAATTTCCCTTGTTTTAGATAATGCTACTTATTTTTCATCTTGCAAGATAAATGAATTTGTTTATGAATGGGGAATTAAGTTGCATTATTCAGCCAATTACTACCCTCAGGGAAACGGATTAGCTGAATCCTCAAACAAGAATCTGATTCGAATCCTTAAGAAAACGGTGATAGAAAACCAGAGAAGTTGGCATGTGGCTCTCCCAAATGCCTTATGGGCAGATAGGGTAACCCCGAAGAATGCTTTAGGTGTCTCCCCTTTCACTCTTGTCTATGGCAAGGAAGCCATACTTCCCCCAAACATCTTGCTGCCATCCTTGCAATTGTCCCAAGCCTCTCGGGGTTCTGGTAGCCAAGCCTTACAATCCAGGATAAACACCCTGCTTCGACTGGAAGAAGCCCGACACAAAGCTAAAGACCGATTTCATCAACACCAGGACATAGTTAAGAGATGGTTCGACAAGAGGAAATCCGGCAAGAGGGACTTTGAAGTTGGGGATTTAGTCCTGAAATGGGACCATAATCACGAAGGCAAAGGAATGCACACGAAATTTCAACATCTATGGGTAGGCCCGTACCAAATTTCTGCAAAATTGGGCCCATCCACTTATAAATTGACAAATCTCGAGGGAGAGGAAGTAGCCCTTCCACTCAATGGCCTCGCCCTGAAACAGTACTTCGCGTGAGTCTCCGTGAGACTTCCTGTACATAAATAAAGTTGTCTGTTCGCTTTCGCTGTTAGCTGTTTTATTTTTCGGCCATGATGTTTCTTGTTTTGTTATTTGATCTTTTCAATAGGTTTTTGTTTTCTGAAGCACCCTTTTTTGTTGGGTCTCCCGCTGAAGGCAGCTCTCTCAAAGAAAACTTGCAACCCATGAGTCTGGGACCCTGCTCAGTAAACCCGGTCTGCTGTGCTCTCGCTGAAATATTCAAGAGGGGGGAAGCCTACCCTGCTAGTCACATTAACCCTGTTCAATAGCAGAGACCCATGGCCATCTTCATTACTATCGTTGGGTTCCACCCACTCTCACACTTCATAGGCATCTCAAGAAAGGTTACCTAAGTTGGACCCATGGAAAGTGACACCTCTCGAGGACATGGGTTATTGAAATGACTCCATGCTGCTGATTTAAAAGCCAAAATGGCCTACATCCAAGAGTCTGTTTTCCAGGGATTCTCGCCTCAATTAAAGCATGGCTGAGATAAAAGCAAAAGGGACATGTAAAATCAAGGAGGCTGTCCAAAAGGCCCCTCTCAAATTAGGCTCCTCTCCGTCCGTGAAGTTTGATCAAATCAATAAAACCTCTAACTCACACAAAAGGACATTATGGATTGAGGATGCCAAATCAAAGATCTGTCCGGAAGAAAATATCCCTGGAAGGCTCAAAACAGCTAAGCTGTCCAAAGTACAAGCATCCCAAAGGTGCCAGCAGCATGGGAATGAGGAACAAGAACAATAATGTCCATGAGAAAGTGTTGCAGATCCTGTGGAGTCTGGCAGTAGTGACCATTTGAGGGATGACCCTCCTAAAATGAATCTCATATGCTGGCCCTCTGAGAGTGGTGAAGATGCCTCGGTCAAAGCTCCCCTTTCCCCAAAGGCTAGCAGGAAAAAAGTGCTCGTTTCCCCGCATGGGTCTAAAATGCTCAGCTGAATAATGCACCCGAGACGGAGGTTTTAATGGGGTTCCGGACTATGTAGAGTATTCTTTTTTTTCAGAGATCTGTGTTCGCCAGCGACTCGCCATTGTTGTTGCAGCAACATCCCTCCCCAAAATTTTCTACATGTTGGGGCCCCTCCTGTATTTTTTGTAGAAAGTTTTCTTGAAAAAGCCATCCCAGCCGCCCGCTCTGTTTTCAGCATAAAATTTTGCTTCCTTGCTGAGCAGCTTGCCGTCAATCCTACCATGTTCTCCCCAGTGAGCCAAAAGATAACTTAGTTTTTGCCCAAACGTTTTGGAGTGATCCGGACATAGTCCCGAAGCCGCGGAAGTCAAGCGTCCAACCTTCCCAAAAGGAAGACTTAGGTTTTCTTTGCCGAAAATAGCGGAAGCCATTAGGTGAGACCACCCGAAACGGCGGGAGCTTTCGCCCAAACCTTCCGCAACCACGGAGAAATTCAAGTAGTTCTCCCGAAACGGCGGAACAATTCAGCTCTGCCTTCCGAAACGGCGGAAGCCCTTCGGATAAACTCGCCGAAATAACACCAAGGAATTCATCATTTTCTTCCGAAGTAAAAGACTTATAAAATTTTCAATCGTTGCTTCTGCGGAACGGTTCCAGCTCCGAAACGACTTAGCTCCCGAAACGGCGGAGCCTTTCGTTGAATCCTTCCGCAACCGCGGAAAGGTTCCGGCTTTCCTCCCGAAACAGCGGGACTCATTCGCCTCAGTCTCCCGAAAAGGACTAAGATTTCCTTCTGATTAGAAGGTGCGGGAACAAAGGACTTAAAGAATTTTTAGCTTCAACCTTCCGCAACGGCGGGGAGATTGGAGCATCTCTCCCGAAACGGCGGGATTTTTCGTTGAACCCTTCCGAAACGGCGGGAGTTTTCGTTGAACCCTTCCGAAACGGCGGAAGCTTTCATAAAATCCTCCCGCAACGGCGGGGAATTCATGAAACCTTTCCGAAACGGCGGAAGCCATCTCCATAAGACCCGCGGGGAGGATCCACGATCGCCTTCCGAAACCTTGAAAAGACTTAGAAGTTTCTCAAGAAGCTGTCGCGGAAGCCTTCAGCTTTTGCTTCCGAAATAGCGGAAGCCTTCGGGCTACCCTTCCGAAACAGCGGAAGCCAATTGCTTACCCCGACCGGCAAAAGGACTCCGAAACGATCCCGGGTGAATTTGCGGAAAATATAAGTTTTGCTTCCGAAACGGCGGAAGCCATTCCCAAAAGCTTTCCGAAACTAGCGGGAGCCGTAGCCAAAAAACTTTCCGAAAATCAACGAGACTTTGAAGTTTTGGTTCACGGAAGCTTTCGCAAAAGTCTTCCGAAAATACCGGGAGCATTCGCTATACCGTTCCGAAAGGGCGGAAGCTTTGGCGTTACCCGTCCGCTACGCGACAGACTCTCGCGGAAGGCTTCGCGTTTCCTTTCCGCTTTAAGCCCCGAAACGTCGGAAGCTTTCATCGAATCCTTCCGCAACGGCGGATGCAATTCACGAACTGGCCCCGCAAGTGGCGGTCGCACGGAAACCGAGGTGCTTTGACGTGACCGCTACGCGCGGCGAATTTAAACCCCGTTTTAACCACGCCACCTACCCAATTAAATGCTCACACGTGCCATTCCTTATAAAATACCGTGGGGGGGCTCGACCAATACACCATTGTTTTGAACCGGCCAGCGACGTGTGATACCGTGCAAATCGCTCCAGCTCACCTCGCGCCTCCGTGCTCGCAGCCACCTTGCTCAAGCAATCCCCACGGTGCCAGGTAGGATCTTCACCTTGTTTTTCACTACTGAGCTGTCCTTTTGGGGAAATTATTGGGTTTTAGTGGGATTGTGACGGGCAAAACACCTGTCAAGGGCTATGTTTTGCCCGTCAGGTGCAGTGAACGGAGTTTTCGTTTCACATAATCGTCGTGGGCCTTCGTAAAACGTATATCTTATGTTGATGGGTGCGGGCAGTTAACCATGCCTTATGTTGAATTTAAACCCCGGGCCGCGCCCCTCGTCGTGGGTTAAGTTATCGAAACCCTGTGGGCTTTCCATATCCCTGACCGTGAACCCTGGGCCCTTTTCCATAAACCCCAGTCCCTACACGCGAAGCCGAAACCCGTAAGCGGTTAAGCCACGAGAGCCAAAACTTGAAGCCGCCCTAGCTCTCCCCGTTAGTTTGTCCCCGGCGCCGTTACCTTCGCTCAGACCAAAGCCTCCCATAGTGACTCGGCAAGTGGCCGCGCGTGACGATAGCATCCATAGCCCTCACCGAGTCAACCCGCCTCTTCCCCGCCTTCGACCTCTCCAACCGCAGCCATAGCGAAGGACTTCTCCTTCCGCGAAGCGGAACCGGAGGCCGATTGCTTCCGCGAATCACCTATCGGTCCAATAAAACCAATAGCGTCCGCAACATAGCTTATCCCACACTCATCTTTTACGAGCTTCAAATGTTTCAATGTGTGTCTTATAATTGAAATAATGTTTTACTTCCTAAATACATGCTTCATTGATTTATCTCATTAAAACAATTGTTGCTCTCTGCTGAAACCATACAACCTGTGGCTCAAACTCATGATGAATTGTATATGGATGTTATCAGGGATAATTCAAGATGCCAAAACCCAGTAAGAAGAAGGCGAAGATGACAGAAAAGAAACCTGTCCCTCCTAAGATTGAAACCTCGCTCCAGGACACTAGGTGCACCACAGGTGTCCCTCCGGAAATCAGATGGGGAGACATCCACAGAATGATCCGGGACCAAGAAATCCCAGATATGCTGCTAGAGGAAGCACCAATCTATCGAAATATCAGAGCCTCAGGCATAACTAAGGCCGCTACCCCGCCCTGAGCTGTTCCCCTGCGCTGAAGTCATCGGATGGATACTCCAACATGCCGATGCTGAAGGAAGAGTGATAAATGATAGCGGGAACATGGCTATCGCCTCATTTCAACCCGCATATCTGACGGCAGCCTACAGGTTTCCCCGTGTCCAGCAAGCTCTGACTGATGAGTGGTTAAGCCAGATGAACAATGTCGAGATGGCCAAGAAGCTACTAGTGCAAGGGAAACATTTGAGGAAGAAAGGGAGTGAGGAGTATGACGTACAGAATCTAAGAGCTCCTTATAGATTAATCGCCCTGATGCTGTGTAGAATCTTCGGCATGCCCGATGGCACAGTATACAAGATTCAGTGGGTCCCTATCATTCACTATGTGGCATTTCAGGGGACAGTTTTTGACTGGGCCACTATCTTGTCAGATAGTCTGGCCTCAATGATAAGTGCTGCTAAGCCCGGGCTGGCCTCGAAGAAGGCTGAATTCTTCATGTCTTCGTACCTGATAGACTGTATCTTGGCCAAGATAGAGTTCCCCGGATTGGGGTGTACATGGGATAGGACCACAGCCCCGGTCTACATCGCATTCAAGATGTTGTGGGCTCAGAATTACAAGCCCAGCTACAAACTCATCTGTGAGGGTTTCATCATGCCCCTATACGAGAAAATATTCAAGGAAGAACCAAGTTGCCTGTCACAAAACGCTTTGGAAGTCCTCGAGGATTATGGGGACTTCTACTTTTCAGAACAAGGCACCTACTTGAGAATGTTTGGAGGGACTAAGCCCCCATACATATTGCCGCAGTATGCCACAGACTATGTGGTACTCAAGGAAGCAGTGAGACAACTCTTCTTGGATGGGATTGGAGCATTCCTCCACAAGCTACACAAGGCTTCCTTTCCCCCCTTACCTTTCTGCATAGGTACTTACAAGTTTTCAGGGGTGGCCTCTGCCGACGAATTTGTTCAAGAATTGAAGGCCTTCCATTTCGGTGAAGTCATCTTCCACAGGAACGACAGAAAGGGTAAAGTGGCCGAGCATTGCAAGGGGAACTATGCTAACTTCGAATACTCCCACTACCCCAATGCCGAGGAGGAAGCATTCAGAGGCATCAGCAATATGACTGAGCTACGGATCTGTCACCAAAGTACTGGAGCGAGCTCTAGCTCAACCAAAGCCCAGAAGACTATCCAGCAAAAGGAGAGAGAAGCCAAGGATGCCCGAGCTCAGGAAGAGCTCAGGTTAAGAGAAGAGGCAAGGTTACAAAAGGAAGTCGAGGAAGCAAGGAAGCAGCAGGACGCTGAAAATGAGAGACTGCGGAAGGAGGCTGAAGAAGCCCAAAAGCAGAAAGAAGCAGAAATTGAGCAAGCTGAAGCAAGGAAGAAAGCGGAGGAAGAATTGAAGGCAAGAGAAGATGCCCAGGTAGGTGGGTCCGGTGCGCAGGACATGGAGATAGACACCTCTCAGGCAGGTGGCTCTAGTACCCAAAGGGAAGGGACAGACCCCGCTCAGGAAGTCCGGACCCCACCTATGGAAGAAGACATAGACATCATAAACCGACCAATTGTACCGTACACTCCATCTGGGAAGCGTACGGTGTCCAAATGGAATGAGTTTGTCTATGACAAGAAAAGAAAAACAATGGTCCTCCAATCAGAAGAAAGGATTAAAAGTCCTTTCCATGACGACATAGTTACCCACCGAGAGGTCGCTGTCATGCAGAACACAGATGCGGATCCCATTGCCATGGCCTCCGCAGTTATAGCGACAGCACAAGCATCATTTGCCAATGTAGGGGTGATAGTCAAAGAAAATATATTGACAAAGAAAAGAGCACGTACCCTGCAGCGAAACGTGGCTAATGAGCAAGCTCAAAGAGACCTGGCAGTGAACAAGTATAATTGCTTGTACGCTGAGCACAAGGAGTTGGCAAACAAGTACAGCTACCTGGAGGAGGAAAAGGACCAGCTAGCACTCCAAATAATGATTGCAGAAGCAGAGAAGAGTGGAGCAGAAGAAAAGGCTTCCCAGCTAGAAACAGACAAGCAGGCATTAGCTGAGCGTTTAGAGCAAGCGGAAAGCAGAACCTTGGACATGTCCCCCTTCCACGAGCTGTCGTGCAATATACTACAGCAAGTGCATGGCTCTCAAGAGCTAATCACTGATGAGGTGTGCAAACTCAAGGCCATGACGGTTAGGCTAAAGGAGGTGAATGCGGAAGCCCACAGGCTCAAGGCTAAGAATACCCGTGTCAAAGCAAATGTCATAAGTCAGATGGCATGGAGGGAAGGGAAAGGAGGTTTCCCCCCGCATCTTCCTTTCAAGACCGTGGAAGATTTTAATGAAGATATAGCCTTGTTGGAGTTTGGCCGGAACTGTGCCAATAAGCTGATGGCCAGTGTGCAGAAGACCACAGATAGAATCAACAACCTGTACCAAAAGCTCAAAGGAGTCCATGATAACTGCTCATTAAGTTTCCCTCAGACCCTAGAAGACTTCCCGGGAAAAGAGCAGCGGTTATCTCAACTGAAAGAAGAGCTAGGCGTCCAGATGGAGTATGTGAAAAGCATTGATGTCCTTGCCATAGATGATCTCCAACATTACATCGGTTCATCAACACTTCACAACCATCTGCTGAAGGAAACATATCAAGTTGCTGAAGCAGAAGTACAAAGCATTAAAATAGAGCTCGGGAAGAATATAACTTCTCAGAAAATCCTGTTTCCTGCTGCAGCAAACATAATCATAAGGGATACAGGTGTGTGGCACAGTTACATAGAAGAGGAGGTCAGGAAAGCTGCAACAGCAGCAGAAGCATCAGTAGACCCGGCAGCCCCTCTCCCAGCAGTCTCTTCCCCAACAATGGCAGAAATTCTGGCCAGTCCCATTCCCCCTTCCCAATTAGGAGCAGCATCAGCAGGGGAGTCGAGGACCTCTTCCCAGGCAGCATCAGTGACCATCAACTTGGGCGACCCTTTGCCAGGAGAAGCTCACGCACAGGAATGAAGAAGCTGAATTCAGTGAGCCACTCTTTTCAGCCAGACACGTGCCCAGCAGGGAACGCTTTGAGTTTAGCAAATTTTCTGTTATATGTAAGGCGTAAGCTGTGGGACAGCTGTCCCTATTCTTTTTGTCAAAATATTTTGTAAATGAAGTGACCATTTTTTGGTGATCGATTATATTAGAAATCCCTGTAAATGACAGGTGGGGGATGCTAGGTGTCAGCCCAGAGGGCAAATTTGTAACTATAAATAGAAGCTAGGAAAGATTAGGCAGGGGACTTTTTGCAGGGAATGAAAATTTTGGGCAAATGATATAAGCTATCTTGTATCGGCTCTGTAAATTGAAATTTTCTAATAGAAGCCACAGGAGATGGACGTTTTGCTTGGAATGTTGGGTTGCTTTATGTTGGACTATTCTAATGACTGCAATTCTGCAATGTGAGATCATTCTTAACTTCTGAATTATTTCTTTGTATTAATGATTTTGCTCTTATCTATGCATGCGTTCTCTCTATTTCATGGACAATGAATGCGTTCCATATTAAATCAGGAGCTACCTGCTGATACTTTTACCATTGCTGTAGATTTTTTCTTCTAGAACGAATGGCTAACTGTTCTTTCTTCAGGATAATTCGTATGGCTCATTGTTCATGCTTTTAATTGCTCCTTGCAGGGATCTTTTAGTTTAATTCAAGATCTGTTTCTTTATCCTTGTTACTTAGATCAAACCATTTGATTTCTTCGGTTCATAAGCAATAGATGCGTTCTGTGAATTTCATTGTAGATTTGTTTCCTTATCCTGTAGTTTCCCTCTGTCTTTTTCTGAGCAATAGATGCGTTCCATTTTGAATGAGAAGCTATCTTCTCAAGATCCTCATCTCGCTGTAGCTTTGACCGTGAGAAATAATAGCTATCTGTTCGTTGCTTATGATATCTGTTACAGCTGATTGCTCTCCCCTTAAGCGTGTTCCCCTGCAGGGATAGATAGAAGTGTTTCTGTTTCTAGATTTAGATCTGTTTCAATGGCATCTAGATTAAGTATAATTTAGGCACATGCATCTCATATAAAACACATAAAAAACAAAAAGAAAGGTGGATCGGGCCATAACCGGTAAAATCGGATTTAAAGTCCAAAACCACGGTTGCCGGAACCGCTAACCGGACGGATTCCCTACACCAAACGGGAGACAGTCTAATTGGGACCGTCTCTCGGGGAGAATCCCTTTCTGATTGATGCTACGATATCCGAGGCATCAACAAAACACGATATTGTTCTTCAATTCAATTTATGTAACAAATTGACTCTTTCGGTTCTCCAAATTTAATAGCTTCATAGTTGTTACAAGAGAGCAATACTCACAGGACGAGCCATGGATTTTTTTAACAATGATTATTGCAATGCATTATCACTTGCACTTTTATCTTCTCATGGAATAGTGGAAGGTAGAGGCAATGCAATGATGGGTTTAACATTAACCATTTTCTACAAGTGTCCATATCTTCCACCTTAGTGGCTGGGGTAGGATCCTTTTTTGTAGCTCAGGTAATGATATCTCTAGATCTAGAGATGGAGTCACCCAATGGTGGTTCATCATCAGGTCTTTTCCTTTGGTATTTTACTATCTAATTACTATATAATTTGAGATTAATGAGTGGGCATGATGTTGCCATGTGTACATGCTCAAAATAATGATGTATGTACTCATTGACAACAAATATATCCATGATATACACAAATGTAGATTTTTGTTGGGATCACTTTGTTTTTGCATATTTGATTGAGGTTTTTTGCTTCTAGCATAGGATAAACTTAGGGGGAAAAATTAATTTATAGACTAATTTTATGGATTTTTTTCCCAAAACATCAATTCAATTTTAGTTTTCCAGCAACAACTTATCTGGTTATCATTGCAACTTTTTTGAAGCAATTGCTACTGATATTTTATTGAATATGAAAATTCAAACGATGAGATTCCAAATAGCTGCAAGAGGCGTAAGAAACGGGATAGACACTATTATTTGCTTTACGTCGTAATCGATAGTCGCAATAACCTACTTTATTTTATTGGCACTCTCGAAGCTTCACACTGGCAGTGGCTATATTACAGTGCCTCTCTTCCACTGTCTATACATCTGTCTGTTGGTTGTTGCAGGTATTCGCCATAAGCCATTTAGCACAAGCAATACTGCAAGCATCCAGAGCAAACCAAACACAGTTCAGAGTACGTTTCCCTGAAGCAAGATGCGGCCGAACGTTTGGGTAAACATTTGTCTGCTTTATTGGGTTTTATTTTTTTTCAAATATGATCTGCTTCTCTACCTGTAGTGCCTAGTGATGAAATTTATGCACATATAATTTGCAACTTTTCTGTAGGCTCCTTTGTTGAAAACCCTGGGTAGACAGTCAGAAGTTAGATCATTTTCAACTGCGAACACAGGATCGAACCTGCAAAGGTATATAAGGGTTTTACAACAAGTTGGATATTTGATATTTGGTTTGTTCTGTCTCAATAATTGTGTGGTTCTAATTCAGTGATTTATAACAGCCGATTCCCTGGGATTTACCCAAGAAAATTTGCTGGAAAACAAACAAAAAATATACAGTTCTAACCTAGTGAGTATTATTGTGTACTAGGTAGGGTTTTTATGAATATAATGTTGTGACTAGTTAGTGCAGATCGCAACATGGGACAAAAGGGAAGAATTTCCCAATGTATATGGCGTGTGGGGCGATCTTCATGTCCACTTCTCTGGGGCTTCTGACGGCAGTGCAGGAGCTCGCCCACGCTCCCAACGTGTTGGTGAACAAGAAGAAGAGGAAAGAGGTCCCGGAAGTGGCAGAGCCGGACTATGTTCTTCACAAATCCCAGCAGTTTGTGAACAATAGCGTCTTCAGAAAACTGGGAACAAATTCAAAGCTCTATCACGATCTTACTCGAGCCATGTCCACCCCTGGTTCCACTTAAGATACCCTTAACTAGCCGTGCCCTCAGTTCTGCTCAGCAGATTCAGAGCTTTCGTTTCTTCTTCAGAGACATATATTGTATATATTCAGTATTTTCGTCAGTCAGAAAATAAAGGTGTGCAGTAATCAGTCTGTTGGATTTGGTCATTAGGTTTTGGTGTAAGGTTAATTTCAGTGTTCACCGATTCCGTAAATAGTGTGATGTTGAGGCAACTGTGTCTGCCAGTCCGTGTATACTTGAACGAGTAATGTAAATTATCTTTCCAATAATAAATGTAAGAGTTTGCACAGACAAAATTGTTTATACTCTATTTTAAAAGCTAGGGTACGAAGTCTGATATTAAAAAGCCATACACAGGTCTGATAAATTTCCACCGAATTATTGCAAGTTGGATCATGGATGAAGGGAAATGTCAAATGCATGTCTTATCAACATATGTGGAAGCTTATTATGTCCCCGACATCAAGTATTTTGTCCGGGGCTATTAATCAGGGTGACTGTTCGTCAATGGAGTCTCGGGCCAAAGTTGAAACCTTTGTTCTGGAAAAATCAAGCATTTCCGAAATTGTTTAGGTGCTATTTTCTGTGGTCTGATTGGCGCCGTGCATGGTGATGCCTGCCTTGGCTCCTGCCCCCAGGAGCCGACGGCGCGATGGCGTCATGGTGTCTTAAATGTTGGCGTGGTGGGTTGTCCTCGGTATGCGGTGTTCAATTTGATGGTTGTTCGCTCCTGTTCGAGGCCTAGGGTTTTCGCGGCCTGGTTTTTCCTGTGCCGGACGAGGGTTTTCGCGGTCGGCCTGGTTTTCCTCTGCCGGACGAGGGTTTTGCATCTCGTTGGGTTATGGCTATGGCGGGCCTTTATTGGTGGTAGGTTTGCTGCTGTCGTTGTTGTCCGGACAGTCTCATTGAAGTTTCACTTTGCTTTCGATATGGGGTGGGCCTCTTCTCAGTCCGTCGTTCCTGTTTGCGTCTTTCAGAGGGTTCCTTCTCAGTCCATCTTTCCTGTTTGCGTCTTTCAGAGGGTTTGTGTTAAATGCATATGTCGTTCCGAGCTAACTAGCGACGTCTGTACAAGAATGGGTTTCTGTAGAATTTCATTCGGTGGGTTTCGTGAGGGCTTCCCCAAAGTCTGCGCACAGGCCGTTCTCATTTATTTCTGTATGGCCATGGTGGCTGGTTCGTGGTTTTATAGCTTACCATCCTTCGTCTCTTCGTCTTTGATTGCCATTTCAACTTGTTTGGGTCTGCACTCTATTTCAGTGGTTTCTGTTGCACATTTCGCGAGCTCTGGTTGTTGTTGCAGTTGTTATTCATCGAGTTCATCTGCAGTTCCTTGTTTCCAGTTTTCCCTCTCTCGCGTCTTTGGTCGAAGCTCAACGACGGGTTCGTTGGACAGGTACCTCTTGTAACTTTTTCTTGAGTTATCAGAGTATTCCCAAACACACATCTCTATACTATTTCTTCTTCCTTTTACCTTAATAATGGAAATCTAGAATGGCAAACATACGATTGAATACCTGTGCAGTGAATAAAAAATGGATATGGATGAACAGGGCAGTCGAATAATTATAACCCTGGCGGGAAGACAATCCCATCCAAAACAATAACATGTCGAATAATTATAACCCCGAGCGGGAAGACAAGCCCATCCAAAATGAGAATACGCCCGCATAAATGTCACTGCACTCATTTAAGAAGGTGATAGTTGTAACACAGGTGTAGGTGCAACCATGTAGCAAAAGAATGGTGAATTAAGAGTGTTGTCTAAAAATCTGTCGGTTGTGTTAAGAGGCATCCCTTCCAATAAAATGGAAGGTGCACTTTATTTACCTTCCATTTTTTCCCAATGTGCTCAGTAGGCCAGTTGAGTCTCAATGCCCAAAACGATAAATATAGTATAAATATATGGTTATCAGATACGAATGGTTCCTTGTTATTAGATCTTGGGTCTTTCCAAATGTGCTTGGATTGTGAAACATCGTTTTTAGTTTCTTCGATGTTTGAAATAATCTTATCTTACAGGGACTCCTTGATATTTGTTTCCAAATAGCACTGGAATGTGAGGCATAATTTTTAATTTACACTTAAAAGGTTGTTTGAATGTAGAACATATTGCATTTGTCTACTAAAAAGATATTGTCCCTGTAATAATGAGAATATACTTGTTGATTTAGGTGTAAGATAACTGTGCTCAAAACCATCCTTGTTTTGTGTAAAAATTCCAGTCAAAATTGTTAAAATTCATTTTTTCTCTCATCATTCCATGATAATCTGAGTTTTGCTTATGGCTGGTCTTTGCCCCCAAGGGGTTTTGGCATATTGATGAGAAGAATGTCTTTAAAAGATTTTTAAATTGTGTTCAGTAGGCCAGTTGAGTCTCAATGCCCAAAACGATAAATATAGTATAAATATATGGTTATAAGATACGAATGGTTCCTTGTTATTAGATCTTGGGTCTTTCCAAATGTGCCTAGATTGTGAAACATAGTTTTTAGTTTCTTCGATGTTTGAAAGAATCTTATCTTACAGAAACTCCTTGATATTTGTTTCCAAATGGCACTGGAATGTGAGGCATAATTTTTAGTTTACAGTTAAAAGGTTGTTTGAATGTAGAACATATTGCATTTGTCTACTAAAAAGATATTGTCCCTGTAATAATGAGAATATACCTGTTGATTTAGGTGTAAGATAACTGTGCTCAAAACCATCCTTGTTTTGTGTAAAAATTCCAGTCAAAATTGTTAAAATTCATTTTTTCTCTCATCATTCCATGATAATCTGAGTTTTGCTTATGGCTGGTCTTTGCCCCCAAGGGGTTTTGGCATATTGATGAGAAGAATGTCTTTAAAAGATTGTTAAATTGTGTTTTCTAATTTGTTTTAAATCTTTTTGAAGTTTCTATTCTATTTATGATTTATTTGGTCTATATGTTTCAATTTTTATTTTTTAGATTGAGGGTAATGAGGTGCTTTATAGCCCAGTATGGGGAAGATGTCATAATGTCTATGAAAATGATGTCTGCTTAAACAAAAAATTATTTTGATTTCATCTTAAACTTGTATATGATGCAGCAAGAGATCAAATATTTTGAAGGCTTAATTTTTTTTAGTATGTAAAAAATTTAGATGTTCACCCTTCTTTCTTTTCAACAGCCTTTCCCTGCTATTTGGCAGTTTGTTGTTTATGTTGCAGTTGCTGCCACCTCTGCTTTCCCTCTTTCTTCTCATCAGGTGCCTTCTTCTCCTCCTTGCCCTTCTTCTCACCATTGCTAGGATTACCGCCCTTCTCTTCAATATAATAAACCTTCAAACCAACTTCACCCCTAATATGTGAGAAAATACTTTGCTTATCCAATGAAAACCTCTGTAAAGCCTCATCACCTTGTTTAACAAGGCTAGTTGCCGGTATCTTCACCTTGCCCAAGAAGTTCCTATAATTAGCGGACAACTTCTCATTGTAAACACTAATGTCTCGAGTCAAGTTATGGAGAGTTGCAGGGTCTGCTATATTGAAAACCATCTTCTCATTCCAAACATGATTGAGGTTTTTTCTGTTTCGCTTGGGTTTGAAACCTCTGGTTGTCAAAGTCTATTTCAACAAAGGGACTGACCAAACCTTGGCCATCCTTGGGCATGAGGTTGTGGGCATCCTCCACCTCAAAAATGAGTTTCCTCTTACTCATATTCTCTGTTCACTTCCTCTACCCACAAAAGCAAAAAATTTAAAAAGAAAGAATTGCAGGCCTATCACCATAGAAAAGAATCTGGTCGACTATCGTCAGCCTTTCCACATTTAAATAAGGTTGTCTAGCCATTGTTGATGTTTGACACTTTATCCAAATAGCTGCAGACATGGAAGCCCAAGTCTCTCTTTCATAAAGAGAATCAATATGATTCTTCAACAAGTTGCACTATGTAGAAAGCAAGCCTGTAGAGCTTTATGTCAAGCCGAATAGTGAACATTTATGAGCATAATATGCTCCTGTAACGCACACCTCATGTCTAGTCTACCTTCCTCGTTTTTGCATTTTTCTGCTTAGGTGTTACGCAGTGAATATGATCTAGAGATGGAGTTGACAAAAATATATTAAATATCAGTGCTTAAAGATTTAAAAGTGTCAAATATACTTACCTAATGTGTAGCCTGTTCCAACGAGATTTTGCAATGGTGTTAGGTGGATAAAATTTTTAATTGTACAAGTGATCATGCCAATTTTCACAAATAGGCATTGTAGAGATCAGAAATCAGATTTGTACAGATACAAACTCAGATCTTCTAAGATACGAAGCAGATCTTCCGCAACCTCTCTGCCAGAATTGTGAACTCACATTTAATGCATTCTGAGTATGTGGCAATTTTATAAATTTTCATAATCCTGTCACTTCACCATGCACTTATGCATTCGCACAACACCTGCCCAGGCCCGGTAGTCGCCCAGGCTCGGTGACAACATCCCGCCACCAGGTCCTGGAGCACAGCACCCTAGGAAGACGTCACATGGCCGGAGCCAACCAGTGGCTGCCAAAAATGCAACATAAAAATAACAATAAAACTATAAATAATACAGACTATATATGAACTTTGTAAAACCTGCAAATTTTTTTTATTTGGCCTGAACTAATGCCCCCGACTGAAAACATAATGTGCCTGGCAGTGTGACACGCAAGCCGACACTTGTACAAAGATACAGTGACAGGTCTACGTGGGCTGCGTGCGGGGTTTTCTTGGGTATCGGAATACCTAATTCCAACAAAAATCAATAGCAAACATCTTGATAAAGTATCGGAATACATTTTTATTAAAATCCACTTTCAACAAATTGCCAGACATCTTGCTTTCCTCTCTTCATATGCAAAAACATAGCCTTGGATTCCTCTATAATGGATTACTTGTACAGAGAGGGAGGGAGTAGATGTTTTATTAACTGCAAATAGTAATTAAGAAACCTACCTACATATCTACAACAGAAAAGAGGCCGTTAAGCCCATGCACAAAGAAAGGTACAACATGCCCATTGAATGTCAACTTTGGGAACTTTGTTATAAACTAGTTTTTTTAGTTTATTCAAGTCATTGAGCAGACGAACTGCACCGATCTTTTCCAAAGCAAATTTGGCAATTTCATTGAGAGATTCATTATGGGAATGAGGCTCATCGTTCTGTAGGTTGACCCCAAAACGAGACCATTGAAGGACATTCTCCAAATGATCTTGTGGAAGAAGATTTGTGATTTGTTTTATAGGATGATTTAAATTCATATGAGAAAAAAGAGATTGGGTTGTCAAATCACGTGCTGCAATATTGTTAGACTGTTGAATTGGAAATTTGGACTTAGATCCCATTTTCTAAAACAGAACCTATGAATTGTTCACAATTCTTTGACTGATGTATAGAATCGATTGGTTGAGTAGGTAGTGAGGGTTTAATTTCTGAAGGATTAACCTACAAGCCTTGACAATCACATTGAGGACCCTCATCGATATTTCCAAAACATTATGCCATGAATCGCCCACTCTGGTCAAATGAAATCAACTAATAGCCCAATGAGACCTAAGTGGTGTGAGACCTACTTAGAGTCTTTGAATGTCTTATGGTAGTGAGATGCCATGAATTTCAAACTAAGTAGCAAGAAATGTGGGACATTCAGATGAAACCCTGGCATTTCCATGAAAAGCTTGATATGGTATCTTAAAACAACACTGTATCGGTGTTCGCAAGTGATGAAATGACAGATTGGCATAGGCATTTTCTTCCACTTGCTTTCCTCTCTTCATATGCAAAACACAACCTTGGATTCCTCTATAATGGATGACTTGTACAGAGAGGGAGGGAGTAGATGTTTTATTAACTGCAAATAGTAATAAAGAAACCTACCTATAGATCTACAACAGAAAAAGAGGCCGTTAAGCCGACGCACAAAGAAAAGTACAACACGCCCATTGAATGTCAACTTTGGGAACTTTGTTATAAACTAGTTTTTTAGTTTATTCAAGTAATTGAGCAGACGAACCGCACCGATCTTTTCCAAAGAAAATTTGGCAATTTCATTGAGAGATTCATTATGGGAATGAGGCTCATCGTTCTATAGGTTGACCCAAAAACGAGACCATTGAAGGACATTCTCCAAATGATCTTGTGGAAGAAGAATTGTGATTTGTTTTATAGGATTATTTAAATTCATATGAGAAAAAAGAGCTTGGGCTGTCAAACCATGTGCTGCAATATTGTCAGATTGTTGAATTGGAAATTTGGACTCAGATCCCATTTTCTAAAACAGAACCTATGAATTGTTCGCAATTCTTTGACTGATGTATAGAATCGATTGGTTGGATAGGTAGTGAGGGTTTAATTTCTGAAGGATTAATCTACAAGCCTTGACAATCACATTGAGGACCGTCATCGATATTTCCAAAACATTATGCCATGAATCGCCCACTTTGGTCAAATGAAATCAACTAATAGCCCAATGAGAGCTAAGTGGTGTGAGACCTACTCAGAGTCTTTGAATGTCTTATGGTAGTGAGATGCCATGAATTTCAAACTAAGTAGCAAGAAATGTGGGACATTCAGATGAAACCCTAGCATTTCGATGAAGAAATGACAGATTGCAATAGGCATTTTCTTCCACTTAGTTTTTAATAGAGTCAATGGAATACCTTTTGAATATTCTTCAAGGTCGAAGGGCTCAACTAGCAATTTATTCGAGAGTACATATTTCAATGGAGGATTATTAAATCATATTGTTCCCTCTCTTGATAACCCTATGGCCGCAATGATGAATTGTTCATCCACCTGTAATTTTATGTCTCCAACAACAAACTTTCTTCCATAAATTGATTTAGCAGAGGAAACCATGAATTCCTGGTTGTGGCCATGGAAGTTTTTGATAAAAACCATCCAAGTAGCATTCGCAAAGGCTTGAGAAACTTAAGTATCAGATTCTACAGAGCTAGGATTCTTGGAGAAGCATGGACAAAGAGATGTTGCATCTAGGTGGTTGGAGCATGTTGTAACAACATATCTAGGTGCAGTTGGTGGAAATGTGTATATATTTGGATTTCTATACACATATCCCAAGCGCGGAGACCCTTTAGGATAGAGAAATTTCATAGTCACATAACATATAGAAATTTCACGGTCACATAACATATAAGAAATTCAGTGTAGTGGCAGTGTGAGGAGGGTTGGGGTTTTGTGCAAAATGTCTTTGTTTTTGGTAGTAAATGAAAGAGGTCTGAAAATTGGAATTTTTGTTATTTAAATAATATAAATAATTTATTCATTCCCTGCTTACAAAATCTGGTTACAAATTTTTGTTCAATTACTGAATACTGTATTAATTAGATTTTATTATTCATTTCACATTAGGGATAAATCTGGAGAAATTAATTAGTCTCAAGAATTTGTTTCTACAAAGCAGTTGTCTATAATGCTGGGTTATAGGCCTTAATAATGAAAAACAGAGAATATAAGTACTTCACGCAAAAGTATGAGTACTTATTGCTAGATAATCATCACAATTGAATGTTGATTTAAAACTATGTAATCATGCAACAAAAACTTGTTCTTGGTTTGTAACTCTCTCATTTCGTTTGCAAAATGCAAATGTCAATAAGTGTACTAGGCAAGCATTTGCAGGAAGGCATTTAGAAGTCTATTAGCTTACCCTTGGATGATTCCTAGAGTTATTACAGGTAATTTGTTTTCGCAAAAATAAAAATAAAAATATAAAAGTGGTACTGATCTAAACCCTTTAACAAACGCCATTTAAAATAAATTCCTGACAGAAATGTCTATTGAATTGTTTTCCAACATAGCTTTCATTGCAAGTGGCTATGCAGAAGATACTGTTTTGTTTAGTTCATTGCTTGCAAGTGTCACAAACAATGTGACTTATTTTTGCTTATTTCCAAAGTTGAGTTTGCCATGCAGGTTTTTCTTGCTGTGTTTCTTCTTGTGATGGAGAGCATTGAACACAATAAATGTTCTAGCATAGGAGCAATATCTGTTCTGATTATACGAGGAGCATTTGATGGTATTGATGTTGCTTTGTCAACAAACCATTTGTTTCGTTTGCAAGCTTTTCATTACCGAAATGGAGATTGTCTCTTTGATGCCTTTGCTGTCCTCTTGCATTTTCGGTACACATCCTTGGAAATAAGAGAAGCAACCATAAACCATTTTCATTTGTGTCTAGCTGCAAATGATCCAGCCACAATTTCTTCTCTCAACTTGGAATTGGATCCTTTATACTTTTCTGAATTGCATGGGATACATGATAGAGATCTTTATTTGCAACGAATGTCCCAAACTGCATCTCAACCGGATGCAGAAAGTGTTTATGGCCTTTGGGGTGATATCTTCTGCATAAAATGGTTTGCAAATTGGTTAAATGTCCCTGTTGTTGTATGGTCATTGACAAGGAAAAGGAAATATCTTCATTTCAACCCTTCTTGTGCTGGATATTGCTACAATATTCTATTCCATGATCACACCCTAGCTGCTGGGCACTTCAAACCTTTTCTTTCATACAAATTGCTAGGACCCGACTATGTTGTTTTGCATGGACGATCGGATACCTCTTCTGTTGATTCTTGTGAAGATATCTTCCTCTAGTCTCATCGCTTAAGAGAAAGTCTACTGCAACAAGGATTCCAATTAATCTCTCACATTGATGGCCACTACTGTGACTCATTATTTGAATCAATTTCAAAATTGACAAAGACATTTGATAGTGCAAGACTCAGAAAAACAATAGCGCAAATTTTTTTCAATTGCATGCTTTCAAATGATGCAAGAGCCTTCAGTTGTTTAGAAACATTTCTTCAGATTGAGACAGTGCAAGAAAATCAACTTGTTTCTAGTTGGCAAACCTTTGTAGTGAATTTGGCAGAGCCTTATACAATTGGCCATGTAAATGATGTCCATTTCACAATTCAATGGTTGTGTGAGGTTTTGGAAGTCAACATATTTCTTTTGAACATACACTCCTACAAAGTCGAAAACCTATTCTTCTCAACAAATACATCGTCAAAGATCTATTTTCTTCTCCATCATGAAATTGACAAATGCCATTCGCATTTTCATCCCTTGTCCCAAACAAGCCTTCAAAGACATTCTCCAATGTTGTCAAATGCCATGACTAGGAACCTTCCTATCGATGCAATGATGAAATCAAGTAACAATTGCCATCATTCAACTCTTTGCAATGTAATTGAACAACAACATCCCATTTACCTTTGCAAAGAACATTCAAAAACAGAGACAAACAAAAGGAAAAAAACTTGTTCCATGGAAAAAACAAGACTCTTTTGCATTGGCCCAGAAATTTCAGTTGTGATGGAAAAATGTCTGGAGAAAGATTCCATTATGAAACAGAAAAAATCCATTGCCCCATTCAAGAACATATGTGCCATGAAAAAAGAAATGCGTCTACAAGCACTTCAATCCTTTCAAAAGCAAAAGGCATATGAGAAGGCAAAAAAAGCACTTAAACAATACTCAGAAAGTATTCAAGATACCCCTATTCATGCATGTTCTGTCTGTAGACGCTTGCACTTTAAAAGGGATGTTTGCTATATCAACGAAGACACTTTCTATGCATTGAAATGTCTTCCTTGGAATACTATGCCTTCTTCAATTGCATTGCACAAATACATATGCAAATATTGCAAAAAGAGTATTTCAAATTCAAAAACACCATTGTTTGCAACACCACTTAACATTTGTTGCAACACTTCATTGCCTCATGTAGACAAATTGACTTCGCTTGAAGAGCGGCTTGTGTCACCAAGAATTGCTTTTGCTCAGATTCGGAAACTAGGTTATAAACGAGCTCAAGTAGGCTTGATAGGAACAATCATCAATGTGTCCACATATCTAGACAAAGTACAAAAAGCATTGCCTAGGAACCTAGAAGAGGGCAAGACCATTGCAGTTATGCTTAAGCGAAAACTAGAATACAAGAATGCATTCGTTTCTGGAAATGTTCGGCCAAATATTGTCATGCAAGCATTGAAAACCATTTGTGACATGGATCTTTACAAAATGGAAAATGTACATATCAATTCAGATTGGGAAGAAGCATTCCGTGAATTGTTGGCAAAGCAAGAATCTAACGAACTGTCGATATCAGAATCAAACGATGTAGATGAACCTTTTACAAGCCTGGGAGAAAGCAATGAAGATACGCATGATCAATTCATAGAACCAATCACAGAGACATTGGTGCATGGATATGGAGAAACCCATCTAATAGATGATTTGGCCACCAAAATCATTGAGCTTGCACCTTCTGAAAACTACCGACCCCTAGGAATTTTCCAAGATCGGTTCTCTGAAGAACTTAATTTCCCTACACTTTTCTTTGGATGCAGCCGTTCCAATGGCATGTACAAACGATTTCGACACCAACAAATCTTCCAATGGGAGATTCAACATGAAAGCACACATTTTGAAGCACATCCCACAAATATATTCTTCAAAGCAGTGAAAGTGTTAATAGGTCAAATCTCTAGCACTGCTTGGATATCTATTCGCATAGAGGAGTTAAAAGAGAAAAAACTAAAAGCCAAAGATGTGAAATGCAAAGCCAACCTTCTTAAGATAATGAAATCCCCAATTGCATATCGTTCACTAAAAGCTGTCCGAACATCTCCTGACTATTTTGAAAACATGAAAACAAATCTTTTCGCAATGATACGTCAACTAGGGCCACCAAATTTTTTTGTAAGCTTTTCTACTGTTGAACATCTTTGGAAACCTTTGTGTGATGCTTTTCACACGCTTGAGAAAAAAGACAGAGAAAATTGCAATGAACTTCCTCCTGATGATGTTATTGATTGTTTGATAAGAAAACACCCTGTAGTTTGTACCCGTTACTATAGACACAAAATGAATGCATTCAAGTCCTTGATCTTGAAAAACAAATACCTTTTTGGTGAAGTAAATGACTTTTTATTTACAACCGAATTTCAACAAAGAGGAAATGAGCACGAACATGGGCTTCTTTGGATTGAAAATGCACCCTTCTTTAGCGATAATAGCAATGATGAAATAACTTCTTTTGTCGATTGCTACATTTCGACAGACTCCATATTACTTGAAGAAGACTTCATCAAAATCCAAACTCATAGACATACAAGAACATGTAAAAAACATAGACGCTCTGCATGTAGGTTTCAATTCCCGATGTTCCCTATTGATGTTGCAATGGTTTTAGAACCTCTTGAAATTAAATCGGATGCCCTGATTGAAAAAAAAAACTCCTTTCTTTTTCTCTTGAATCTAAAGAATATCCAAAGAGCCTGACATTTGATTCATTCTTGCAAGAACTACATTTAAACAGGGATGAGTACATTGAACTAGTGCGTTCTACAATTGAGCAACCGACATTGCTATTAAAAAGAGACCCTTCAGATATTTGGATAAACTGTTTTGCAAAAGGAATTCCAAGTTTGTGGCAAGCAAATACAGATGCCCAATTCATCCTAGATGCATATGCAACTGTGACATACATAAGCTCATACATACCGAAATTAGATAGGCCTATGACAATGGCTTTGAAAAAAATCAAGGAAGAGTCTGTTTCAAACAATTGTAATCAACTAGAAACAATTTGTAGGCTTGGAAACACGTTTCTGAACATGCAACAGATGTCTATTAGACAAGCAGTACATATTGTGCTTTCCTTACCTCTACATTCATCTTCAAGAACCACAATTTTTATCAACACTGCTCCAGATGATAAAAAAAACTGTCGTTTTAAAAAAACCGTCTCTGCTAGAAAAGGAGCATGATGATTATGAAGACATCATTTTCCTGTCGATTATAGACAGGTACATTGAACGCCCGCCAGACCTAGAACATGTGTCTTTGGCTGAATATGCTTCTTCCTATTGCCTGGTTCATGGAAAAACAATCAAAAGAAACAGACAATCTATCATTCGATACATTCATTACAAACAAGAAAAAGATCCTGAAATTTTTTCCCATGAAAGGCTATTGTTGTTTGTGCCTTACAAAAATCTTTCCAATGTGTTGGAGCACCCCCTTCAAACATGGACAGAGGCATGTGAAAAATAGAAACAACAAATAGAAAATGTTGAAGGAAAAATTATGGCAAAAGCAATTTCAAAATGGGGTGATATTGACATTGCAAAAGACAAAGTTGAAACGCATCTTCAAATACCTCTAGACTTTGCAAAAGATACCAATGATGGACTCAAATTGGATGGTGTTGAAAAGTATGACATGGGTGATGATCTTCTCTGTAGAAGAAAGAATCGACTGTTCGAAACACCAAAGACATTTAGCATAGCAAAAAAACAATTTCTCCCTGATAAAGATGAATATTTTGCGATTAGACGCGGTTTAAACAATGAGCAACAGTCCATTGTGAAAGAAATTATTGCTAGAAAAAAAAACAACCCTGCAAAAGCAATCCATATCTTCCTTACAGGAAGTGCAGGAACAGGAAAAACACATACTACAAAGGCCCTTTATGATGATCTTGTCTTTTTCTATGAAAAAGAGCTTGGTAGCGACCCCTTGAAAAGAAAAGGTCTTATTGTTGCATTCACTGGAAAAGCAGCATACCATGCAGATGGGATTACTGTTCACTCTGCTTTTAAGCTTCCTTTTGGTTCCTCGATCTTGATGCCATTAAGCTCAAACACACTAGATCGTTTGATCAAAGACTATGAATAGGTTCACGTTCTATTGATTGATGAATTTTCTTTGATAGGTTCACGCATGCTACATAACATAGATAAATGTATTCGTGAGATCATTCATACTCCGACAAAACCATTTGGAAATCTAGATGTCATCTTTTGTGGCGATTTCTGCCAAGCAGAACCTGGTCACGATTCTTGGCTTTTTTACTTCCCAAGTTTCAATAATAAAAAATACTATGACTATGAGTTAAAAACCATTGTCAGACAGAAAGACGAAACTTTTATATCGATCTTGAATAGAATCAGAATAGGAAAACAAACATTTGACGATATACAATATTTGAATCGGAAATGCTACAGACAACCACCAATTGATCCGTCGTTTCCATTTCTTTATTATTGCAACAAAGATGTTCAACAACATAACTCAAAGATGTTGGCCCTTGTTAATACAGAAGCGTTTACCATTGTCGCTCAAGACACCAAAATTGATCAAATTGATAACATAGCTGATGTACATAAGAAAATTCATTTGCCATCTACAATTACTCTAAAAAAACACATGCTTATCGAAATAGTAGGCATGAACTATTCAATTGAAGATGGACTTGTCAATGGTGCTGAAGGCATCTTCAAACATTATAGCCAAGCAACAACAGACATTTTATGGATTCAATTTTCAAATCCAAAGGTTGGAGCAATTGCACAAGCATTTATGCAGCATCTTTACACTGATTCCATCCTATGCACTTGGACACCTATAAAAAGAGTTACAACACAAATTTCTCTTGGAAAGAGAAAAAACTACATCTGAGTACAATTCCCAGTTCAATTAGCATGTGCGCGAACAATTCATAGAGCACAAGGTCTTACACTTGAGAAATTGGCATTTGATCCAAAAATAGTCACAACACATGGTCTTTTTTACACCGCATTGTCATGTGTAAAGAACATTGAATGTCTCTATCTTGTAAACAAACTACATGAATTTTTTATTTATTTATTTTTATTTTTTATTTATTTTTATTTTTTTATTTTTTCATCAAAAGTAGTTGCAGAATTGAATAGATTGGAGAAACAGGCTTCTTTGCAATTTCAATATGGACTTAAGTCGTTTCCAAATACTAAGCACATGTTCATTTCTTCACTTAACACGCGAAGTCTGCTTTCACACATTCATGATGTTGCAAATGACATTGAACTTATGCAATCAGACATTCTTTGTTTGCAAGAAACACATATGAATTTGCCGCCTACTACTGCAGCATTTGTAAACCAAAACAATTGCATTGCAACACATTCATTTCATGGCCTTCTGACAGTTGTAAAAAATATGATTCCTATTATGGAAACACTCTTTGTTAACAAGCCATCAGTTGAGGCAATTGTCACTTACATTACACTCCCTGGGAACATTCTCCAGCTTGTCAATATTTATAACAAACCAAATAATCTTGTTGACAAACTTATTGATGTCTTGGACTCTGTTATGTTACAAAAGAACAAGAAAATGCTAACCATAATAATTGGTGACTTTAACATTGACATGTACAAAGAAACAATATCGAAAAGGAGATTGGAAATGTTTATGCAGAATAAACATCTAAAGTTAAAAACAAACATACCTACAACAGAGTATGGTTCTATGATTGACCATTTTTGGAAAAACATAGATATTGATAGGCTTTCATTTACCATTTCCGATGCATATTGGTCAGATCATTTTACTAGTATCTTATCAGTACCTGCAACTTGCATATAGTCTTCCTCATTTGTTTTTTTTGTTTACATGTGCATATTCTCATGTCATTGATTTTGTTTTGCTTCTGTACAGTTTGTTTCCAACACTTCCTTTGTTTCTTACAAATGCATCTTCTTTTATATTAGAAAATTTGGAATGAAGATCATTTTGTTGTTGAGGTCACGTCCATCTCATCCTTTACTGCCACAACAAAGCAATTTAAAAAATATTTTTTTCTTTTTCTTTTGACGGCGGTCAGTTCCCTACAAATCTTTTTTATAAATGAAAACCCACTTTGAAAAGCACTTGATACTATAATCTAGCCCACTTTTCTCTTGATATATGCATTGTTCTAATGCAATGCTCCTAGCATCGGAGGAAAAAAATGTTATACCTCAATATTACACATTTCGTATTAGTGTCGCATCCTTGCATTACCGACCTAAACGACAGTTTCCCTTAAAGATCATCTGAACATCCAGAGTGAAAACCATTGACTGAATACTGAAAGCAAAACCTTTTTCTGCCATCTTCCAACCCAACTTAGCCCTGTTTGTGAGCACTGCCGCTCCTTGCACATCTACAAGGGCGCGGTAGTTAGCACTACCGCGCGTTGCTCCTTCTCTGGGGCGCGGTACTACCGCGTTATGCTCAGTTATAGGGGCGCGGTAGTCTGAAATTAGCCTTTTTGCCTTGGATTTTGGGATTTCGACCTTCGAGGAGATTTTGTTGGGATTACTACCTTTGGTTCGATCCTAACTCCTTCTTTGTTTAGCTGGCCTGATCCACTAAACCCTCCATAGATCCACACTTCTCTCTTGTTGGTTAGCCTTCCCATGTGCTATAAGAGAGAAGCCTTCCATGAGCCAAAGGGGGGAATTTTGGGGTATCAAACCTATGATCTTGCAGCCTTGTGGAGATAGCTAGAGGAGGGAGCACTTGGAGCTGGAAGTTGGCTTAGACATCAAGCAACTATTGTACATGACTTCAAGTTGGTTCATTCGTGAGGGCTTGGAGATTGGAGCAATTACAAAGACAAGCGTTTGGATAGAAGGTCAGTTAAACTTCTTCTACTCTTTCTAGCATTTTAATCTTGAAACATTTGTTAGATCTAGGGATTCAAGGTAGCATTTGTTTCTTTTTTGTCTTAGTATAGAGTCAGTACATCCTGCTTTATCCTAAGAGAGTTTCTACCTATCCGTAGGGAGAAATTTCTACAACAAAAACTGGCGACTCCGCTGGGGAATTTTGAATCCATTTTCTTTGTTTGTGAAGTTTGCTTTCAATTTCACTTATTGATTGTAAGAATTGGGTTCTTTTACCCCCATTCACTTCCCTGTTCTCTGCATTAGATTTCTGTTACAGATCAGTAAGTCCTCTGGGTTGGCAAACCCTTGAAGAGTCAAAATCTTTTCTCAAACTTCCGCCTCTTTCCCTCTGTTAACACAGTACCGCGCCCTCGTAACGGCTTACAGAGCGGTAGTACCGCGCCTTAACAACTGTCCAGAGCGCGGTAGTCCTGCAGTACCTCCCCTTAAGCGCTGTTTACAGCGCGGTAGTCTTGCAGTACCGCACATTAAGTGCTGTCTACAGCGCGGTAGTCTGTCAGTACCGCTCCCAGGTGGCCCACAGACCCGCGGTAGTTCCTGGAAAGTGTGTTTATCTGGTTTGTTTGGTTATTTTTGGGTCTTTTCGAGATTTGGATCCATGTTGGCCCTTTGAGTAAATACTAGTGTTTTGCTTGTGTTTTTAAAGCGAAATGGGCTCTATTTTTGACCCATATTAAGGTTTTGAGATCATTTTTTGGTTTGGTGTGTTTGGCGTGTTTGGATTGCTTGGCATGTTATTTCCTTTGCATCCTATCTAATGATTGTTTGAAAAGATTGATTCCTTGCCTCTGCTTTAGTTCAAAGAGAAGCTTGATTTTGTCGTTCTTTTACCATATTCATGAAATTAAAACACTAAAGTATTCTTCTTGCCTTAATTTAATCATTTGACATTCTTGATATTACATTCATGAAAAGAAGAAATACTTGTTTCATATTTATGTGCATTTGAGTTAGACAATATTATTAGATTCTTCTCTTTGTCTTGCATTTGATTGGAAGCATTTGTAGATCTTTCTTTCCGTAGCTTGGATGTGTCTTTTTCAAGTGTAAAAATATAGGAAATGAATTAGAATCATTACGTTTGGTGTTCATATGAAGAACTTTTTCATTACTTTGGGTTAGTTTTGGGTACATATTTTTACTTCTTTCTATCATTTTGAAAAGAAATAAAGTTGCATGTGCATTGGGTTGTGCATATTGGGAACGGAAAGAATTCTTCCTTACTTTAGCTAGTGTTCATCGAAGAGAAAGGTTCATTTCGATTCATCTTCATTTGCATGGTTTGAGTCGTCATAACACCATCAAGTTTCACGTCCACTACCTGATTGAGTAAGACAGCCACTAAAATTAATCTCCCTAATTAAACCAACTTTAACCTCACTTGAGGAAATCAAAAGAATTTGGTAGTTAGGTAGGACACCGGGGATAGGCATCAAAATAATTCCCCCTTGTCATTTTCATCTGAGACATAGTCGTTGTCTTTAGGGAACTAAAATCCTCTAGTATTTATTGACACGGTCACAACTAGTTTGTGGAGGGGCCTCCTGACTGTTTTTAACTTTCAGGGGTTAAATGGCCACGAGATTGAGAACCGGACGGACTTTGTGGAATACCGCACTCCACTTAGCCCTAAGGAAACATCGATCGCTGTCTTCTTCGGAAGGCTGAAGTGCCCAAAACCTTTTCCGACGTGTCATGAACGAGGTAGCTTAGTATCTATTCTACTAGGGCTCTTTTACCCAGGATCCCTTTCGGTAGAGGGATATCCTTCCATTATTGGTCTCTCATTTTGTATTGTTCGACTTGGATTTCATCACCTTGCGAAGAATACAATTTGTTGAGGTCTCCAGCTCTTAGTTAGGCGGTTTTGCTTGCTATCTTGTAGAGGGTCTTTTTCTTTGTAGGGCTGCTTGTTGGCATTCTGGCCGTTTTGTTGTACAGCTCACTTACTGTGGCAGCGGCCTCAGTATAGTTTTTTGAGCTTGCTCTTTTGGCCTGTGAGCCTTGTCTTTTCCTAGCTCCCCTTTCGCACGCTCGGTTGCCTGAGGGTTTTTGAGTTCTTTTTAACAAGACTTCGTCCACATCACTTAGTTTTGTTCCATGGAGAATCCACCTCCATGCGCCCATGCTCCTTCTGGGACTACCAATCCGGAGACCCCTTTTCAAGGGGTACCTTTTACTTTTCCTCCAGTTGGAGATATTGGTCCTCCCTTTATTGCCACATTAAATCTTCCTGGATTAACCATAGGATTACCGGTATGGTTATTCAATCCGGTAATTCCGATTGCGCCCAATGTTTCGAATGTTAACTCTCCACCACGAGAGAGTCAATCACAAACTAATCCTTCTCCTTCTTCGTCGGATGAATCTTCTTCCGTTCCTTCTTCCTCGCCTGACCAAAGCAATAGTGTTAGTAATCAGGTGGATAAGAAGAAGAAGAAAAGGAAAGTTAAGAAGAAGAAGGATAAAGAAGAGACCAAGCGTAAACCAGTCGCCTCTAATGGCACTCATTCTACGAAAACACCCCGTAAGCCCAAGTTCCCTTGCAAACTTTGTAAGGGTGATCACCTTCTCAAGGATTGTCCTGATCTTTCCCGTGTATCAGAAGTGTGGTCTAAAAACCCCAAACCAATTGTATCGTCGACCTCTGACCATCATGTCGATGACACTCCTTCGATCAGTGACCCCTTGGTGAAGGGTCGTAAGGGTAAAGTCCTATATCCCTGTTTGATATGCAAGGGTATGCACCGTACTTTCCTTTGTCCGAGCATGGATGAAGCCTCGCGGTGGTTGGAAGATATTACTAGTTCTCAACTGGTGCCTCCAACAGACCATGGTAAACTGTCCCTCGACCCCCCGCTGGTTGACCAAGTGATCAATTCAGTTTCATCTGCAATTGATCCCACTCTCCCTTCCGAGAGTGAATTGATTGAGTCGCTGTCATCCCCACTCGATCCCGCTCTTTCATTGGAGAAAGTCCAGACTGAAGCAGTCATCTTGACACAATCTTCGTCTCATTCTTATCTTCCAAGAGAGAGTGAATTGGAAACCACTGATGTTTTCCTTATCGGTTCAGAATGTCCTCGGCAAGGGGAAACCCCGTCCGTTTCCACGAGACCCCCTCCAAGTACTGAGGTTATTTCCTTTGATTGGAATGGTCTAACAGAATCTCGTCTTCCTTCGAGTGTTCCTTTTCAAATATCTGTAGGAGTTTCCGATAAAGAAATTTTTCGTACGATAGTTGATGAAGGAGATTCTGTTAGTATTCTATCCTCAACTGCTTGGCAAGCCTTAGGTTCTCCTCGGCTTGTGCCTGTCACTGACCAGATACTGGCTTTCAATAGAAGGCCTACTGGACCTTTAGGATCCCTTCCTCAGTTACCTATCACTTTGGGAGGGAAAACTGTCTATATTGATGTTATGGTCATCCAAGGTCCCTTAGATTTTAATCTACTCCTTGGACGCGATTACGTCCATGCCATGAAGGCTGTAGTGTCCTCACTCTTTCGAGTGATGTATTTTCCCCATCATGGGAATATTGTGACCATCGATCAGCTTTCCTTTGTGACGCCCACTCATCGCATGACTCCTAGTCACCAGACTTCCCTAAATGTTCCACATGTTTTAGTGGTTTCTTCCCCCTAGCGGGGGGGACGCTTAGAGCAAAGTTCTATTCTGGTGTCAAGCTCGTTAAAAAATGAAACCATTTTCTCAAGCATAGTTTACTTTTGGTTTTAAGCTTGTGTAAAAATGAAACCAACCATCATTTCAAGCATAGTTTACTCTTGGTTTTAAGCTTGCGTAAAAATGAAACCAACCACCACGTTGGAGCAAAGTTCTATTCCGGTGTCAAGCTCGTTAAAAAATGAAACCATCATTTCAAGCATAGTTTACTTTTGGTTTTAAGCTTGTGTAAAAATGAAACCAACCATCATTATGAGCATAGTTCCCTTTCTATGTCAAGCTCGTTAAAAAATGAAATAGATTCCTATGAGCATAGTTTATTCTTTGTTTCAAGCTCGTTAAAAAATGAAACCGACCCTCAAGCACAATTTACCGTTGGTTTTGAGCTTGTGTAAAAACAAAACCAATCCCAAGCATAGTTTACGTTCGGTTTCAAGCTTGCGTAAAAATGAAACTACCCTCAAGCACAGTTTACTTTTGGTTTTAAGCTTGTGTAAAAATGAAACCAATCCCAAGCATAGTTTACGTTCAGTTTCAAGCTTGCGTAAAAATGAAACTACCTTCGAGCATAGTTTCTTTCTGTTTTAAGCTCATTAAAAAATAAAAAGGACCCTTTCAAGCATTGTTATTATCTATTTCAAGCTTGTGTAAAAATGAAATAGATCTCCCTTCCATTTGTTCGAGTCTCTCGCTAGAGTTAGGATTTGGACCTTCATTTCATCTGCCTAGGTCACTTGATTCTGGTTCTCCCTACCCCCCCTGGTGAACACATTTGGATTAGTAGCCAGGATTCTTGGGTAAGGAAGAAGAATAGTCAGACGAAACGAAGCTTGGGGGGCATGTTTAACCTTATCAATCATGCTGGGGGCATTTACCAACCTCTGATCATCATGTTGGGAGGGAACCCATCAATGGGCCTTAATCGTGAGCAGAGTTTACCTTTGGCTTCAAGCTCATTAAAAAATGAAACCAGTATTTTGAGCAAAGTTCTACTCCTGTGTCAAGCTCGTTAAAAAATGAAACATATCCTTTCCCTTTGAGTCGAGTCTCCTCGTAGACTTAGTAAATGAACCTTCTTTTCACTTGCCTATACCTTAGGCGAATGAAATGAAGCTTAGGGGCATGTCTTCAACCTCTGGAAGTTACATTGAAGTCAACTCGATCACCTCTCCACATCACGTTGGAGCTAAGTCACTTACTTCTAGCAATCATGCTGGGGGCATGAACCAACCTTTGGATTTCATGACGGGAAGAAGTTCACCATTGGGAACATTTTCGAGCATACTTTCCTTTTTAGGTTTCGAGCTCATTAAACCATGAAAATTATCCTGAGCATAGTTCATTTTCTGTTACAAGCTCGTTAAAAAATGAAGCAGACATTATGAGCATTCTTCCAACCTATCTTCGAGCTCGTTAAAAACAGTAAGATGGTGTTTGAGCTTACTTTTCACTTTTTTCGTGCTCTGGTTAAAAACATGAAAAGTGGTTTGAGCTTACTTTTTCCTTTTTCGTGCTCTGGATCCAAACATGAAAAAGATTCCGAGTGCTTTTGATACCATTATCGTGCTCGTTAAACAATTGGAGTAAAAAGGTGTGTCTAATGAGTATAGGTTTATCACTTTATCCGGCCTCGCTAGACTATTTACGGAAAAGGAACTGTGCCGAGTTTACTTTTCCTTTGTCGTACTCGGTCATCAACCATGACAAAGTTGTACATGGAGTCCATAGTTAAGCTCTTTTCAGACTCCCTAAAATTGAAAAGATTGCCAAGCGAAATTGATTCGTTCACGCTTGTAAAAGGATTTGAATGATCGTCTCCCTAGTGATAGTTTACCCCTTTTTCGGACTAGGGGGCACTACTTACGAAAAAGGAATACTCCAGCCAATCATGACTGGAAGAGTCCTCTCCCGCGTTGTTTTACCCTTTTTCGGGCGATGAGGCTAACCTTACGAAAAAGGACCATTGGAGTCTTCTTTAGTTCTTTTCAGACTCTCTAAACATGAAATGACGACCGAGTTTTCCTTCCTTGGACTCGTTAAAATTCAACATCGAAGGGCCCACTTTGGGACGAACCCCTCTGTTATACCTCAATATTACACATTTCGTATTAGTGTCGCATCCTTGCATTACCGACCTAAACGACAGTTTCCCTTAAAGATCATCTGAACATCCAGAGTGAAAACCATTGACTGAATACTGAAAGCAAAACCTTTTTCTGCCATCTTCCAACCCAACTTAGCCCTGTTTGTGAGCACTACCGCTCCTTTCACATCTACAAGGGCGCGGTAGTTAGCACTACCGCGCGTTGCTCCTTCTCTGGGGCGCGGTACTACCGCGTTATGCTCAGTTATAGGGGCGCGGTAGTCTGAAATTAGCCTTTTTGCCTTGGATTTTGGGATTTCGACCTTCGAGGAGATTTTGTTGGGATTACTACCTTTGGTTCGATCCTAACTCCTTCTTTGTTTAGCTGGCCTGATCCACTAAACCCTCCATAGATCCACACTTCTCTCTTGTTGGTTAGCCTTCCCATGTGCTATAAGAGAGAAGCCTTCCATGAGCCAAAGGGGGGAATTTTGGGGTATCAAACCTATGATCTTGCAGCCTTGTGGAGATAGCTAGAGGAGGGAGCACTTGGAGCTGGAAGTTGGCTTAGACATCAAGCAACTATTGTACATGAATTCAAGTTGGTTCATTCGTGAGGGCTTGGAGATTGGAGCAATTACAAAGACAAGCGTTTGGATAGAAGGTCAGTTAAACTTCTTCTACTCTTTCTAGCATTTTAATCTTGAAACGTTTGTTAGATCTAGGGATTCAAGGTAGCATTTGTTTCTTTTTTGTCTTAGTATAGAGTCAGTACATCCTGCTTTATCCTAAGAGAGTTTCTACCTATCCGTAGGGAGAAATTTCTACAACAAAAAAGCAAAACAACAAAGCTTTAGAAAGTATTTGACAGAACGATGAAACCATATGAATGAACAAAAAAGAAAAATCTCTTCATGGAACAAAGCATATACTAATATTCATGTTCCTGGATTTGCTAGATTTCATTAATCTTTTTTTCCTATTCAATAAATGGAATATTAAAACATTATAGGTAGCTTGGTTTATATCTTACAACAATATCCTTTTTATTTTGCTATGCAAGAGTCTATTTTGCAAAGTTTCTGCAACCAGGTTTTCTTTTACCTTTTCCATTGGTGAAACTGTTATAGTCCATTTCATATTTGCTGCTTGCAGGTGACATTATTCTGATTTCTTATCAATAACATGACTTCTTTCCTTATTCAAAAGTGAATTACCATTTAAATTGAAAAGCATCAAAAATTGAAAAAACAAAAAAAAAACAAGAAAAAAATTGGCTGTCATCATTTTCTTTGTTTTGTCTTTGTTGTTTTTTCTCTTCTTTTCAGACGCTTTTCTATGTGAAATATATTCTTGAATATTCTAATATGCTCTCAGTCTTCATTGGATGTGCAAATTGAAAAAAAACAAATACAACATTTCAAAAAAACAACTAATCAGAAACAATATTCTCAATCAAGGAGACAATTTAGCTATGTCTTCGACATCAGATAGTCCATCGATAGAAAGAAATCTTTCTTCCTCACAAGATGCTGCAGAGACCATTGCAATGGCAACATTGTCACAGCCTTCAGGAAATGCAACAACAAATAGTCCTAAGAGGTAATGTTCCTATCCAACAACTTTTTTCATTCACTATTCTTGACCAAATTGTTTGATCTTCTACCTAAGACAAATGTCAATGTTTCAATCAAGCATATAATTCGGCTTCTCTACTAATTTCATTTTAGTGTATTCGGTACAAAATTCAACATTCAATGAAAGCCTAATCTATTTGTTGTTTCACTTTTTGGTATTTTTAAATGTGCATAGATTAAAGCAAATGGCAGTTGAACCATCATCGATAATACAGCTATGTACTGCAACACATAAGCATGTATTTGAGGGGGATGTTTTGTTTGTGTATGGACTTGCACAAAATCGTAACCAAAACTCCCCTGTCAAGACAAAGATTCTACATGCAGATCTTGTTGACAAAAATGGATTGATGACAATGACAGTTACAATTAATGATAGTTTGATAAATCGCTTTGGCAGTTTCTTTTTGCCTAGAAAAAGTGTCATAATTTCTGATTTTGAAGTGAAAAAGAAAGGTCAATATGACCGAGGAGATGCCATAAATTCAATAGCGATATTGCCAACAACTGTCATAGAGACAATCGAATAAGTATGTAAAATGCATTGCCTTCCACCAGATACAACAATCAGTGAGCTGGTTACATCAGATGAGACATATGTTGTTGGCTCTGTCGCAGTCATAGTTGTCGCTTGTGAATACAACAATAAACAATTGGACTTCTACATAAGAGATGGTGAAACTACAAACGACTATGCAACTGTAAAGTGGATTCTCTTTAAACAATTTTTTTTCGCTATATTTCTTTTCATTTTTTTTTATGTTTTTTCTTCCTCGCTCCATCTGTTGCTAGATGCATATACAAAAAAACCAAAGTAGAATTGGTAACAAAAAACATTTTTCTATTCCCCCCCCCCCTTCACTAATTCTTCTCCAGTTAATCATGCTCAGTTTCAGGTTAATGAAAGCTACACAAATTTCTTCCTCCGAGTGCAAGAACAACTTGCACTTGATGAATTGCCTCTGTATCTAATAAAAAATATTGTAAGGCCAGGTGCAAAAGGAATTCATCTTATGAAGACCTTACAAGCAACATTTATAGATCCTCTAAATGATGAATTCGCAATACAAAGTTTGCTTCCAATAATTGAAGCTAAAACACAGGTGAGATATGAAGAAGCCCTCCTGTAATGTCACTTGAAATGTTTTTTTGTCATTTCATTATCAATTAAGCAGGCTCTCCATATGTAGTTTGAGCAGTTTCATGGTTATCAAAAGAGATTTTATTCTTTCTTCAATGTTCACCCTGTTGCATTACTGATATTAAAGTTTTCTGCTTCTGATATAAAGAAAATATAAACTTTTTACTTCTCAAAATGTTTTTTTACAGTACCGGATTTAGTATTCCAATTAAGAGCAACATAACTCATTACAATGATATCTTTTCAAACACCATGTTGCAAAAGCTGCATTTGCAAACTTGTTTTCATAAATTCGTTTCTGTGCTTTTTCCTAGCATGGCCTTCATATAAAAACATGCTCACTGCAATGTTTTTTTATGTTTTATGTTTGCTTGCCTACAACAGGTATATGGAAGATTGAAAGTAAAAAATGTTTTTGCACCACCCTACCACTGCATTTGCACACAGTGTAAACTGCCAATGATACAAAGCACTGTTTTTTGCACATTTTGCAATCGTGAAACACCAACTACTTATGAACACATATTACAATGCAAGCTAGAGACTGAAGAAGGGATTATTGAATGTACACTTCGAGGTACACAATTAAAATAATGTTTCCCCGATGTTGTAGCTGTTTCTTATGAACAATACTGCAATAGTGTTTCCTCAGCCATTTACAATCTTCGCAAATTGAAGCAACAAGGGCTTTACACTTTGGCAATGAACAACAGGATTGTCGAGGTCAAAATTTTTTGAATAGAAGGTATGATCATAATTTTCCTTTTTCTCCAAACACCTTCAACAATTTTTCCCTTCTTTCAACTTGCATTCAATATTTCAAAATAGAATTCAAACATTCTTTGTTGCAACTTCTTTTATGAATCTATTTGAACATGTTTTTTATAAAATATACACAATATTAAGTCATTTTTCTTTTCCCATTCACAGAAACCTTGCATCCTAATCATGTTCATTGCTTATATACTTGTCAATTGTCCCATTTATTGTTTAATCAACAATAGTAGATCAATAACAGGCATTGACCAATATTTCAAAATAGAATTCAAACATTCTCTATTGCAACTTCTTTTGTGAATCTATTTGAACCTGTTTTTTACAAAATATAGACAATATTAAGTCATTTTTCTTTTCCCATTCACAAAAACCTTGCATCCTAATCATGTTCATTGGTTATACACTTGTCCCAATTGGTGTTTAATCAACAATAGCAAATTAGTAGCAGGCATTGACAAGTCTCTTTCCTGGCAACTCGCCATGAACAAAAAGATAGATACAGAATAGAAATGGAGTTTACAAAAATCATAACAAATGATGAATCTAAAACTTCCAATATCAATATCTCTGTGTGGTAGAGCACTTGTCAACACCATTAATCGTACTGCCTGCAAAGAACCTAATCTACGACACAAGAAAGTGGCTTTTTGTTGTTCCTAACTCTATTGTACAAATTTGGGTAGCATTTCTCCTAGTTCCTTTGCCCTTTACTAGCTGCCCTTAGTTTGGGTAGCATTCATTGTTGTTCAAAACTTCAATGAATGAATGAATGAAGTGTACACAACTGCTGGTTGCTACTTGTCAACATAAGTCATTTGAATTGCACAGAAAATAGGAGGTATTTTTTTTGAGTCATCTACCATCTTATCTGTAAAAATGTCACAGATGTTGAAAATCTAGATATTTGGGGAATATAGTAGAGATCCAATTTTAACATATTTGGAGTTGACTTTTGTTACTGAGTTCATTTTTTTGAACATTGCAGAAAGCAGTGAAGCCAATAAAACCAAAGGAGTCATCCCTAGCATAAGAACTAGTCCCACCACAACAACCATCCCTACCAAGTATAGAAAATTTCCCTTAAGATCCATGGACACTGCCATTATTATTAAGTACAGGATGTTGCAAGTTGCAACTAGTTAGTTTAAGATTTATAGAGAAGACAAATAAATAAAAAAATTGCTCTGTTAAATTTCTTTCCCATAACATCTTCCCTACAGGGACCATGTCAGTGAGAAAATAGAATTCCAAATTCTTTCTACGACCCTACTCCAAGCTCAAAGCTGGATGAAAATGCGCTGTATGCCGGAAGATTAGTCTAATTCAATGCACATATGTGAAAATATATTAACAATAATACTATGCTAATCCGTAACTTAAATATATTTTTTTAATGTAAAATATATGATAAGTTAAATATATTTTCTGAACCAATATTGATGTACTGAAGAGTTAATCCGTACTATCTAAACCCTAATCAAATCTTACCTAACATCCAGCATTGACCCTCAAATATACCTTTGCAGGTTTATAACGAATATTCCCAATGGTAATTTCAATATTGCCAGTTGTGATTCCTATGTAAGCATATGGGGAATAATAGATAAATAACACACTTAAATGATTGAGAAAACCCATCCTAGAGATAAAATAACACACTAAAATGAATGAGAAACCCCACTTTACACTGGCTAGTACATTTAAATAAACGAAAGTAAAGGTGTTTTTCAAAGAGTAAATCAAAGTATGCAGGAACATATTTCTTAAATATATTGAAGCACATTACCAGCTACATTAGCAAGGCATTAAGATCCATAGAAGATTTGATTCTGCAGATTTTATCTTGAACAAGAGTTGCATAACAGCACGTAGTTCCAACTGGAAAAAGCTCCATTCAAAATTTATCTTAGTTTATGTTAGTGTTAGGTGCCCCTAATTCTGTATAATGTGTAGAACCACAGAAAAGTAGAATATCAGGAATAAGCTCTCAAAATACTAGGAATCTAGAAAATCTCTTTTGAACAAATGTATCTAGAAAGAAGGTAGATCTCAAAGTGGAATAACTGAACAAATCTACAGAGAACCCAGATCAAACATGTTATGCAGCAGTCAAATTAATTGTGTGGTAGAATTACTCTGATGTCTGGACTTCCATTCATATGTCATGTGTTTCTTCTAAAACAACACGGTTACTATAATCCATTCTTATTCTTCAATATAAACTGTGGGGAAATTGGACTTGAATTTCAGAAATTTTGTTAGGGAGACAATGTTCAACAAAATCCTCCTACCTCCATATATTTCAAAATCCAGCACCAATCTGGAAACCTGTGTAGTGAACTATGTTTTCGATGCAATCTAATAGGGACTTAGAGCTCCATACCTCCATCTGTCCTAAAGCTGGAAACTGTGTTCTCTACTGAAAACTCTAGAATACAACTCGATCTCTAGGTTGTTGTGCTCAACCTTAAATTGCTTGGGTTGGGCATATTCTGAACTATTTTGGGAGGATTACAATACCCTTCACACACATTGGTTTGGTTGGGCATGTTCTGAGTTTTTATGGGACAATTAGAATACCCTTCACACACATTGCTTGGGTTGTGCATGTTTGCTGTGGTTAACCTTAAATTCCTTGCATTGGGCATATTCTGAACTATTTTGGGATTCAAGAATACAATGCGGTTTTAGGGGTTTTCATAAATTCTTTGCAGGTCTATTATTCAAGATTTATTCAATGAGTCATGGTGTTTCCTGCGTGGAGTCTTCATCATTCATTTCAACTTATTTGGATCACGGGGAATCATCCAATTACAAAACCCAAAGACACCAATATTATTAAGTAGAGGATGTTGCAAGTTGCAACCAATTAGTTTAAGATTTATAGAGGAGACAAATAAATAAAAAAATTGCTCTGTTAAATTTCTTCCCCATAACATCTTCCCTACAAGGACCATGTTAGTGAGAAAATAGACTTCCAAATTCTTTCTACGACCCTACTCCAAACTCAAAGCTGGATGAGAATGCTCTGTGCAGTAATATCTATGCAAGTAAGACAAGGACTTGAATTTCAGAGGTTTTGTTAAGGAGACAATGTTCAGCCAAATCCTCCTACCTCCATATATTTCAAATATGCCAATGTAGCAATTGATTTAGATAGATTTCACAACTTGATCATATAGTCTAATCCAGCACCAATCCGGAAACCTGTGTAGTGAACTATGTTTTCGATCCAATCTAATAGGGACTTAGAGCTCCATACCTCCATCTGTCCTAAAGCTGGAAACTGTGTTCTCTACTGAAAACTCTAGAATACAACTCGATCTCTAGCTTGTTGTAGTCAACCTTAAATTGCTTGGGTTGGGCATATTCCGAACTATTTTGGGAGGATTAAATACGCCTCACACACATTGGTTTGGTTGGGCATGTTCTGAGTTTTTATGGGACAATTAGAATACCCTTCACACACATTGCTTGGGTTGTTCATATTTGTTGTGGTCAACCTTAAATTCCTTGAGTTGGGCATATTCTGATTTATTCAGTTGGGCATATTGGGGTTTTAATAATTTTTTTGCAACTCTATTATTCAAGATTTATTCAACGAGTCATGGTGTTTCCTACGTGGAGTCTTCATCATTCATTTCAACTTATTTGGATCACGGGGAATCATCCATTTACAAAACCCAATTATTATGTTCTTTGAAATCCAGTGCGATAAATAGGGTAAGTTGTATTTGTATCTCTTTTAATATCTTTTGACAATGTGGGTTCATCCTAAATGGAAAAAATATATAATGTGTTTAGAAAGAGAAAAGGAATTGCTTTGCTATAAAGAATTTTCTGTAGAGATTATGATTAAGAATAGAATATCACTCAATTCAATTTTGGAACAAACAAAAAAGTTTATAGCTTGTTGTAGAAACTAGTAGAGGATTTTCCCCACCCTTCTCACACATTGGTTTGGTTGAGCATGTTCTGAGTTTTTATGGGACAATTAGAATACCCTTCACACACATTGCTTGGGTTGCGCATATTCTGAGCTTTAATGGGCCGATTACAATACCCTTCACATACTTTAGAACCATAAAATGCTTGTCAGCTATGTGGGTTATCTTTTTAAAAAGTTAATTATCATGAGCCAGCTTGAATATGATCAGTGGTAAAAACATTCATTTTGACTTTCATGCACTTGACGGGCTTACTCTCATGATTGCATTTTCTTTAATTTGGAATGTCAAGGAACCTTGCAAAGATCTAATGTTCTGGGGAAAAAAAAAACATAGTAAAATAGCAGTGTATTGGATCGGTTGCTTCGCCATTTTATTTGAAACTTCAATTTTTTTTTTTTAAAACTAGACACCTTTCATTGCACACAACTTTGCACTTTCCACTGCAATAGCTACATTTCTAGACATAAAACATGATTTCCAAAATCCTGTTCACTTTTAATGGATTTTTTGCTTCTCCATCGGTCGACTGTCAATCACAAAGCTCTTGCAATTGCTATAGCCCTGTTTTTTTTTTGACATTTTATCCATTCCAATGGCCAATGTATGGGAAAGAAAAAAAGACACAAAAATATAACAGTTGGCACGATTTATTTTTCATTTAAATTAGCATTTGCTACATATGTTGTCTTCATATCTGCTTTTATATTCTCTCCATAATTGCTGATAATAATGCATGGCCCATGTGAAGGAATGATAGGAATTGCACACGCTGTTGCAACATGCCTTATGTTGTCAGTGTTGTAGATTTTGGTAGAGCGTGACCTGTTTTAGCTTTTGGTGCAAAGTGCATATGCTATGACTCGAACAAATCTATAGATGCAATATACAATTGTGTCTTTTTAAGAAATTTTCTTTTATTTGCCTCTTGTATTGCATAAAAAAAAATTATGGGCATGTTGCTCTATATTTTGGACAGCTTCAATAGCAACACCTGTTTCTTTTTTCTTTTCTTTTTTTATTTCCAGACATTACTGAACATGTTTTGAATATTGTTTATATATATATGAAGTAGATACACTGTCTTTTACCTCTTTACTCCGATCAAGTCTCTTTTTAATGAATATGTTAGACTTATGCCAAATGAACAACTAAATTAGTTGCATTTATACTGCTTTTTTCGTTCCAACCTCTTTGCTCTTTTTCCATCATCAATATAACTTAGCTATTATTGATCCAAATCTGTTATTCATAAAGACATGGTCCAAACAATAACTGTATTTGTATTTTCAACTTTCAATACTTTATGAAATTAAAATAAATAGTTAACTCATATATATAAATACACACAGTTAATATGTTCCCAGCCAAAAATTCTCTTTAGATTCCTCAACAACATACAATACCAGTACAAGACTTTGAATTAACTAAGTAGTGTTGAAACAATACCTCTGTTTCAGCACTTATAAACTCCACTAACAGCTGATAACACACTTACAGTAACACGCTGATAATGATCCCAAAATTGACTATGATGACCTCTTGCTGTAGCAGACTTATGGTAGACACTGTAGGAGCCTTATCTCCCTCCTTGTAGCAGTTAGTAACAGTAGTAGAAACCTTGATTAGTGGCAGCCTAACAACAGAAGTCCTTTTCCAAAATTGTGTGTCCAAGTGATAGGGGTCAGCCCCTTTTATACTTGGGCTTGGCTGCCCTAAGCAACCCCCTAGGACTGAGTTTGACACTTGGCATGAGCCTTTTGACACTTGGCATTAGTTTGACACTTACGTGATCCTTTTGACACTTGGTACTAAAGTTAACACTTGGCATCAACCTTTTGAAAATTGGTCCTAAAGTTAACACTTGGCATCATCCTTTTGACAATTGGTCCTAAAGTTAACACTTGGCATCAACCTTTTAACACTTGGTCCTAAAGTTAACACTTGGCATCAGCCTTTTGACACTTGGCATGAAAAGATTTTTATGTACATAGTTTAATTACAACAAAAGATAGCTTCCAAAGCTATATATTTCAACATAATTCTATGTATGTGCATAAGTAGGACTTGGGCGGGGAAGATAACACTCCATCCCACAACCATTTGAACTAGACTCAATTGACACATTTATCAATTACTTTCCATTAGATGTATCTGATAATAGGATGGTACCAAATTTAGCACCAAAATCAGATCAGTTAAAATTAAAACAATGGACCGACCATGGAATCATAACAATGGACTAGGTAACATCTTAGTTCTAGTAATATTTTTCTTCCAAAATTTAACTAGCTTTTTTATGGACCCTTAGGTTGTATTTTGCAAACTGACAAAAGCTACCGCAAATCTATTGAAGGGTTAAATTGGATCTATGTTAGTATTTTTTGTGTGCTTGTAGAATTGAAACTAAACATAATTGCAATGGTTTTGTCAATTCTTCCATGGTCACTCCAAGTGCTATGCATTTTTTGCTATAATTAGTATGATGTTTCCATTAATAGGATTTTGATGTTGAAATATGATTGATGTTGTGCACAAATGCAATTTTAGAGTTCTATCTATACATTGAAGTTTATGATCCAAGTGCTATGCTATTTTTGTTATGGTTAGTATGGTGTTTCCCTTGATAGGATCTCGATGCTGGATGTAATTATAATAGCATTTATGTGCAAAAATGTAATTCCATGGTTCTGTACATTGGAGTTTATGCTCCATGTTCTATGCGATTCCTGCTATAGATGATATGGTTTATGGGGGAGTTAAACGGCTGATTTCTCGCTGTGAATGTTGTGAATATTTTAAGTATCTAATTTATTCTATAAATTTCATTTTATTGGGAGCAATAAGCACTTCAAAGCTGCATAGTAGTTTAGTTTTACACAAAATGTATACTGTAAGCAATATATTTCTTTTGGTAACTAACCGTATTCGAATTTCACATACTTTCATATAAATTTTATAGTATTCATTTTAAATATATAGTTTTATAAATTTTGCAATATTCATTTTTATGTTTGTCGGTTACTTTCTATCCTATATGTTTATATATGTTTTTCCAGAAAAGAAAAACAATTGATGAGGAGATTACTTTGATATGGTATGGAAACAGAGTAAGGCTTAAATCTCGTTGTCCAATCTTAACAACAACAAAAATCAATGAAGGTGCAAGAAAAAAAGTTGTTCCCTCGTAAATGATATCTTGATTTTGTAGGTTGTCTTTATCTACAATATAATGATGCGTTGATTTAGATGTTGGTTTTGATCTATAATACATTGTCATATTGTTATGGAAATATAATAAAGAAGACGAAGTTGTGAGATCAAATTCCCTCGTAAATGTTACTATCTTATATATTATTGCATATAATGCAATCTTGGGATGAAGCAAAACAAGTGGAGGGCTTATATGCCAATGCTAATAGTTAACTTTTGACAATACATAATATGAGATGTAATGGAAATGAAAGTGTAAGAGAAAATTCCATCATACAGACAGACTCACAGGTCACCGTTCTATTATGGAAACAACCAGGTTTCACGCTGGTTTAGACGTGAGAAGAGATAAACAAAAAACCATAAAGGGGGTCGTAAGAGCACTCACCCCCATTGTGAAGGAGCCTTAATGTTGTGCATCTCTCTGAATATAAGGGGGTTAGGGAACCCTTCAAAAATATTGGCCCTGAAGAGAATGGTTTCTTCCCACAACCCTGATATTATACTTTTACAGGAAACTATGGCGATTGGAGACTATTTTTAATGAGTTGAGGTCTTTATTGACTGGATGGGAATTTATTTTCCTAGATGCTAATGGGAAATCTGGAGGTCTGCTCAGAGGATGGCATACTAGAACTCTCTCTTGTACAACCATTTGGGGTATTTCCTTAGGTTTTGGTGCAGTTATGAATTCAAGAGATCTAGGATTCAAATTCACCATTTTGAACTTATACAGACCACATTATCAGAGAATGGAATACTGGAAGGATATAATGGATGCTGGGTTCCACTTAACTAAAAATTTTACACTTGTTGGTGATTTGAACTACTCCATGGGGGAGGCAGAGACATGGGACAATTTGGCACACAAAGATCCCCTATTGGATTTTTCACTAACATGAATGAACATGCCTCTATTTTAGATCTACCTCTGGCCAAGCTTATGCATACTTGGAGGAATATGCATATAGGGTATTATGTAATGTCCCTTATTAGGAATTTTATTAAAATTGCAATTTTTCACTTTTTTTTCCCTAGTTCGACCGTTGACTAGTTTGGATCTCTAGGTCCCAAATTTGCCCCAAATGATCCCAAATCTTATGAGAAGGTATATGAATGATATTAGAACATAAATATGTGTTTCAGGGATGCCTTTGGACCTTTAAAATACTTCTGCAAATCCTCTTTCAATTCTGATCAATGTAGGTAACTTTACTAGTGATTTTCCTTTGACTAGTATTGGCCTCTAGGTCTCAAATTGAATCCAAATGCCTTCAAATCTTCAAGGAAGGTGTATGAATGATATTAGAACTTGAATATGATGTTTATGGATGACATATGTCCACCAAAAGACCTCTGCAAACTCTCTTAATATTCTGGACCAATTATGCAATTTTACTAGTGATTTGGGGTTCAAATCCCCCTGGGGTAAGTACTGAAAATGGCTTCCCAAATGCCTCCAAACCCACTCAAATTTATGAACAGAGGTATGTAATGTGTTAATTATTTTATTAAAGTCTCATATGCACCATTAATGGATTATTACAACTGTTCTCACCCTCTCCCATTCAACTGCAAAAATCCCCAATTCGACCCTTGGGGAAATGGCACTATTTCACCTCCCAATAGAACTAAACTGAGTAAAAATTCTTCAAATGCTCAAGTACAGTACATGAAACTTGTAGAATACATCCATGGAAGTATATTGATCACAAATATATCAGAGAATCATCCATTCATTCGAAATCATCATCAATACATTGGTTCACAACAAGGTAGTGGGGAAATGGCATTGTTCTTCCATTAAAAATGAGATTTATACATTTCTACTTGGAATTTCGACCTGAAACTTTTTGGAGATGAATAACTGAGTATTTAATTCATATTACAAAAGAAATGGGGCATTAAAAGCTTCCCCAAAGAGTACAATATCTCACCAAAAACGCCCTCCCTCAAGGATCAAGAATATGCCATCAAAACTGGAAATGGTTGAAGGAGTGAGCTGCAATAGAAGAAACCATGAGTTACCATGTAGCTTACACTTGCAAATAAAGACTCCATTAAAGCTCCAAATGAAAGGTCTGAATGGCCTTTCCAATTACCAACTTGGATGGGAATCTTTCACCCTTGAAATTGGCTAAGGCAAGAAACTAGTCATCCACTAGCTCTCCCTCTTCACAAATGCAATTGCAAATTCTACAAATGATCAAAAGCTGCTTTCATTCTTTGTTATTGACATTTATAAAGTTCTAATTTCCTCCATGGGTCGAATTCCTTCCAAGAGACTCATGCCAACTCAAGTTGGGAAGAGATTCCAAAGAACGCCACTTGTACAACAATTCCTAGTTTCCCACTTCCACCAAATCACATGTGGAAGCATCTTAGCTGCCCTAACACCCTTGAGCGCCCTCTTGGAGTCTATTTTTAGCCCTGATATGTCATATATGTCATATGTCAGCCTTCAGGTCTGATTTGTGTCATAGGTGTCATAGCATCTTCATCATTGTTGTCATAGAGCTAGGGAATCTAGCCCAAGTGTTTCACTAACTCCAAATTGCCTCTTCCTCTTCCATGGGAGTTACTCTTCCTCTATATTTCGACCTTGGATGAGTCATGCCATTAATAATACCTTTTGGACTCCCCCAAGTATGTTACCATTCACCTTGAATTCGAATTGGTGAGAGAATGATGCCAAGTGTAGTGGGGAAATTTAGCCATATGTGGGTCCCACTTCCTCCATGTGTCTTCATGATCAAATGCCACTTTGATTTTCACTTGCATATATTTATTTAGATCCTTTATTAAATATTTATGCCACTCTAATGTTCAAACATCATTTATTTGTTGAGATATTGTAACTTCAAAGAATATTATATTTGTACTTTATTATTCCGGAGATGTTTCATTCCTCCGTGAAGATCTTATTGTATATCCGGAGATGTTTATTCCTCCGTCGGAATGTGGTAACTCGGGTTATTAGACTTCCCTAGTAGGGGTCGGCCCTGTATGTGTTATGTGGGTCAAAGGGTTATTAGACCACCCTAGAGGGGTCGGCCCAGTTAGTTGTAGTGGGGTATTTAACCTATTGGTTAAATACGAGCCTACGTGTACTTGTGTAAAATACATATCAGAGTAGTGTATAAATAGAGGAGGTGTGTTCCTCATTATACACACTCACTCACTTGAGAAAGGCGCATTTGTGGAGGAGAGGTCTGCTATGGAGGAGAAGGAGCTTATGCTCAGGGTTTGCATCTTTGTATATTGCTGGTCATCTATATTGAGGAAGCTTTGCTAGGTTTTCTACCCCATGAGGGTTTCCCAGGATAAATCTCTGTCTCTTGTGTTTATGCTATGCTTGTTGTTTCTTCAGTGATCCTGTATATGCTATTATTGTGAAATGGAATGTAATGCTGCTATTTTCTGTCTTAGCATATTGAATTTTAACATGGGATCAGAGCTAACCTGAAGGAAGACAAGGTATGGCACTAAAGACACTTGCTTTACTTACGACAATTTGAAGGTTAGGGTTTTACATAGCAAAACCCAGTCATCGTAGAACTTTCGCTATAAATCCGTTTTGGCGAAGTTTTCGGATCTGAAATGGTTACAGGATGAAGCTAAGATCTCCAGGTACCTTGTGTCCAAAGGAAAACCTCTAATTCGTTGTACTTTGTGATTTATGATCTGTACAATATAGGGTTTCTGCCTCTTCCAGATCTGAGTCAAAATCAGGTGACCTTGGGAAAAAGGTCATATCTTGGGCTAGGAAGCTCCAAATGAAATTTCGTAAAAAGTGACAGGTAGTGCACAGTCTGCACTATCTCAGAAAACTTTTTTAGAGGCCGAAGTTGAACCAGTGACACGTGGAACTACGTACAAGTGCACTCTCTTGTATTATCCCATAAACAGGTCACGTTGCGACACTTGGCATAAATCTCTCTCAGAAAATCCAATTGAGGTCATACCTGTCAGGATGGAAAGATAACAGGCCGAGCTATCTCAGAAAACGTTTTCAGAGGCCGAAGGTCAAAATAGTGACACGTGGCACTCCGTACAAGTTCGCTCTCCTGTATTTTCCCAAAACAGGTCACGTTGCGACATTTGGCATAACTCTCTCTCAGAGAATCCAATTGAGGTCATACCTGTCAGGATGGAAAGATAACAGGTCAGGCTATCTCAGGAAACTTTTTCAGACCCTGTGGATCAAAAATTTCAGAGTTACACCAGAAACAATCACGTACATATTTCTGTCAAAACAGAATTATTTTTTGGTACCTTCATTCATGACTTCCGGAATTTAGGGCTTTGGAGAAAGTTGGAATTTTTGTAATAGGAGACCAAGGCTGGATGCTAATCATCAAAATAGAAATTTAGAGACCAAGATCAGAATTTTTGGTTGGGCAGAAGGCCGGGCTTGATTAGACCCTAGTTCGAGACTTTGATCAGAAAAGCGGAAAATTAGGGCTTCTGTAAAAATGGGAATTTTTGAAATCTGTGACCACGGCTGGAAGCTCCTCAGAAAAATAGAAGCTTAGAGCTTTGGATCAAACTTTTTGATGGGCAAAAGAGTGGGCTTCATCAAACCCCAGTTCAGGGTCACGTCCAGTGAATCCGAAAGTTTCAAAGGCAAAATTGAGGAGTAAAACTTTGCAGTTTTCAAATTCTGAATATATCAGTTTGATCAGTTCATCAAGGCGCATATCTCTATCCTTTCGGAAGTTTGAAATTCAAAGTTTGAATTTTTGGGGTTTCTCTGACAAACCCATATCCAGCTCCAGGTCCAGTTCTTGCAAATCAAGTGGATAGGGTTAATCCTAGAAGAAGATGGATTGGTCACCTACATAAGTGAAGGAGTTCATGTTTCAGAGGGAGATGAGGCTAAGGCTTTACATAAGGAGATTACAAGCGATCTCGATAGGTATGACTCATCGAGGTATGTTTTGAGATTTGTTCATGATTAAGTTTATGGCATGTTTGTCTTCATGTTATTACAGTTAGTACAATCTTGATTTTAGATTTGTTGTATCACCTTAACAAAATTATGAATGCATGATAGAAGATATTTATTGGTTAGGGTGTTGACACTTATGATTGTACTAATGCATTATGGTGTTGTGTGAGGTTGAGGTTGTCTGCTAACAAGATACAGGTACATCACAAAAGACAAATCAGGCTCCATGACCATGAAAACATGAAGACAAAGACTCATCCATAATCTTTGTTCTACTTACGAGGTATGTATGACTTTGTTATATTATGCTTAACCTATGAGACATGCAGGTTCTAGCTCAGGATCTCTAAATCATTGAAGAGGTTGTTTAGGTATGTTGTACATAACCAAGTAGGTATACTAATCCAGGTATGTTTCCCATGAATCTTACCTTGTGTTAGGATCCCTTATATAAGTATACTTGGAATGATTGGTTATGCTTATTCATAAAGTTAGTAATCAAGGGATTATGCATATTATATCTTTTATCAATGATATGCATGAGTAAAAGAAGACTTCCCTGAAATCTTGAATACTAATGTTTATTAACTATAATCATGACTATACGTTTTCAAGATTATTTAGTACTATAATGTTTTGATAGCATTTAGAATATACTAATGAGTGTATGTTTGTGTATGAGATCATGAGGATGACTCTTGAGCATGCACAGTGGTACAGAATGAATAGAAGTTCAAAAGACATACAGAAGATCAAGCGGGAGGCAGCCACACAAACATAAAAGATAAGTATTTGAGTTGCTATTTGAAATAGTAATGATATTGCCTGCATGCATATTTGTATTCCTAGAATATATAATGCTGAGTGTAAACATTCATAGATCATTGAACAGTATACAACTAATGTGCATATGTTTGGACAAACATTCCATTGTTGCTTGTCTAGAATGAAACCTCTTTGCTGACATGCTGAGAGTTGTGCACACTCTCGATAGTATGTTCTGGTAGAGATGGAAGGCATCTAGATAGCCACTATATGCATACAGGATATGGGAAAGTGTTGTGCCAAAGTATTGGTCAAAATAGTTGCATCACTATGTAAATGATATCTGTATACATAATGGGTTATCTTTTGATGATTATGAAGTATTACTAATCATGTACTTAATTTTGATTTGTAGGAAAGGTCATGAAGAATGATGGACACCGTACAAGTGGTGGATGTTCAAACAAGAAGATTTACAAATCAAACAAAATATAGAAGGCTCATGGCTAGAAGATTCTCTTAGAAAGGGGAAGAGAATCACGACAAGATGTTTGCTCCAAGTATGGTGTAATTAAAGAAGAAGTATGAATCAGGTTCTGTATAGGTACCTAGGATCGATAATAATTTGATAAGCTTAATGATCACCATGGGTGATGTGGATCTCAACCTTTGCTACAAGGTTGAATATGATACACATATGACATGGATGCAAGAAGGAACTCACCACAGAGTTCGAATGATATTGAGGCTCATATCAGTAGACCCATCTAACGAGAGATGGCACAGATAGATATGCAGAAGATCATTCAATGCAGAAATGAAAAATGAAAGATCTCAAATTGATGCTTTACTTCCTAGGTCTGGAAGTATGGCAAGGCTCAGAAGGAATATTTCTCAACCAGGGAAAGTATGATGAGAAATATGACTTGAGGTGTTGGAATGGCCACTCTTATGGATTCCAACTTGAAGCTGTTAGGGGATAACTCATCAGAGTTAGTGGATATAACTCTGTACAGTCAAATTATTGGGTCTTTGATATATCTAACATATACTAGGTTAGATATATGCTTTGTTATGAACACCTTGAGTTAGTATCTAGTGGAAACTAGATGTGTTTACCTGATAGTTGCAAAGTATGTGATGAGGCACATAAAGGACACGATAGAATTTGATCTATGCTATCTTGAAGATCATGACTTCAGATGGATATTCAGATTTTGTTTGGGCAGGAAGTGTATCAGACAAGAAGAACACATCGAGAGGATGTTATTGTCTGGGATTAGCCATGATCTCGTGGTTTAGCTGGAAGCAGTCTAGTGTGGCTCTCAGCACAAGCGGAATATATGGCTGCTTGCTCTGCTAGTTGTGAAGAAGTTTGGCTTTAGGATTGTTTGACTTAGAGATAGAACCAACTGAGATCCTATGTGATAATTAGAGTTGTATCAAGATGACATAGAATCTAGTGTTCCATGATAAGTCAAAGAACATAGGGAACTAACAAGATATGACACAGAAAGGAACTCTAAAAGTTTGAATTTGTAATAGGTTACCGTTGTACTAACCAAGCCTCTACGTCAAGTGAAGAAGTTACCAACCAAACCTCTGTCTCGAGTGAAGCTTGAATACTTCCGAGACAAGCTTGGTGTAGTTCAAAAGGACCCTCCTCGAAAGGGGGAGTAGTATAGTCACTACTGATGAGATTGTCTCATCAAACAACAAGGTCGTTGATGAGGTAACCTGTTCTCTACACCCAGTTACTTAGAAATATTTAGATTTAGGACTCTTATACTTAGAATACTTAGCTTTACTTATACATGCTTTTGATGATAGATGTATTAGTAAGAATACATGCTAGTTGTGATGTATACATGTTTTGATGTTAGATGTATTAGTAAGAATACATGCTAGTTGTGATGTATACATGTTTTGATGTTAGATGTATTAGTAAGAATACATGCTAGATGTGATGTATACATGTTTTGATGTATTAGTAAGAATACATGCTAGTTGTGATGTATACATGTTTTGGTGTGATGTATACATGTTTTGATGTATTGGTGAGAATACATGCTAATGTGATAACTGCTCTTGTATAGATGAGAATACAGAAAGGGATTGGATCATCCCTGGACTTTCAGTCCTAAAGAGAGCCGTAGACGTGAGGTCTCTGAGAATGAAGTCCTTGGTGGACTTGAGGGGATTGGATCATCCCTGGACTTTCAGTCCTAAAGAGAGCCGTAGACGTGAGGTCTCCGAGAATGAAGTCCTTAGTGGACAGTTGAGGGGATTGGATCATCCCTGGACTTTCAGTCCTAAAGAGAGCCGTAGACGTGAGGTCTCCGAGAATGAAGTCCTTGGTGGACTTGAGGGGATTGGATCATCCCTGGACTTTCAGTCCTAAAGAGAGCCGTAGACGTGAGGTCTCCGAGAATGAAGTCCTTAGTGGACAGTTGAGGGGATTGGATCATCCCTGGACTTTCAGTCCTAAAGAGAGCCGTAGACGTGAGGTCTCCGAGAATGAAGTCCTTAGTGGACATTTGAGGGGATTGGGATCATCCCTGGACTTTCAGTCCTAAAGAGAGCCGTAGACGTAAGGTCTCCGAGAATGAAGTCCTTAGTGGACAGTTGAGGGGATTGGGATCATCCCTGGACTTTCAGTCCTAAAGAGAGCCGTAGACGTAAGGTCTCCGAGAATGAAGTCCTTAGTGGACAGTTGAGGGGATTGGGATCATCCCTGGACTTTCAGTCCTAAAGAGAGCCGTAGACGTGAGGTCTTCGATAATGAAGGGATTGGGATCATTCCTGGACTTTGGTCCGAAAGAAGAGCCGTAGACGTATGTCTCCGATAATGAAGGGATTGGGATCATTCCTGGACTTCGGTCCGAAAGAAGAGCCGTAGACGTATGTCTCCGATAATGAAGGGATTGGGATCATTCCTGGACTTCGGTCCGAAAGAAGAGCCGTAGACGTATGTCTCCGATAATGAAGGGATTGGGATCATTCCTGGACTTCGGTCCGAAAGAAGAGCCGTAGACGTATGTCTCCGATAATGAAGGGATTGGGATCATTCCTGGACTTCGGTCCGAAAGAAGAGCCGTAGACGTATGTCTCCGATAATGAAGGGATTGGGATCATTCCTGGACTTCGGTCCGAAAGAAGAGCCATAGACGTATGTCTCCGATAATGAAGGGATTGGGATCATTCCTGGACTTCGGTCCGAAAGAAGAGCCGTAGACGTATGTCTCCGATAATGAAGGGATTGGGATCATTCCTGGACTTCGGTCCGAAAGAAGAGCCGTAGACATATGTCTCCGATAATAAAGGGATTGGGATCATTCCTGGACTTCAGTCCGAAAGAAGAGCCGTAGACGTATGTCTCCGATAATGAAGGGATTGGGATCATTCCTGGACTTCAGTCCGAAAGAAGAGCCGTAGACGTATGTCTTCGAGAATGAAGGGATTGGATCATTCCTGTACTTAAGTCCGAAAGAAGAGCCGTAGACGTATGTCTTCGATAATGATAGGACTGGATCGTCCCTGGACTTCGGTTCAAAAGGTACATGACTGGTTTACATCATTCCTTGACGATGCCGATGATCGTGTGATGACGATGCTGATGATCGTATGATGACGATGCTGATGATCGTGTGATGACGATGCCGATGATCGTGTGATGACGATGCTGATGATCGTATGATGACGATGCTGATGATCGTATGATGACGATGCTGATGATCGTGCGGTGATGATGCTGATGATCGTATGATGACGATGCTGATGATGATGCTGATGATCGTGTGATGACGATGCTGATGACGATACTGATGATCGTATGATGACGATGCTGATGATCGTGTGATGACGATGCTGATGATCGTATGATGATGATGCTGATGATCGTATGATGACAATGTTGATCGTGCTGCTGTTGATAGTGTGATGATGATGCTGCTGATCGTGTGATTACGATGCTGATGATCGTAATGCTGATATTGATGTTGACATTGATGTACCAGTAACTGCTTGAGTTACTGATGAAGACAAATTGAAGAAAGCTTCCAATGATTTATAGATGTATCATGTATGATGTTGATGACTCCTTGCTCGTGCAGATGTTGTTATAATATCCTTCTCGTTAAGGGGGAGTGTTGAGATATTGTAACTTCAAAGAATATTATATTTGTACTTTATTATTCCGGAGATGTTTCATTCCTCCGTGAAGATCTTATTGTATATCCGGAGATGTTTATTCCTCCGTCGGAATGTGGTAACTCGGGTTATTAGACTTCCCTAGTAGGGGTCGGCCCTGTATGTGTTATGTGGGTCAAAGGGTTATTAGACCACCCTAGAGGGGTCGGCCCAGTTAGTTGTAGTGGGGTATTTAACCTATTGGTTAAATACGAGCCTACGTGTACTTGTGTAAAATACATATCAGAGTAGTGTATAAATAGAGGAGGTGTGTTCCTCATTATACACACTCACTCACTTGAGAAAGGCGCATTTGTGGAGGAGAGGTCTGCTATGGAGGAGAAGGAGCTTATGCTCAGGGTTTGCATCTTTGTATATTGCTGGTCATCTATATTGAGGAAACTTTGCTGGGTTTTCTACCCCATGAGGGTTTCCCAGGATAAATCTCTGTCTCTTGTGTTTATGCTATGCTTGTTGTTTCTTCAGTGATCCTGTATATGCTATTATTGTGAAATGGAATGTAATGCTGCTATTTTCTGTCTTAGCATATTGAATTTTAACCCAAGTGTTTCACTAACTCCAAATTGCCTCTTCCTCTTCCATGGGAGTTACTCTTCCTCTATATTTCGACCTTGGATGAGTCATGCCATTAATAATACCTTTTGGACTCCCCCAAGTATGTTACCATTCACCTTGAATTCGAATTGGTGAGAGAATGATGCCAAGTGTAGTGGGGAAATTTAGCCATATGTGGGTCCCACTTCCTCCATGTGTCTTCATGATCAAATGCCACTTTGATTTTCACTTGTATATATTTATTTAGATCCTTTATTAAATATTTATGCCACTCTAATGTTCAAACATCATTTATTATCCCCATTATTCCAAATCCCAAAGCTTCCACCCCAAACCTAGGAAACTAGTAATTTTCCTCCTTGGCAATTATTTGACCTTTAACATCAATTTTACAAACTCTAATGAATATGGCCAATGTGATTAGGCCATTGTGACCCAATTCCAAATTTGGGACATGACAGATTAGGCCATTGCAAAAAGATTAGACCATTTCCTAATTAATGAAGGACTGTTAAATTTGGCCTCTTGTAATAAAAAATGGGTGGGAGTTGGAAGAGACTTTGATCATTTCCCTGTTTTAGAGGGGATCTGAAAAATCCACCAACCCCCTTTAAGTTTAATGCCACATGGTTGCAAGATGATGGATTCCAACAACTGGCTAAATCTATATGGATTCCTTACACAGCTGAAGTTCAATTCTCAGCAGCTATTCATTTTCTGAATAATCTAAAGAGCTGAAGGAACACACTATTCCTTAGGTGGAGAATCGTAAAAAACAAAAAGCAAAGGAACTCCAGACCATAGAGGAACAATTGGAAACTTTTTATTCAGTCTCCCTTGCTGGTTTTCATTCGAATGATAAAAAAACGCATATTATGGAGCTTGAGACTAAAAGAAGGAAATTTTTGCAAGATGAGGAAGCCAAGCTCAGACTAAAAAGAAAAGTTATCTGGCTGAAGTAGGGGGACAACAATACAAAGTTCTTTCATAATCATATCACGCATAGGAAGCATATCAATTCAATTTGGGAAATTGAAGATAAAAACAGGGAGATGGTTACAGGTTTCCATAATATTGTCGTTGTTGGTGTGCAACATTTTTCTGAACTTTATAAAGAGGATCAAAATGCTCTCATTGCCTCTATTGCTTGAGACTATTGCATACTTTCCTTCCTTTGTATCAGAAGAGCACAATCAATCCTTAAAAGAACCTATTACAAGAGATGAGCTCATCCACGCAATGAAGTCTATGCATCATGATAAAAGTCCTGGTCCAGAGGAGGGCTGGCCAATTGAGTTCTACAGTGGGTTGTTTGAGACTATTGGTGATGATCTCTTATCTGTTGTTGAAGATTTTATGGCATCTACATTATTTTCATTTCATCCATAGCCAAATTCCATTGTTTCTCAGCCTTCAACTCCTCCGCAACCCTTCAGAAGTTTCCTCTACTATGTTCTGCATCTCTGTCTCCAAGTGTCCATGCAGTTTCTCGTCCAAGTGTCCCTGCAGTTGCTTGTCAATGTGAGGAGGGATGACATTCTGACCGTCTGTTTCCATAGTAACCTCATGTCTTGTAGTTGGTGTGACCGGGTGGTTCCGTCTTGATTTCTGCTGGTTTGTGCTTGTGGCCTAGGGCCTGGGCATTTTTCCCTAATTATGGTGCAGTGGCGGTTATCAGTTTCCTGGTTGTTGGTGCAAGTAACGAGGTTGCTATGGATTTTCTGATGTTCTGGCGCTGGTAGTAGCCCAGATATGTCCTCTCCATATAATTTTGCTAAGGGTGCTAAGGGTATCCAAATAAGGACATAATTTACAATAGAAGCTTGGGGAAAGGTAGACCCCACAAAGGCATATGTAGATGATTGAGTATAGGAAGTTGCATTTACATATGCGATGCAGTTTCGAAAGCACCAATGCGAGCATTATATAGTATAGTAGCAGGCTCTGTCCCTAAGCGAAGGAAAGCTAAAATGGGTAGGGATGATTACTTTTAGGCTTTTATCGCCTCCGATGCTTGGAATTATACTTATACTTGCTCTATTTTTGTTGCTTTCTCTGCTTCCTCTGCAATAATAAGTTATGGATCTTTCTATGTGCTTGGGGACTCTATGAACGAGTTTCAATATCCAACTGGTCTTTTTAGATATGCATATGTTCCTAGCATAAGTGTTCCAACAAAAGCTCTCCCAGGAAGTAGAGTTTACTTTATGTCCAAAATCCAACATTGTTACTACAAGTGCTGCTCGGGCATATGAGTAGAGTGATGATCGTTATTTGCTAGTGATCTCAATGGTGTTCCGAAATGGTTAAGTAGAAAAAACATGTAGTGGTTGTTGTAATTTGTAGGCGGTTTTGTATTTTGGCCTGCTGGTCTTCCATTTTACGACCACTGCCATCGCTTTTTGTAGGTTCGTGAGCAGAGTTTATTGTTGTAAAAGAAACATAGTGTGGTCATGAAAATTATAATGTGAAGTGATCAGTTGATAAGGCACAACACATATGCAAATTTATTAGTTTGTGGGTATGGTGTAAATTTATTAGTTTGTGGGTATGGTTGAAGGGTGGAGCATATGTCTCAGCACATGGATTGATCATGTTATTAAGAATCTTCTATTCGCACATGTTCTCCTGTTCGAGTTTCAAGTCATATTCTTGTATTGCGATTTCCATATTTCAGAGGTTCGCTTCCTTATCCTGAACTTCTGCTTTGTGTAGTGTCATAAGCCTTTTTCACAGCTTCATGCCTTCAAAAGGTTGCACACCACGCGAGGTGTGGTTATGGTTTCTCTAACTCCAGTAGAGTTACCATTCCTCCTCTTACTGTTGTTCTTGTTGCTATTTCTTGACTGTTGTTATTTCTGGAACCAAGAGAATACATTCTTTATTATTATTGCAGAGTGGATTCGTGGCATGCATGTAGAGGGGATTCATGTCACTTAATTTATCCATGTCTCCCCTTATTAACATTTCAAATTTAATATCTTAGTTTTAATTCTTCGAAACGACTAATGCCTGTAGGTTAGCCATGCCCTATATTTGGCATGATACACACATTATCATGGTTGTAGTTTCTACCAGTTAGTAAATTAGTTTGCCTTACTAAGATCCACCATCTATGGACACATTATATTTTTCCTATGGCCAATAAAGTTCTGTCGGATTTGGAAAACATTCAAGAAAAAATTGACTTTTATCAAATAAGAAGGGAAGCAAAATAACTTTTCTAAGCTGAATTTATTAATATCGTCATTGTCATAAATGCTATATATGAATTGAAAAAAGTTGTAATGTTCATTACACTTGATTGCTTTTCTTGGATGTTTGGAAACCATGGCCATAAAGTTAATCGCTAAAACTTGAAGGAGACATGCCATAGATTGAATTGAAAAAGCATAACATGACAACTAAAAGCATGGTGGTTGTGACGTGGATGCTCCTTTCAAAGAAGACAATTGTCAAAATGAGAGCAAGTTTTGATGTACAAATGGTGTAGTTAATAGAAGACCCAGTTTTATGATTTTGTTGAAAGATAATCCGATCTTTGTTTAATTGTATCATTTGTCTGTTTCATCTATTTGGTCACTTTCACTGCATTAAATCTTAATTATATATGAATCTTCCTTCAATAATATGTAATATGCTGAAATAGGTAGTTCAATCTGTTAAGATACTGTTGATGTATGATGCATGTCAGTCACCTATGCATTTGTTACTTCAGATATATTTTTGTCAGGTATGTATTTATTACAAAACATACATATGTCAACTATGTATTTATTACAAAACATACATATGTCAGCTATGTATTTATTACAAAACATACATAAGCAATATTTCATATTTGTATTTGTCATCTATGTATGTATATGTATTTGTCAGCTATGTATGTATATGTATTTGTCAGCTGTGTATTTAAATTATAGCAAGACTGCTATGTATTTGTTACTTCAAACCTTTTCAAATCTTTTTGGTAAGCAATCTATTAGTTGTAGACAATGTCACTGCAAATTCTTTAATTTGATCTTTTTCTTGGTGCCATGATGTTTATAACGTGACTTTCAAACTAGTTGTTTTGTAGCATTGGCAGGAGATTGGGACCAAAGAGGAGAATTGTAGATCAATTCGTTCTGTCAGCTACATTTTTTTATATTTTTTTAGACCAATTTATTTTCAAAATCACAGATTTTCAAATACTCACATCAAGGAGTAGCGGCTATCGACACTGACCTGAAGGCTTCATGCAGGCTATGTCTATCAAGTGATACTAATGATAAGTATATGTGACATTAATATCAAGTGATACTAATGCGCATCTATTACTAATTTACATCACAAAGGCGTTCACATAAAGAAACCATTATGAAAATTGATGTGCACTACTGATTCACTTCACAAAAAAGTTAAACTACAATGACCATTACTCTTCTTAACAAAGAAATTGACCTGTATAAATACTTGATAAAGGAGTTCTCATATATCAATGCCAAGGATGTCTTTTAGATCCTTTATGTGATCGTAAGGTATTTTAAAGAAGATTTTGATTTTCTATTATGGATGACCATGGAGTTGACATATATGAATACGTGATAAAAGAGTTGACATATATTAATGTCAAAGTTAATCAAAGATTTATTTTTAATGGTAGTAAAGTATTTTACAAAATATTTTGATTTACTCTCCATAATTATGCATAAATAAATTTGAATTTTGCTTTTTTAAAATTTAAACACATATTAAATAAAATTAATAAAAAAATATTTTTAAAACTTTTTTAATTTAATAAATAAATTTATTAAAAAGGCTTATTCATTCACAAAGTTATTGATAATGGATACAGTTATTGATAATGGATACTTTGTCCTTGGATCTACCACAGTTCAACATCATTGTGATCTATTCACAAGATAGATTCCATCTTGACTGGAAATGAAGAACAAAATCAATAGTCTCTTGCAAAAACCAATCCTTTGCATCTTGCTGCAAATTTTCATCTTGTGCATCGATCAACATCTTCATCTTGTGCATTATACTTGTGTGCGTACTTTCCTTGTTTACTGGTTCTCAGTCTTTCCACTCATTGCAATCACTCTTCACCTTTTACTTTTTTGAAACAACATGTTTTACTTCCAATTGTCACTTGCTTTTGATGATAATATTTTTCTTTTTTTCAATGTGCACGAAGCAAATTTTAGCTCCCTTACCATTACACTGACCATGATGATTTCAACTGAAATTTTGCAAAGGAGATATCCAGTTCTGGAAAATACTTATGCACATTGGCAATAGCTTGCATACAAAGAAAAGAAAAAACTTTATTAAAATTTTGTGTTTTTAATGTAATCAATGTAATTATACAGGCAGTATATAGGCAGAATGGTCAACGACCATGGTTTTCTACCAATGTATACAACAACTGTCTATGCATCCGATATATTGACAAACACTATTGTCATGATTTTTTACAAAAACATATAAATATATATTCAGAAACAGAACTTCATTTGAATCCTTCTCCAGGCATACATACTTGTTATTATACTTTTCAAGCATTTGATTGCTGCATTGATATCATTTGGAAAAGTTGTTACATTCTGTTGTTTCTTATTCATGTTGTAATTATTATAGTAAACATCAATGTTTAATCTGTTATACAGAAAAAGCAATTTACTTTCAGCATATTTAGCAGGCCCTTCCCTTGTAGTTGAAATATTTATTTCCTTTAAAGTTGTTTCTTGTCAGCAAAACAAACAGGCATTCTCTTCTTTTGATACATTAGCGTAGGAAAAAAATGTCTAGGATGTTCCCCATCGATATTTGGTAGCCCTTTTCTTTGCTACCATCAACTTCCATGGTCTTCTCTTCATACATTAACAAATGGAAAAATGTCTACAATGTTCCTTCATAGCTTTCTAAATTTTACACTCTCTACTTCATACTTACAATTTATTATCCATCTTTGCTTCTGATTCAATTCCAACTTATTCAAACCTGTTCTAGTTTAAATAAAAAAATTCAAGCTCTATATATATTGTATTTATCATGCTTCCCACATCGTTCTGTACATATTGATCCGCATATTGATTAATCAACATCTTGATTGATCTTTGGTATATGTTTCAAACTCTATATATTGTATTTATCATGATTCCCACATCGTTCTGTACATATTGACTTGCATATTGATCAGCATCTTGATTGATTTACATATGTCAAGATCAGAATAATGACCTAAACATTTCCCATCCAACTCATCATACAGTTACACTAAGGACTGAGTTGTGTTTTTTGGTATTGTATGAAAATATATTGTAGGGTAGTCGATGTCCAATTCACAAATGTATTTTGGTTTTTACTTTTTGATTAATCTGGCTATTTCATAACCCCAATATTGGCCTAAACATTGCCCATCCATCTCTCGATGCACTTGAGCTGAGGGCCGACTTGCATTTTTGGTTTTGTTTAAAAATATATTATATGGTAGTCAAATGTATTTTCTCTGGCATTGGTTTTGTTTAAAAATATATTATATGGTAGTCAAATGTATTTTCTCTGGCATTTACACTAGTTGCATGTCTGCAAGTATTTGCTGCTTATTAAAAAATATTGAAGGACACTTACAATAACTGTATTCTGATACAATACCTTGGTCAGCTTTCTTCTTTGCACATAGGCTTCTATCTATGCCAATAGCCATAGATTGTTATGCCTATCATACGACTTAATACTAAGCCAAGTGGTTTCTCATGTTAAAATTCGATTTGTCTTCTTCTTTATAGCTTAGTGGTATTCATTTTCTGGCTTTTGCATTAGACTTTATAACGATGGTTTCTGATACCGAAAACCATCATACTGCACAAAATTACAAGCTTTCCCATCTTTGATTGTTGTCTATACCCAAATCTATTGATACTGCTCCACGCCATCCCAAGAAGAAAATTTAGTCATTCCCATAACTCCCCTTCATTGTTGTTTTCATAGTTTTCTTTTGATTTTGAGTGGGAAAACATTTTCCATGCCTATGAGGTTCTTGAAGTTTATGAAGATGAGATTCACACCAAGCATTTGGAAGATTTCCTACAATAGAACGCCCTTTGTATAGCTAAGAGGAGTCTTCAGGTTGTTTTGAATTAGCTCCTCCAGTTAACTCAAATGCTTCTCTCCAACAAAAGTTGCTTTCCATAATCACAAATTACAAAATGCACTATATAGAAACATCCTTTTAAACCTCAAGCCATCGTTGTCGATGGCCTATGGGGTGAAGCCACCTGTCCATTCGTCCCGAGGTCGCAAAGTGGATGGCAAAGTCATCTTCAAGGAAAGTCTTGCTGATTTGAATGGTTTTAATGGCCAGAAGTTACGAGCCATCTTGTTACTGACAGGCGCTGGAACTCTTTATGGCAATCGAACCAATGGAGCAGGATAAGCAGAATAAAAAGTCCCCGTAGCAGTTTTCAGAGCAGTTCCAGCATAAGTATAACCAGCATTCCAAGCATAATTCCCAACATAATCATCATTTTAAGCATAAGTTCCAAGAGCAGCATAAAAACCATGAAATATACCCGACACCATGCTCATTTCTTACTTCAACTGGGAGTGGAATCGGTCACGTTCATGCCCTGGAATAACTTTGTGGATGGGACGGATGGAATGATTGGAAATTACCTGACATGCTATAAGGAATAGACTTGCCTCAAGAAAAACGCACGTTCGAGACTGCGGTAGAACATATGGGCAGGCAAGCTTTCCGTCAATTGGCCGATTAAACACCAGGTGAGGTTGGGACACAATAGCGCTCACATAGGTATTCATTCACAATCAAACAGTAATGCCATCCTTCAGCATTCAATGAAAGCCAATCCAGTGAAAGCCAACGCGACACCACAAAGGTCGGTTGTATGTGTATATATTTATTGGAATGTTTGGCCAGTCCTGTTATCGTCCAGGCCAGACTCAGCTGCAGGAAATTCAAGTGGAGACATTGCTTTCAGGTTGCCCTCTTCAACTCTCTCAGGTTGGCCTCTTCAAGTACTCTCTTCCCTCCTGTAAATGAATTTTTGTCTGCTCCTATTTGCTTATGTTTCCAGGTTATTTAATTGATTTTTTGTATTTTTAATTGGTTTCCTTCAAAGTTTTACAACATAAGTAAAACTGCACCACATGTCATTATCCTACCACAATATTTTCATTTAATTCCAGTATCCGAGCAATACTTATTTACATGAGAAGATGAATTTAATTATCCAACTGAAATGTAGAGAAGACTCCACCTTTATAATTCACCTCAAGCCATAAAACTTGCAAGAAACTCTTTTGGCTTGGAAGGAATATGCAGCCTACTCCGCTAGCAAGTTGTTGGGCTGATAATCATCCTTACCAATATAAATAGCAGCTACTACTACTACAGTGCGTTATAGCTATCATCCTTACCAATATAAGTAGCAGCTACTACTACAGTGTGCTATATCTATTACCTTACCTGCTATACCAATTCTCTCTGAAGCTATCCCTCCTAGCAGTCAGAATCAATTTAAAAATACTTTTACTAGTACGGTTATAATACAAAAGATTGAACAACATATATATTCCCAAAACAGTGGTTATATTTTATAATATGCTGCGGGAAATCATGGTGGATTATCTCATATATAATAGCAATGGTGCAAAATAGACAAGAAGGTAACAACTTCATAAATTTAGTACCCAAAACGTTTTAGCATACTCAACCTGTCTAGCTTAGTCTTAGTAGGAATCCATCCCTGTATTTAAATAAGTGCAAACAATTTAGGTAAATCTACCTGATCTGTCTATTTGATCTTCTCCCCTAATAAAGACTAAGCTAGACAGGTCCTCACTGTAACAAGCAATGGACAAACTTCTTCCCTATATTTAGCCATGCATTCTTTGCATGCACATCAAAACGACCTTAATCAAAACTGGCACAATCGTCGATACCGAGATTCACCGGCGCTATGGTGAGGCATAGCGTTGCACAGCTTGGATGCAGGGTATCTCCATAGGGATGCTGTTTCCAATTTGATGAGGTTGATTCTCTGTACCATTAGCTAAGAAAATTACATGTTGTTCAAGGGCATAGTCAAACTCGTTGCAAATATAAGTTACATTCTCCCACACACACACAAACAGACACAAGCATAAAAAAAAATTACTGTAAATTTGAATAGTCCTGCAAATTTAAAATCTTTCCAGATGCCCAGAACTAAAAGAATGAAAATACAGTAGTCTAAAATCGTTTTAACGAACCAGAGATAATTTTATCTATTTTGTTCGCATGGCACATAGTGATGCCTTACAAATGCAGGCCATTGCAGCCTTGGTTCATGCTTATGGTTGGAGAAGAATTACAGCTATTTACACCGATGATGATTTCGGTACCGCTGCAGTCTCTTTATCATGTGATGTGATTAGAAGAGAATTTGGCTAGGAAATAGAATATGGATTATAAGCAATATCGCCAACTGCGGACCAACAATCCTTAAGACAACAGTTACACAAATTAAAGGCAATGCAATCAAGAGCCTTAACGCGCATGATACTTGTGGCCATGCCATTTTCATGGTAGACAGGTTGACAGTTTGAATGACGTTCTGACTCTTGCATGTATGCCAGATGGTTTAAAAACTAAATTTAAATTAATTTTTTGCATGTATGTCAGATGATTCATTGGCTTTGACTCTTTCAGGACACAAGGCATTTTAAAAATTCAAGGATCGTCCGTTCGGTATGTTTTGCTTGTTTTTGTTTTTAAGGCAAAGAAATGCACATGACCACTTCGAGCCAAAAGTTTCTTCATGCATTGTGACTTTTAATAATACATTTAATAATGATAACAAAATCTAACACCTGTATTTCGATTAAATATTTAAATTCAATAATCACATTAAGAAATAACTACTTTAATTAAACAATTGTAAAAGGGCATAAAGGGATTATGCCAACTCACATAAGAAATGAATAGAAAGACGTTATGGCCAACTCAACTCACATGAGAAATAAATAAATAGAAATACATTATGGCCAACAAAGAACCAAATAAAATTAAAATAATTATCTTACCATGTGTCATTGTTTCACAACTTCTACTTTATCTAACAATGAAAATTTTAATAATATTGAAGGCCATTATTATTTCCACATTTGCCTGGTTAAAATAGGCATGGGTGACTGGACTTTCACGGACTAGTGTTATTTTAGTTACAAATCCTATTATATTAGGTTACCTATTTATTTTAATTACAGATCCGTACTGAACAATCGTTTAGATTTCCAGTACGCTCTATGAATCTACTGAACAAGGGATGAGTAATTTATAAAGATATTCTCTCCACGGGCGTTAACTTTGAGTAATTTAGAACCGGATTATCGTGAAAAACCTGCTGGCCTGTATGACCTGATAGGAACACCATAAACCAGCAAGTAATATTTCTAAATCGAGTCGAGCATAAAATGTTGAAGGTATGGGGGGTTTAGGATGCCGTGAAAGTGGGGCTGATTTATTATTCACTATGGACAATTGGCAAATTATGAATTCCTTAGCTTGGCCAGGTATGCTTCCACGATGTAGGTGGGACATCATCTGAATTACTTAAAGCTATTGAGATTTTATAGTTTTGTTTTATATTATATGTTTGATTTTATTATATAAATGTTTATATATATTTAAGATATATTGGTGAATATTTGATTAAAAGTTTATATATAAATAGTCTGTTTGGGTATTTTAAACTTATTCTTTTTGTACTTAAATATCTGTATTCATACTCAAATTATGTTATTATAGTTTAAAGGTAGCCTCCCTCGAATCTCTTAAATAAAATATAGGAAGAATATGTGCTTCTTTCTTTCCCATCGTCAATGTTGTTCAGCTTTTTTGACCATGCCCATGCCAAGAGAGGCCGAATATGCACTGCTGAGAAATTCTTATTTTTAATGTACTATTCTGTAGCTTGACTTTGTTATATGGCTGTATGTATGTGTGTTTTTTCGAGTTCTTATTTGCTGAATAGATAGCTTAACGGCCCGGTCGATGGGAGTATAGTTTTCCCTTATGCCTTCATTGATACATGCCTTCTCCTTATGTTGTGTGGTAATGTGTTTTTAGATGGCTAACAATAACCATAACTAGCCTGTAGAGGTTGCTACAAGATGGTTATCGTTCTTTTTATTTCATTGTGTATATGTATAATTTTTCTCTTGACAAATTAAAGATGTATACTTTTTTTTTTGACAAATTAAAGATAGTTATCATTTTCCTTCTTCCATTATGCATATATATACTTTTTCTCTTGGTAAATTAAAGCAAGTTTCATTTTACTTGTCATCAACTACATCGATTTCCATTTATTACATTTCTATTTATTACTTATTAATATTTTATATTTGCACTTACATTTTCTACATACACACAACTTTCTCTCATTCTAAACCTACTGAAGTTCTTTTAGGCATTTCATTTCCCGCCATCTATAGTCCCTCCATAAGACACTTTCACTCCAATACAAAGCTGCCATGTTCACTCTCCCTTCCTTCCGTACATGGCCGCTTGTCCGCCAGGAGCGTGTTCTTGAGGTTTCCCCTGTCAATTCGAGCTGAGAAACAACATTCTCAGCAACAATGTCGACACTAGAGTCGAGTTTAAAATCTGTGCGCCTGTAAACAGTCTAGCTGTATTCTTCGCCGGGTTCGAGAAATCTGTTGACATATAAATTGTTTTCTGTAGCTTCTGTATCCTCTCTTGCACTAGCAGGCGGAATTCTATATACAGGTTCAGATAATGGAATCCTGTGCCCATTTGGAAACCTTCCCTGTTTATCCCAGTACAATATTTTTTTCTCAGGAAGCAGCGGCTCCTTCAAATTTATGCTGGCGATCAAGACAAGCTTTATAGCGCCCACCAAGACGAGAAGATTCGTATTTGGGACCGTTCAAATACAAATGTGCATTATCATAAACTATTAGCAACACTGCCTACACTCAGAGATTGTCTGCAGAGTTCTCTAAACGCGGACAAGTATGTTCAAGTTAGAAGGCACCACAAGAGCCTGTGGATCAAGCATTCTGAAGCTGTGTCTTCTCTAGCTGTAGATCCCAATGAAGGGCTCCTGTATTCTGCGTCGTGGGAGATTGTCGGATGTAAAATGAATAGAGTCTATAAATGCCCACGACGACGCTGTGAATGCAATGGTATTGGATTCGGACCGTTTTCTGTTCACGGGATCTGTAGACGGAACAGTGAAATTATGGAAGAGAATAATGGCGGCTACCATAGAAGGAACATCGAAGAAAACGAAGCAAAAACACGGCCTAATTACAACGTTGAGGGTTCTCCATCGATTTTCAGTGAATTCCATAGTAGTAAGCAAGGATGGATGCATGGTCTACGCGGGACATTCTGATGGCATCATAAGATCTTGGATGAAGGGCAATTTTAATGAGTTGCCCATTGAGATGACGTATACTGGGTCGACAATACGGGCGTGTCCCACAACTCCATAAGCAATGGCGATGCCAACGAGAACAATATTGACAGCGTCCCACGTCCTGGGGCGTCGTGCCCGCAGGAAATATCTGCCGAATGTAGCACACTGAGACGGCAAGAGACAGAGAAATCCAAGGGCGATGGCGAGCACCAGCGCCTTGTAGAATGTAGAAACCTTTTTGCTTTGCTTATTCTACAATTTTTTTATGGTTCATAGGCTACTGCTTATGTCTCTGGTTCTTTGGAGCATACTGCCACTATTACAAAAGCCATCTGGAGGCCTCTCGATCCTCGCACTAGAGACCACCGCCAAGTGAAAACATCCTTTTGTTAAGGAGTTTAGTTTTGAAGAGCTCAAACCCAGTGGGAGTTCTTCCTGGATTGGTTTCCTTCCTGGTAAGAGGGCCTTCTTGGTAAAGCAGAGGAAGTATTTAGAGCGGTCAAAGTAGCAGTTTGGGCAAAAAATTCCCTACATAAATGTTGATCTTATTTCTCAATTGACCTTGGAGTTTCGTTCAATCGACTCATTGTCAGCACACCTCTCAATACGTTCGAACAAGTGACACCAGAGCCAGCCACAAATTACTTGATTCCGAGTTCTACCTATGGATTACACGTTTCTCTACAAAGGTAACAACTATTGGTGTTGGGATTCGCTATCCATACCTGACTGCGCATGAATCAGAGCATAAACCACCCAACATAAATATACAGATTATGACAACAGAGCAAAATAGTTGATTTTCGTCGAAAGATGGGTGCCAGCCAAAAATACACATCGTCCATTATCATAAAACGTCTTGATAATAAAATTAGAATGATCATGAAGCCTAAGTAACCTTTAAAGTGTTTTAAGTGACTGAAATGTTTTTTTTAAACTTCATTTAAAATTTAGTTTTGATCATAACATTACATCAAAATTACCATTTATCAATTTAAATTATAACTTTCAACAATCTTTTTACCAAATTTGAAAGAATCTTTTACATTTATCAAATTAAATTATAACTTTAAACAAATTTAAAAGAAAACGATTTCGCTAGAATTCATCATATAGAAGGCATGTTCGATCTTCTTCGAGGATTTTCTGTATGCTTCAATAATTGTCATAGCATCGTAGCTATCACCAAAGACCTTTCATTTTCGATTTAGGGATCAATTACCTGTTAACAATCAACTCTGTCAGATATCACATTCAAAGATTAAACCCATGTTAACAATCAACTCTGTCATGTTAACAATCAACTCTGTCAGGTCCATAAGAGAACTATGAATTAATTATAATTTAACACAAATTAAAATTTAAGATAGAATATAATAATTACAATATATTTTTTCCAATGCTATTTGAATTGCCTCATTAATATATCGAATTAAACATGTGTTAATTCAACATAGATAGATTGCATTCACATAGGGTTGAATTCAGAGATCGAATAAACATTCTAAATATATCTATCACTCGTGTGAAATAAACAACACGGTGTAGATTCCCCAATAACAGAACAAGCTTGCAACAACAAATATCGTGAAGCAGGAGTTCCAATATGACGCAAAAATACAGCAGATAAGAACACCCAAAGGAAGAGGCATCCTTGGCCATGTAATTCCCATTGTATATTAATATGGTCTTTTAATTGCCTATATACGTATGCAAACTCCTTAGTTGTATGCGTCGGTCATGGAAGGTGTTTGTCGCGATCCTGTTTTTTGGATTTTGTTTTTCTCAAGAGTGCCCCCATAATCTTCTTTACTCGGGGATCTCTATGATCACAACTGTGGCGGGACTCGCAGTATAATATTTGGGCCTTTTCTTTTATTTTTTCCCAATGATCGCTTCTGCTAATACTGTAATACTCCCATTGGAAGACTAATCTACCCTTGTTGCTAGGGCACCCGTCTTATTGGACAACTAGTAACCAAAAACCTCGATACCAGGAGCAGTTGGGCAGTTTGCAAGAGGGAAATGGTCTTCAGGTGAAGACCATCACCAGCACCCCATATTATCGACTCCTCCCATCTGCAATGTGAAATAACATAGAATGGCCAAGAATAGCATTTTGAGTGGTCGGGATTTGATGTGTACGGGTTCTATTGGCTCGCATGTATATACACCCTGTTGCTGAAGATAATTTCATCAAGATGCAACTTGCACAACGAGTCAACATTTTGTGAAGGTTGATCCCACCCATCCTCTAGTGAAAACTACTTTTAGTGTAGTCTTCAAGCCACGACCTTCGCGACCGCCTGTGCGGGTTTCTTGAGCTTATATGCAATGGCTTGATGTGTATTCTTGGTGATTGATGTGTATTCTTGGTGAGCTTATATGTAATGGCTTGAAGTGTGAAATCAATGGTGACATCATGATTACAATATTCATTATTCATTATTTTTATGACTAATACTGAATCTTATAACTTGTAAATGTAATATTTATTTACTTAATGCTAATTGCATAAGAATATGGATAGCCATCAATTTTATGTAGTACACATATATATAATACTTTAACAAATAATGTTGCTTTTATTTAGGACCGGGAAATGCTCGGGAAATTTGAATGTAAATAATTTAAACTATTAAAGCATTTGAGGCCAACTATATTAGTAAAAAGTAAAATTAACTGAAATCACATAATAAAAGTTCAAATAATCATTTAACTTATTACAGACATGGCAAATTAACTGATATCACATGTATGTAAATCTATACTCTAGAATTTTGATGCAGTAAAAGTAGGATTACAGTCACACAAAGTGGCTCTTTCTTTCTGCATTCCTTTCCATTAACAAAGGCGGGGCCTCTTTTATAGGGGGTGAATTATAGCACGACGATTAACAATGACTAAAGTTGTTTGCGATGGCCTCAGTGTCAAAAAAATAAATATTATCATTGCATTTTTATTAAAAAATACCGAATTATCAGAATTCAAATTCATGCAAGCATCAAATTGGAATTCGAGTTCATATTCATACCGGAGAAAAGGAGGATATTTCAAAAATTGACCCACTACCACTGGACTATAACGTTGATGCCAATTGTGGAATCCCCAAATACATTTTACAATTGGCTTTATATACATTGAAGAACCTTCTACTTGCTTCTTATCAATCACAACAAAAGATATATAAATCAAATAAGTACCCAATCGATTGCTTCAGTTTACCATCTCAAGCCTGAGATTTTTCCAAACTACTAACCACGTCACTCTTATGTTTTCAAATAAAAAATATGCGGCCAGATCATCAAAATTCTTCCTTGTACATGTATTCATTTGTCAATAAAGTTGATCATTCATTTCTCTTTCATCCTTTCCTTGGGATCTTAGCATGAAATTGGTTTAAGTGAACATAGATAGAGTAAAAACTAAGTAGATATGTGTCAACCTAAATCTAAATCTCTTGAATCTACAGCCTATTCCAACTTGAAGGGGAAGAAATGTATAAGAGGAAGGCGAAATCCCTTTTAACAAATTTTTAAAAAAACAAGATAACAAAAAAGTAGAAGTTACCACCTTCCAAGATGAAAACATGTGAGACTTTCCCATGTTTTAAATCTACTTCCTTCCATTCCCAGGATACAGTTAACGATTGCGACTGGACTCATAGCCACATGTACCAAGGTTTCTTCAAATTCACAACAACTACTCTATTACGCTGACCAAGTGTCAAAATAATCGATTGACAACCGAGGATGCCATAATTAGTAGGCATAATCACATCAATAAAATGGTGTTTCCAAACGTGTAGGCAGAGGCAGATGTTGGACTCAGTGGAGGTATATGTCGAACATCAATAAAATGGTGTTGCCAAACATGTAGTGGAGGTAGCTTATTTCACTGCAACACGTTGTGTACAGGGGCATAAGTGTCTTGAGCTACTATTATTTCACTTTCACCGTTTTGCTTCAGGCAGAAGAAAAAAAGTAATGTTTGTGCTTTTGTGGTTTGACATATCTACTTTTGTATGCATGAGCTTTGTTTCCTACATGACGATGGCAGGAAAGCCAATGGTAAAGAATTTGATGCCGCTCGTATTTCCTGTGGGGAAGCTTATGTCTGTAAAAGAAGTAAAGGGTAAGGCTTTTCAAGGAAATAAGGCCGAATCTTCTTCATTTCATTTCGTGGCATTGTTGATCAAATTATTCAGTCTTATCTTATCTTAAAGTGGTTATTGAAAATTTCTTGAAATGCATAACATTTTCGGAAACCAGACAATGTGTTTACTGCATTCTGCTCTTTAACTTTCTATATTATGTAATTTTATGCTAAAAAGAGATGTAAATTAATTTCCATTTTTTTCTAGTACTTCTAAACAAGAAACACGCACAATGTGGAAGAAATTTGCATCAAAAGAGAGTGCATAACAATGTTTAAGTGCACCAAGTATGACTTTGGTGCAGGGTAGATACATGACAATGAAAGTGCATGGTAGTGAGCATGTAGAGGGATGATGGAAAGTCACAAAATGACTAAAGAGAACTAGAGGAAGTTGAAGCAACATAAATGTATTCAAGTACTGAGATGGCAATTGAAAGTCATAAGAGTAACTTAAATTGTTGAGGAAGTCGAAGAGTGAATATGAAAAGAGAAAAAAAGGATTGTTGTTATTGGAGTTAGGTTAAAGGGTCCATAAGAAATCCCAAGAGATAGATATGTAGTGTAGAGAGTTGGTTGAGAACCAAAATAGTGCATTAAGGCACATTTTGTTAATCTATACCTACACCTTAATTTCTAATAATGAGAATGAACACATCTTATCCCAAGCTATGATCTTGTTCTTAATGTTGTGTCATTAATTTCTTTTAGCATGCGATTTCCTATAGTGTACCTATGATATGTTTTGTTTGTTGCAAACCATTGTGCTTAACTTGGGAACTTAAACTTACTGGAGAAATGAGGTCGTTCTTCGTTCGACTCCCAATTATGTCGAAATGATGAAGGACAAATATTTTGTCATGTAAAATTAACACATTGAAGATCAAAGATTTTATATTACTAATTTTGGCGGTTGGGATCATCACTGCCAGAGCTTGATGCAAAGGTAATCCTATGGATAGAAATGGTAGGGCTCATTTCAACGTCCATAGGACAGGACGCCAAGCTTAGCACCACAATGGGACCTTCTATTTCTGATTGGCACAAATTTGTTGGACCAAGATACCTCTTAGCTCGATCGTGCAAGTTCATCATAAAATTACATAATCTACATACACACAACTTTCTCTCATTTTAAATTTACTAAGTTATGTTCGGCGTTTCATTTCCCCCGCTTCGGGGGTATGCTAGTCGTAATGTTAAGATGATGTTTTAATGGTTAAGATCATGTATTTTCTTGAGTTAAAATCTAAGAATAAGATGATGTATTTTCTCTTAGGATGTCTTAAGATCATGTATTTCCTTGAGTTAAAATCTCAAAGAATAAGATGATGTATTAATTGTTAAGATCATGTATTTTGACTTAGGATGCCATGAGTTCAAATCAGAGGGAATAAGGTATGTATCCCTAAAGAACAATGGAATATGTTGGTATATGTGGATCCTTGTTAGGGAGCAAACTGAATAGTTGTTACTTTATTTGTTTTTAATTGTTTATTATGTATGTATATTCATGACTAGGAAATGATGTTGCACTTAAAAGATTCATATATTCCTTGGTAGTTTGTGACTAGAAACTCTTCTCCAACACCGAAACGGGTGTTGTAGCAAACCCGAATCCAAGGAAATGATGTTGCACTTAAAAGATTCATATATTCCTTGGTAGTTTGTGACTAGAAACTCTTCTCCAACACCGAAACGGGTGTTGCAGCAAACTTGAATCCAAGGTTACACAAGGAGATGAATGATGATGAATTTACAATGAGCTTGCCAACTTTAAATATAACTTGGGCTTAACCTTTTTGAGGAGTGACAACTTCTCATTATAATTAATAGTCATTTATTATTATTATTAACTATTATTAATTATTATTTTGTATTTATTTATTATTTATATATTGTATTCGATACATTGCAACCCCCTTTAAGGGAAGCTTTGTCCTCAACACTGAATTTGTTGGTGTTTCCTTTTATTCTCGATCTTTGTGGATGCTGATGTGATATGTGCGATCTGGACTTATCTCTTTTATTTTGAAGAGGATTTGGATCCTTCGTGCTAAGATTCCTTTTGCTTAGGTCTATAACCTTCTAAACTATACAGTCGGATGCATAGTTCCTTTCCATCTGAATTCCATGTATTGATTTTGTAAGTTGGTAGAGTATGTTCCCAATGATGTTAACATGTCAGCACCTAATATCATGTCTACTTCCTTGAGAGGTAAAGCATAACAGTTGAGTTGCAAGTTTATGTTTTGAATCTACAACGACACTTTATGGCATTTTCCCACTTCTTCTATGTGTTGATCAACGATAGTTGAGGCTTTGAGGCATTTTCCATTAATAATTTTGCAGTGTGCTATGTGATTGGTTCTGCATTTATGTCCAAGAGTCCAATCTTCACCACATCGACGACATGTATTCCTCGTCTTCTTCCTATTATTGTCAAAGTGTCCAATGAATGTTTCATAATCTTTCTCAACTTCACGATTATATGATTGAGAGGTGTTGCATTGATGACCGGGTGACCAGTTGTCTCCAAAGTATGTGCATTGCGCGTCTTTTTCTACTCTTGTCTTGGGTATTCCTTCTAGTTTTAGTTATGTTGCTTTTGCTTTGCGCCTTGCCACTTAGACATTTGGTATATCATGCATCCTTATCTCTTTTTCTATACAAGGTTTTAAGCCTTCTATATAGGTTTCGAGTCGTTGTTTTTCAAATAACCCAAACACCCTAGTGGCGAGAGATTCCCATTGATGAGTGAATTCGTCAACAGTTCCCTTTTGTTGTAGCCTGGTAAGTTTTGAGAATAATTCATCCTCAATGATTCCTTGAAACATTTTAAAGAAATCGTTCTTGAGCAAGTTCCAAGTGTATGAGAAGTTGTCTCCCTTCCACCACATATACGAGTTATAGGCATAGCCTTCGAGATGCATTGATGCATACTTCACTTTTTCTTCATCCATTGTGATGTTATAAATATCGAAGTATTCCTCTACCTTATTTAACAACGTAATGCATTGGTCTTCATTCCCATTGAACTTTGATATCTCTATTTTTTCCTTGGGTGGGTACATTACAAAATGTTGACAACAAGCGCTTCTTGTATTGTTGCGTGGGGGTGATTCTAAGTTGCTCAATGATGCAACCGACATTTTTGAATTGCTTCATTGTTTACAGCGGTTTTTAGTCTTATCCTTTTCCATCATTTCCATGATAGTCTTCAATTTGTCGTCCATTTGTTCCTATTTCTCTTTCATGCATCCCAATTTGTCGTCTAGTCTTCTTTCTAGTACTAGAACAACTTCTTCTATAATTTCCTTCCTTAGCGTGGCATTAGTGTTTTTTATTTCTTCCTTTAGACTTTCTTGGCTTTTAGCGATGCGGTCATTGAAGTCTTTCTCGAATTTCTCGATTTGGTCTCGTAGCTCGGCCATGGTTCTTGACCTGGTGTGGGGAGGTGAATATTTGGAATCGATTTTGGCTTATATGGTTAAGGAAAAAATAATAATTACCTTTAAAAATAAAATTATTATTAAATTTTATTTTTATAAAAAGTGATAATATAATAATAATAATATTATTGTTTAATATAATAATTATGAATATTATTATATTATTAATATAATAATATATTACGTGGAGGTGCATGGAGAATGAAAGGAGAGGCGGCGGAATGGATGGACGTGATAATGAACAGGTGGAGGGACTCATGGAGGGTGTAGGAAGTGTTTGTTAGCGAAGGAGGAAGGCCAAAAGCAGGAGCGGGGGAGCGATGGAGGGAGGATGTAGAGGAGATGTAGGGCGTGAATGGAAGGAAAGGGGGGCGGAGATGATAGTGTCAAATTTGCAGAGGCAGAGCAGCAAGGGAAAACAGAGTATGGGGAGTCTTGGTGAAAACGGCAGGAGCTCTCGGCTCTTCCACTACTTTCCAGAACCTCCGAATGAACACACAAAATACATTGAACATATGATGCCTCTTCACCCGAGGCTCATTTACTTGTCCACCTAAATGTATTAACTCCTTGTACGGCGGTTGGTGGATACATCAAGTTGACGGGAGGAATTATCTCCAACACTCCCCCTTAATTCCGACCATAAACAAACTATTAACATCTAACACATACATACAGTGCCTTCATGGGCTTTCAACAAAAAAATAAAACATTAATGCCTGCTAGTCTAAGTCTCAGCTAGGCTTACATTAGTTCATGTCAAAGCTCAAAATTTACCATTCTTGTCTGCTGCATGCTGATGCAGCGGCTTCTTTTTCTTGCGTTTGCTCCAGACTTTGAACTCAGCATTCTTCTTCACCTTCTTCTTCATTCTCACCTTCTTCTTCATGTTTTCTTCAAGCTCCTTGGGCTTGAATCTTCCATCAATGTCTGCAAGTTCTTCAATGGCTTGCTGCCTTGTGTCTTCATCTTCAAATTCTGATTTCAGCATTCTTAGTTCGTATGTTGTGGGAATTTCAAGATCCCACATGTTGTTCACATCCTTCATTTTGTTTTCATCCTCTTCATTAGCATGCTGCCATGACATCAGCTGATAATAGTGTTTGATTTATTCAAGACTCCATTTCACAAAAATGTCTTCAACTGGTTTATCTTCTTCTTCTGCTTCTTCAATGCAGATTTCTTCATCCATGGTGCTGCTAAGCACTCTTGGCATGTCACAATGCCCATCATCATTGAATTCAAATGCTTCACATCCCATGCAGCTTTCAATAATTTTGTCAAACTCTTCAATAAAATTACAATCTTCATGATCTTCCTTATGCTTATCAGCTCCAATGCTGCCCTCTTTTCCATTTTCTGCTTCAAATAAGGACATCACATTGTCCACATTCTTTAAAAACTCTTGAATGATTTCATCATCATATTCATCTACATTTTGCTCAATTGCAGGCTGATTCCTATATGCACCTGCACATGCACAAACATCTAACCTGTTAGGAAAAATTTCTGCCATCATGGGCATGCTCTTCATGAGCTCATTTTCTTCTTCACATTCCGCCTCTACTGGCTGTCCTGCAACTGCTTGAGTTGCTAATTCACCATTTTCTATTGCTGCTATGGTAGCTTCCTCTTCAACATCATCTTCATCCACTTGTGGCTCTACACAGTGGGCTTCACTGTTCTCAAACTCAGTAGGCTCTGCTTGGCTGACAGAGTCCTCAACCATTTCATGCAAACATTCAACTTCTACTTCATCTGTGTTTAGGGAAAGTGCTTCTGCTGGTATAGCAGGTTCTTCAACTTCATTATCCACAACTGTGTGTGGTTCACCGAACTTCTCAACAGCTTCTATGGCTGGAGTTTCTACTGCTGCAATGGCAGTTCCATCTTCATATTCATCCACAAGTGCCTCTACACCGTGGGATTCACTAATAGCTTGGCTGTCTTCTGCTTCAACAGCAGGATTCTCAACTGCTACTTCTTCAACAGGATGTGACACTGTTGACTGCTTGCACATGTTACTCCCCCTTTCGCTGAACTCTTCTTCCAAGATTCTCCATGCTTCCTTGGAAGTCTTTGCTGCTGCAATCTTGTGGAAAATACTTTCATCCACAGCTCGTTGGATGAGATGCAGGTCTAATTCATGCTGCTGCAATTTTTGGTCTTCAGTCAGGGCTTCAAAAGCCTCTAAATCTAGTGGATGCACACATTCATTTTGAACTAAATACCACAAATCCTCTGCTCTAATAAAACTTCTCATCTTAATAGCCCAAAATTCATAATTTTTACCTGAAAAATGTGGGGGTACGAGGAGAACTCTGCTGCTCCAATTATCCTCAACAACGACCTCCTTATCGGCACTTTTTCTTGTGCGTTCGTCATCCATCTTTTCTTCACAAAGAACCCTCTGTGCTTCTAACCCTGCCTCGGCTTTCACTTCTGCCCTTGTATTTCTTCTTTTAATCTCCCTGAGTCTCCTTTTGTAACCCATTTCTTCTCTACCTTCTTTGTTGCAAGTGTCCTATGCTGGCACTTGTTTTCTTCTTGTACACTTGAAATGAATGAGCTCCACCGATTTGGAAAAACAGGATGATCGATTCAGACTGTACTGCCTTGATAGATTCAGACTGCAGTGCCTTATCGGTTTATATAGAATTCCAATATATGAAAGTATGTCATGGGTGATGAACGAAGTTGAAAAGAGCGTCACGGATGATGAACATTCATTCGGCAACCATATCTATCAAAATCCAATGCGTCTGCACCTTAATTCTATCTGGGCTGCGTTCAAAGATGGGGAGCGGCAGGTGTGTATAAGGGGGTCCATGTGGAATTGTAATCCCTGTCGAATTTCAGAGGGAGCTCTTGTGCAAAAAAGGCCATAGAATGGGAGAAACGAAGTTTGAGCTTGATGGCGGAGGATGAGTGGGATGCCATTGGGGACAATTACGAGAAACCCTTCGAGGCCGAGTGGATTACTAAGGATGGCAAGCGGTTTAAGTTGTATTACAAAGGTCTCATCAGCACTGAGAATGTGGACGGGCTTGGTGATCGCTGGGACACTCTTGCGGGAGCTAGCGTTGCTATCTACGATCCAGATGATAATTTAATTCTGAATCTGTGGAAGCAGCTTGGGGTTGATTTGAGTAGGTCTGTTGCAGAGTATTCGGCTTTGAAGGAGGGTCTCATGGCTGCATTGATCATGGAGGAGATTGACCCAGAGAATTTTGGGTACATTGAGTTGTGGCAACCGGAAACCCTGCTATTGCAAAGAGACACTTACATGAATTACAGTCAAGCTCTAAGTTGCACCAGTCAAGTTGTGAGCCAAAATTCTCGGCCAAAGAAGGAAAACGTAATTCAGAAGGCAGCTACCAAAATCAGGATCTGCATGGATGAGAATTGGCAAAGAGTATGGTTTGTTTTTCTCTGGGCATCGGTAATGGTCGCAATTTTCACATGGAAGTTCTTCGAGTACAAACCACAAGGAAGCAGTCTTCGTCTGAGGTCCTATGAGGGCCTGAGGCCAGCTTTACCAAGCAAGTCGTCCAAGGCTCTCAAGCGCTTTCCTTGCACGACATTCTCAGTCAGGGACAGCGTGGTTTAAGCAGAGCAAGAATCAGGTTATGATGATATGAGACTGGGGGGAACTGTTGGTGCTCAGGAAGGGAT